>CM056054.1:144384966-144864407 GCA_029574335.1 Rana kukunoris | reverse complement strand
ACCTGTACCCCCTCGTCCACGCCGACCCCCTGCTCTCATCTCCTGGTCAGCAGGGGGGGCGCGGAAATTCAGGGCGCCAAACCGGCTGTACAGGTGGGTCCAGAGGGCACGAGAGCCCAACACCTGGGCGAAAGAGCGACCCCCCTTTAGGGCAGACAATAAGTTGGCCTCCGGAGAACCCCCGAAAGATGTTCTCCCCGGAAGTGGGGCACCCCCCTCAGCACCCCCAGAAGTAGGGGGGGGACGGGGGGGGCCCCCATCCCTGCCGTGGTGGTGTTGCACCCACCCCCGCTGATATACCCTGACCACCACCTGACCCACCACCTTTGGCCTGACTACAGGCTCCCCCCCCCCCGGGACCACAGCAGAGGGGGGTACCACCCCCACCAAACTCCCCCACCCAGACCCCTCCGCGACCACACCAGCCCCTTGGGACTCCACCTGTACTGGGGGGAGCCCCCCCTGGGACCCCTCCAACTGCCGGATATAATCATATGCTATACAGTCCACTGGAGGGGGGTCCCACCTACTTTCCCCCCACCCCGCCTGTGCTGCAGGGAGCCCCTCGGGGCCTGTGGCAGTGTCCATGGGGACCTGGGGGGGTGGCAGCTTAACCGTCCAATTTACCGTCCTCACGTCTCTGTCCATCTCCTGCCGGGGTGGGCCTGGAGGTGCCTGCTGCAGCGTCCGGGGCTGGGCACCCCTGCACCGCCCCGGCCCTCTCATCCCCCAGGTCCCCTGAGCCCCCACCGACCACCGCAAAACTCGCGGGGGGGCACTTCCGGTCGCGGACGGGCACTTCCGTTTCGGTCCGGTCACTTCCGGTTCCGGTCGGGGCACTTCCGTTCCGGCTGGGGCACTTCCGGTTCCGGCTGGGGCACTTCCGGTTCCGGCTGGGGCACTTCCGGTTCTTGGGCGGTCACTTCCGGGTCCGGTCTACTCCACCCCCAACAGCCGGCGCCATCTTGGCCACACTGCACACAAGCTGTTTACCTCCAGATGACCGCAGCACAATGCCTCCACCATGTGTCTGCCTCTCTCCCGATGACATAGCAGCCGCAGGAGCAGTCCCTGGCCTTTCCATGGCCAGATCCTCCCGCTCCACTGCAAGCTGAGGGGTCATGGAAGCCGACACATGGCGGGCTTCAGCTGTGGCAGTGCGACCATCCTGGGGGAGCCTGGGTATGCTGACCTGAAGATGGCGGGGGGGTACCGCCGGCGGCACCTGGGCCCGGCGACCTCCTGGATCACTGGACTCCCCGGACTTCGCCAACCCCCAGTCCCTTCCACGGACCGAGGGATCGGCTCCCGGAACCCTCCCCAGGTTTTATGGCCATACTGGGCCCTGCACCACCGCACTCGCCCCCCCCCCCCACTGCACCCAGGCTCCCCTGACTCTCCTGGCTGTTTGGGGGGTTGGGACCCCCTTCTTAGACCGCCGCTCCTCCTCCTGCTGCCTGGCTCCCTTCCCGGTTGGCCTGCTGGAGGGTCCTCCGGAGCTCCTCTAGGAAGTTCATCCTCTCCAGCCCCACGTTGGCAAAAGCCCCCCAGGTATTCCCATATTTCTTTTACTTCTAGTCCTAGGGTGGTGATGGCCCCCTTGAATTCAGATCTCTTATTACTGGAGCACCTGTCCCTCTTTTCCCTCAGGCCTGCGAGAGTAGTCATCTTTTCCACGCAGGCCTGAGATATCCTCACCAGCAGGGATTTGATTTTATCCCCGCCTCTTCCTGGTTCTTGCCTCATTCTCACCTGGCTGAGGGCTGTCCAGTCTGAGAGACCTCCTGGGTCTCCAGGAAGAGACGGTCCTCCCTGCTGATGGGGTGCGGTGGGGGTCTGGCTGGAGGGGCAGAGCTGTTGACTCCTCGGAGGCCCGGAAAGCCGGTCACCAACCTCGGGCTGAGGAGGCCATCCCCAACCCCTCTTCGGGGGCAGGGGGCAGGGGGGCTGGAGGTTGGACCTGGTCCTCTGGTAGCTGAACACAGGAGCTCTGGAAGACAGGTCTTCTCTCCTCTCCATCGGAAGCAGAAATGAGCTCTGTGGGAGGAGCCTGAACTACTGCAGTGGTGGAGCTGCACTGAGACCCAGAGGAGGGGTAATTTTTTTTATTTATAAAATAACGACCAAAAGGTTAACAAATATATAAAATAAACAAAATAACTAAATAAACCAAATAACACAAAAAACAAACAATAAAACACAAACCATCAAATCACCGACCTCCACCCACCAAGAAATAACTATAAAGAAAAAAAAAAAAAAAAATAGCACCAGAACAGGTATTTACAACAGGCTCACTGGTACATGAGAAAGTCTTTATAGTCCATCAGAAAAGCTTGCCCAGATCATTGCCAAAAAAAACACCACTTAAAACGGCTCACTGGTACAGTAGGGAGATATTAAAGTCCATAGAAACCACTACTGTCCAGATCATCGTCCAACCCATCAACACACCCCACCATCACAACAACAAATACCTACAACCCACGTATGAGCAAGAACATGATAGTCAGACATGTCTGTAGCCTTATTTCAAAAAAAAATACCATAAACAAAATCTAAGGGGGGAGTGAAAAAGGATAGATGCCCCCTACCCATGGAGAGGGGCAGAGCCGTGACCTAAGGGGGCTGGAAGAGGAACCCCCTCCATAAATGGGCACACCTCTCAGGCCGACCCTGCTCCTTTCCAGATCCCGCACCTTCACCAACTCCCGAAAGATACCGCCCACACACCTCATGCACAGGCAGGATTTTGTCCCTAGTGGACACCAAACACCGAGCGTGCCAAGTGTAATAAAGCACAACTAGGCTGCTACTAAATAAAGTGACGATAACTCAAATCCCCTGCGGACCCCAAAAATCACCATACACTCGCTCAGCATAGGTCCCAGGGCCGGAAAGCGGGGGTAGCCAATGGCACCCCCTACCTTCGTAAGAACCTCCATGTTGAAGGGACATTGGACCAGAAAATGGTCCATGGTCTCCAATGTCCCACCACATTCCTGACGGGGGCAGTCCCTGTCCCCCAGGTTCCTGTATTTGAGATTCGCACGGACATAGAGTCGTCCATGGAACGACCTCCATGCGAGATCCCAAAACTTACTTGGAATTCTAGAAGAATTCAAGAGGGCTAGCCCCTCCGTGAGGACCCTCTCAGGGCAGTCCCTCAAAGACAGGGGCTTCAAAATGTCCGAGGCCATGACCCTCAGGTACAGCTCTCCCCGCCGACCCAAAGAGCCCACCTCCAGGGCAGTTATCCGCCACTGGCCTCAGTAACCTTTAATGCCAGGGGGACATAGGAAGGGAGATACCCATGCGATCTCCTCAGATCGCCGGGCCTCCCCCCCTCCCCCACTGCCTCAAGAACAGCAAGAGCCAGTCCTTGCATGAACACACCACCGAGGAAAAGGCTCGTCCACAAATAAGGACTGCAAATTGTATTTAACAAAGATGGTGACAAAGAACACCACCGGGTTGACCATGGGTCCAATCCCACCTTGCCGTCGCTGGCGGTATGTGACCTCCCTCTTGATCAGGTTCAGTCTGCTTCCCCACAACACAGCAGGAAGAACAGACCATAGACCCCAGCATAGAGAGATGCTGGCAAAAGACACACATAGCTTACAAAGAGAAACTCAGGCAATAAGTACGTCTTGACCAAGCTTACCCTTTCCCTCAGGGAAAGTTTCCAACCTTTCCAGGCCTTCACCTTCCGAGTGGCACTCACCAGCCTGCGCTCCCAGTTTAGCTTGGGATAATCACCCGGGCCGAAATGAATGCCAAGAACTCGAATCTCTGGTACGGGCGTGGGGAACACGTCCGGAAGGGGGAACTGCTCCCCCTCCTTCCCCAACCAGAAAACTTCACTCTTGTCCCAATTGACCAGCGAGCCTGACGCCTCAGAGTAGCACCCGATCTGGGACTCCACATAATGGGCCTCCTCACGACCAGATACCACCACCGAGACGTCGTCCGCATAGGCCACAACCCTCACCGCCGAAACCGGACCCCCGACAGGTCCCACCGGAACCCCCCCCAGACGCCCGCAGTCTAGCCTCCTTACGAAGGGGTCGACCGCAAAGATGTACAGGAGGGGGCTCAGCGGGCACCCCTGCCGGACGCCAGAGTCCACGGCAAAGGCCCGGCCCACCCAACCGTTGACAAGAGGGAAGCTCTCAGCTCCCCTATACAATACCTGCAGCCAATCAACGAATTGATCAGGCAGACCGTATCTCCTCAGAAGCAGCCAAAGGTACTCGTGGTTCACCCGATCAAACGCCTTAGCCTGATCCAATGCAAGCAGATACCGCTCGCTGCCATCAGCCCTGCACCTTTCCACAGCCTCCCGGACGCTCAGGACGGCACTAAAAGTGCCCCGGCCAGGAATTGTGCAGTGCTGAGAGGGAGACAGCATCCTGCCCGCCAAAGCAGACAGACGTGTAAACAAGATCTTTGCCAGTATCTTCCTATCTGTGGTAAGAAGGGCGATCGGACGCCAATTCTCCACCACAGACGGATCTTTCCCCTTTGACAGTAGGATCAGAGCTGACCTTCTCATTGAGGGAGGCAGCAGGCCATAGGCCAAACATTCACTAAACACGTCCCTCAGATGAGGAGCCAAGAGGCTCTTAAAGGTTTTGTAGAACTCGGCCGTGAGCCCATCGGGCCCAGGTGACTTTTTAGAAGCTAAAGAGCTAATAGCCTGCTCAACTTCAGCTACCGAGATCTCTTCTGTCAGAGAGTCAGGAAGGTCAGACCCCACTTCCAGCGGGGTCTCATCAAGGAATTCCCTGACTTTCTCCATGTCTAGAGGCCGCTTCTTCAGGAGGTCCGAAAAGTGGTCTCTGACGACACCCAGGATCCCCGATCTGGACCGGACCAGAGATCCTGAGGCATCCTTCAGGCCATGTACGACCTTCGACCTCGCCACCTCACAACACAGCTCCTGTAGGGATCAGGAGAGATAAACTTCCCATAATCCCTCTCAAAAAAACCAGGGAGGCGAGACGGTCGTACTGACACTCCTTCATCTGCGCCTTCAGACCGGATATCTGTTCCTGAGAGCCCCCAGAGGACACCAGGGCGGTCAAGCTGCCTGCGTAGTCTCTGGTAAGCCTGGTACTTGGAAGCTGCCCTGTACCCAGAGATTTCCCGGAAAAAGTCGCCAGACCTCTTTTTAACTACTTCCCACCACTCAAGGCGGGAGCAGTTGCCCTCAAGGAGCGAGGTCTGGCCCAGGAAGAAAACCTCATAGGCTTCCCTAACCTCAGGATCCTCCAGTAGCGACCCATTCAGGCGCCACAAGCCACTACCCCCCTCCCTTTCTGAGGAGTGTGTCAGCGACATTCAGGGCCACAGATACCATACAGTGATCGGAGAACTCTACCGACTGCAGCTCAGGAGCCGAGCAGACAGAGTCCTCCTTTAAAAAAAACCTATCTAATCTACTCTTACTACTACCTCGGGAAAATGTGAAACCAGTGAGGTTGGGGAGGTGACGAACGTGTGCACATCCACCAACCTGGCCTCCCACTCACTACGTTATTCAAAAAAATACTATCATATCCCAGAGGGTTGGCGGCACCTGCCCGGTCTTTGGGCCTAGTGATCATATTGAAATCGCCACCAAAAATCACCTGCTGGGACGTAAAAAGATAAGGCTTAACCGCCGTAAGGAGGCTCCTCCTCTCCCTCCTAGTTTGAGGCCCATAAAAATTTATGAGCCGGAGGAATTGCCCCCTCACGACAGCGTCCACCACCAGACATCTACCGATCTCCACTTCAATCACTCGCCGGCAAGCCACCGGACCAGTCTTAAAAAGGACCGCAACCCCACTGCAGGGCTCGGCCGCAAGAGACCAGAGGGAGGGCCCACATCTCCACTCCCTCTTTGCTAGATGCATCTCTGCCACAGATGCCAGCCAGGTCTCCTGCAAAAACAAAATGTCAGCTTCAACACGGCTGAGAAAATCGAAGGCCATAAAACGAGCTCCCGCAGAACGAATACTTGCGACATTAATGGTCGCAAGCCGTATTGGAGAGGGTACCGCCATCAGAATGATTGAAAGTGGTCATGTTCTCCTTCATACTACAAACACAAAAACATATTTACATATCTACACTTCCTCCTCCTCTGAGCCCGAGGAGGAGGAGAAGATACCAAACGGGTTCCCCAGGGACACCCCACTTCGTGCCCCTGGGGGAACCCCACCCTTCACTGGGGACTTCCCGCCCCCAGATCTGGCAGCCTTCCCCTTCTTCTTTTTGCGTCTCACCTGCTCCCACTCCTGCCACCTCTCCGAGATGACTACACCACCCCCCTCCTCGGACCCGCTGCTCGAGATTTCCCTCTTGGATGAGGCTCGAGCAGCTTCCATCTCCATGGCCACAGGGCCAGAGGAGACTCTGGGTCCAGAAGGGGGGGGAATGGAAGAGGCAGGAGGGGGGCCAGAGACAGGGGAGAGGACAGGGGGGGGACCAGACTTAGCTGGACGGGAAGAAGAAGGGGAAGGGGGGGGACGGGACTTGGGAGGGGGGGGGCGAGGGGGGGGGGTACGAGGAGGGGAAGATGAGGGAGGAGGGCATGGGGAAACAGATGGAGGGCCAGGAGTGGAGGGGAGGGGCAATGGTGAGGAGGGGGAAAGGGAAGGGGGATGGGGATCGGCCCTGCAACATTAGGAGAGGAAGGCCCTGGCCCCGGACCCTCAGGCCCGGGACCCCCAGGCCTCCCCGACTCCTCCCCACCGGCTCCGCCCTCCGGAGGATCGGGAGCCTCCTGGCCAACCGAGCCCGTGTCCCCCGGGGGGGGAGCCCCACGCCCACGCCTGCTCCTCCGCCTTCTTTGAGGCAATGGGCCTGTTGGTCCCTCCGGAGTAGTACTAGGGGCTCCAGGATCCCCACCCCCCCGGCCATCACTCGCCGGGGGGGCTTCGGCCGCTCCCGGCCCGGGAGGTCCCCCCCCTGAGGAAGAACCCCGATATGCTTTGGGACACCTGCTAAATGGGTGCCCCATCTCACCACACAAGTTGCAGCATATCTTCCCACATGACTCGGACTGGTGGCCAAACTCGTGGCACCGGCCACATCTGACCACCGTGCAGTCTGTGCGAGCTCATGTGGGTCGGGCTGCCGCACTTGAAGCAACGACGGGGCTGTCCCGGGTAGAACGCCAGGATCCGGTCTCTGCCTAGAAAGGCGCTGCCAGGGAGGTGGGCAACACTGTTGCCCTCCCTCTTGAGCCGGATCCTGGTCAGCCAAGCCCCGGTCCAGACCCCGCGCTCATCAAGGTTCTTCCTCAGGGGGGTCTGCAACTGCCCGTACCTCCCGAGCCAGGTGGCAATGTCCTCCGGAGGGAGCGACTCATTCCTCACCAGGATGGTGATGTTCTTAACCTCCTCCTGCCTGGAGATGGGAATGAGCCTGTACCTCTTCCAAGGGTCAACGCCCCTCACCAACCCAAAGCCGGTGATAAAGCGTTCCATACACACGGGAGTGACAAAACTTATATCAAACTCCCGTGTGTTGGTGGGATGGATGACAGCAAAAAGGTCATCCACCCCAAAACCCAAGGAGAGTACCAGGCCCACCACCTCACCTCGAGCGGGGCAGGGGTCCGGACCCTCGTACCGAAGCTGGACAACATTCCTACGCCTCCTCTCTGGACCACCTGTACCCCTCGTCCACGCCGACCCCTGCGTCCTCTCCTGGTCAGCAGGGGGGGCGCGGAAATTCTGGGCGCCAAACCGGCTGTACAGGTGGTCCAGAGGGGCACGAGAGCCCAACACCTGGGCGAAAGAGCGACCCCCCTTTAGGGCAGACAATAAGTTGGCCTCCGGAGACCCCCGAAAGATGTTCTCCGGAAGTGGGGCACCCCCCTCAGCACCCCCAGAAGTGGGGGGGGACGGGGGGGCCCCCATCCCTGCCGGTGGTGTTGCACCCACCCCCGCTGATATACCCTGACCACCCTGACCCACCACCTTTGGCCTGACTACAGGCTCCCCCCCCCCCGGGACCACAGCAGAGGGGGGTACCACCCCCACCAAACTCCCCCACCCAGACCCCTCCGCGACCACACCAGCCCCTTGGGACTCCACCTGTACTGGGGGGAGCCCCCCTGGGACCCCTCCAACTGCCGGATATAATCGTATGCTATACAGTCCACTGGAGGGGTCCCACCTGACTTTCCCCCCACCCCGCCTGTGCTGCAGGGAGCCCCTCGGGGCCTGTGGCAGTGTCCATGGGGACCTGGGGGGGGGTGGCAGCTTACCGTCCAATTTACCGTCCTCAACGTCTCTGTCCATCTCCTGCCGGGGGTGCCTGGAGGTGCCTGCTGCAGCGTCCGGGGCTGGGCACCCCTGTACCCCCGGCCTCTCATCCCCCAGGTCCCCTGAGCCCCCACCGACCACCGCAAACTCGCGGGGGGGCACTTCCGGTCGCGGGACGGGCACTTCCGGTTTCGGTATGGTCACTTCCCGGTTTCGGACTCTGGTCACTTCCGGTTCCGGCTGGGGCACTTCCGGTTCCGGCTGGGGCACTTCCGGTTCTTGGGGCGGTCACTTCCGGGTCCCGGTCTACTCCACCCCCAACAGCCGGCGCCATCTTGGCCACACTGCACACAAGCTGTTTACCTCCAGATGACCGCAGCACAATGCCTCCACCATGTGTCTGCCTCTCTCCCGATGACATAGCAGCCGCAGGAGCAGTCCCTGGCCTTTCCATGGCCAGATCCTCCCGCTCCTCTGCAAGCTGAGGGGTCATGGAAGCCGACACATGGCGGGCTTCAGCTGTGGCAGTGCGACCATCCTGGGGGAGCCTGGGTATGCTGACCTGAAGATGGCGGGGGGGTACCGTACCGCCGCGGCACCTGGGCCCGGCGACCTCCTGGATCACTGGACTCCCCGGACTTCGCCAACCCCCCAGTCCCTTCCACGGACCGAGGGATCGGCTCCCGGGAACCCTCCCCAGGTTTTATGGCCATACTGGGCCCTGCACCACCGGCACTCGCCCCCCCCCCCACTGCACCCAGGCTCCCCTGACTCTCCTGGCTGTTTGGGGGGTTGGGACCCCTTCTTAGACCGCCCACTCCTCCTTGCTGCCTGGCTCCCTTCCCCGGTTGGCCTGCTGGAGGGTCTTCCGGAGCTCCTCTAGGAAGTTCGCCTCTCCAGCCCCACGTTGGCAAAAGCCCCCCAGGTATTCCCATATTTCTTTTACTTCTAGTCCTAGGGTGGTGATGGCCCCCTTGAATTCAGATCTTTTATTACTGGAGCACCTGTCCCTCTTTTCTTTTCCCTCAGGCCTGCGAGAGTAGTCATCTTTTCCACGCAGGCCTGAGATATCCTCACCAGCAGGGATTTGATTTTATCCCGCCTCCTCCTGGTTCTTGCTTCATTCTCACCTGGCTGAGGGGCTGTCCAGTCTGAGAGACCCACCTGGGTCTCCAGGAAGAGACGGTCCTCCCTGCTGATGGTGGTGGCGGTGGTCTGGCTGGAGGGCAGGTGCTGTTGACTCCTCCGGAGGCCGGAAGCCGGTCCACCTCCGGGCTGAGGGAGGCCATCCCACCCCTCTTCCGGGGCAGGGGGCTGGGGGCTGGAGGCTGGTCCTGGTAGGCTGGAACACAGGAGCTCTGGAAGACAGGTCTTCTCTCCTCTCCAGCAGGAAGCAGAATGAGCTCTGTGGGAGGAGCCGGAACTACTGCCAGTGGGTGGAGCTGCACTGAGACCGAGGAGGGGTTTCGCCCCCGTTGTTCTCCGCCATTTCCGCCGGCCCCCCCCCCGGATGTAAAAGAGCTTGATTTGGGGTAGGGGGCCTGGCCGAACATGGCCGAGAGCATCGGTGGGTGTCCCCCCCCGGCGGAAGGCGGCGGCGAAGACCGGTGCGGGGCTGGAGCCCCCCCGGCAGAAAACGTCTGGAAGACCGAGGGGCTCCGCCCCCGTTGTTCTCTGCTTTTTTCGGCCGGCCCCCCCCGAATGTGAAAGAGCTTATTTTGGGGTGGGGGCCTGGCTGGACATGGCGGAGATCATCGGTGGGTGTCCCCCCCGGCAGAAGACGGCGAAGCCCGGGGCCCAATGGGCTGGTGGTGGGGGGTCCCGGCAGAAGACCCCCGGAGCTGACTAATAAATTATTTTTTTCTGTGTGTTTTTTTTGGTGTTTACACTTTTCCACCCGGTGAATGGGTAGGGGTACGATGTACCCCATACTCATTCACATAGGGTGGGTGGCCAGAATCTGGGGGCCCCCTTAATATAGGGGGCTCTCAGATTCTGATAAGCCCCCCGCCCGCATACCCCGACAACCAACGGCCAGGGTTGTCGGGAAGAGGCTCTTGTCCCGATCGACATGGGGACAAGAGTGCTTTGGGGTGGGGGGGCAGTGCCCCCCTCCCCCACAGCACACACTCCCCCATGTCGAGGGCATGTGGTCTGGTACGGCTCAGGAGGGGGGGGGGCGCTCGCTCGTCCCCACCCCCATTCCTGTCCGGCCAGACTGCGTGCCTGGGAGAAGGGTTTGGTCTGGATCTGAGGGGGAACCCCACGCCGTTTTTTGGCGTGGGTTTAACCCCTTATGTTCCAGATCAAATCTAAGAGCCTGTTGTGCACCTGAAGGGGGACCCCCACGCCGTTTTTTTTTGTAATTTGGGGTGGAGTTCCCCTTTATCCCGGTCCTGTCAGGGGGGGGGGGAATGCCTGCTCGTCTGTCCCTACAATGTATGAACAGCGATCTGTCATTTCCCCTACACAGTCCCACCCCCTTTACAGTTAGAACACACCCAGGTAACATATTCAACCCCTTCCGCGCCCCTAGTGTTAACCCCTTCCCTGCCAGTGTCATTTTTATAGTAAGCAATGCATTTATATACCATTGCTCGCTACAAAAATGCCAAATCTCACAAAAATGTGTCCGCCACAATGTCGCATTAGACAGAAAAAACAATGATAGCCACCATTACTAGTAAAACAAAAAATTATTCCAAAAAAACCCATAAGACCAACCCCTACTTAGAACTTTTGCCCAAACCAATCAAACGCTTATTGTGATTTTTTGCAACCAAAAATATGTCCAAGAATACTTATCGGCCTAAACTGAGGGCAAACATTTTTTGAATATATTTTGGGGGAGATTTATTATAGCAAACAGTAAAAAAGATGTTTTTTTAGTTACCAAATTGTCGCTATATTTTTGGGTCAAGCAAAAATAAGAAAAAACGCAGAGGTGATCAAATACCACCAACAAAAAAAAAAAAAAAATTTTTAGGGGGGGGGGGGGGGGGGGGACGCCCAAATTTTTTTGGGGGCCACGTCGCACAACCACGCAATTGTCAGTCAAAATGACGCAGTGTTGAAATGCAAAAAATGGCCCCGTCAGTGACCAGTAATATGCTCTGGGGCTCAAGTGGTTACAAATTAAGAATACACTAAAGTTAGCCCAATTTATGGCCATAATGTGAAAGATGATGTTACACCGAGTAAATAGATACCCAACATGTTACACTTTAATATTGCACACACTCATGGAATGGCGCCAAACTTCAGTACTTGAAAATACCCATAGGCAACGCTTTTTTATGTGTTTCAGGTTACCAGTTTAGATTTACAGAGGAGGTCTAGTGCTAAAAGTATTGCTCTCGCTCTAACGTACGCTATGATACCTCACATGTGGGGTTTGAACGGGGGTTCAATATGTGGGCGGGGCTTACACATTTAAGGCCCGCCCCCATATATGGAAACATTCTTCAAACCACACATGTGAGGTATCATAGCGTGCGTAACAGCAAGAGGAATATTTATAGCACTAGACCTCATCTGTAAATCTAAACTGGTAACCGGAAACAATAAAAATGCTGCTTGTTCGCTTCTGACTGCGAGCTACTAGGGACAGGGGCTTTTAAATTATTACTATTTAGGTTTGTTACGTAAAAATTCTATAAGACCTCCCGTTCAGCTTGTAAAGCATCACTTCATGGGGACCAAAAAAAAATTAACACCTCTAATGCTTTCATCCGCCATTGCAGATTTGATTCTGGTACTGCATTTCGAGTGAACTGGGCATGCTCGAACAGTTAGAAAAAGAAGTTGGAAGTTTCATCCTGAAAATGACTTGCATCTTTCTGAGCATGCTCAGAAAGCTCTTTTTTTGGCTTAGTAATTTAAGGACATCCTTAACAGGTGTAAGCAGTTCCAAGTGCACACAAACTAGAGGCTGACATTTCTTCATGTGTTTCCAATTGGTTCATTAGCACACATGTTATAAAAAGCGTGGATACTGCACGTGTCAGCTGCCCCTCAGAGGGGGCAGATTTGCTGGCTGGAAGGAATGGCGGAGTGAAACAGAGATGTTTTGGAGCAAGTTTTGTATTTTTTGATGTTTTCTCTGCTACATAATTTTGCTAAATGTTTCTCAAGATGTTAATGACTAATGTTTTAATCCTGTGGGTCTATCCTGTTATTTCAAAAGCATGATTTATTTTCCAATGACTGTGAAATAAACGTTGGTCTTTTTTGTTTTTAGGTGTTTTTATATATTTTTGGTGTGTTTATTTGTAATTTTTTGTTTTGCTTTCCTTGTTTTGTGGACCAATAAAATTACTTTCAAATTTTGAAGTTTGTTTTGTGATATTTTTTTCCTGCTATGGATTTCAACCGCTGCAGCTGAACTAGTTTGGGCCTAAACCATCAAGTGTGATTTGTCTCTAAGCTCTTTCCTGGTGTGTATGCATGAAATGTTTAGTCACCAGAAAAGGAAGGACAAAGCGGTAAGTAATGTTTCCTAGAACTGATGTCCAGACTGACTTTTTAAAGCACATGTGCAAGATGTAGGAAAAGCTGCAAACAGGGCCTGTTGGAGGGGGGGGGGGGGGGGGTGGTTATTGGTGGACAGGCTTGAAGTGCTGATTTACAGCGCTGTGCTTGAAACTAGCACAAGACAATCCTATTCTAATTGTGGGTTGTTTGAGGGAAGCCAATTGAGTGTTAGAACCCCTGCTAGTGTTTTTAGGCTGGGCTTTGTGTCCCTTTTCCTAAAATTGGCTTCACTTCCTGTCACACAGCTGAACAGGAAGTGAGGTTAAAACCCTACCAATGGTCTTTTCTTTGGGACACAGGTCAATCTAACTAGTGTCACCATTAAGCAAATTGCACTGCAGTGTACACCCCAAATGATTAGTTATTTTGGGGTTTAGTAAAGGCAAAGCCGCTCTGCAGTAGAAGCGTAGGCAATGAAAATCAGAAGGGAAGCACTGATGGTTTTTACTTCCAATCCCGCCAAGTTTTGAGTTTTCTTCCTTGCTTGTCCACTTGTAGTGCAAAGTGGATTTGCCTTTAGTAAATGGACCCCAAAGTCCAAGATTCCTACTAATTTGGGGTGTACACAGCAAAATGCCATTTCCAAAATGGGAAACTATTTATATTGATCTGTGTGTCCCCAACAAAACATTACTCAGGTGTTTCCCTCACTTCCTGTTTGGCTGTGTGGCAGGAAGTGAATGAATTAAGTAGAAAGTGACAACATTTGTGAGGTGTCTTTACCCTATCAGGGGTGCAGGCATCCCCAAAACAAACAAGAAAATAGTTGATTTAACATTGGGTGGTGTTTGTGGGGGTCCCTAACACACATTCATACATATTAGCAACGCTGGATCCTGGCCTATTGGCATGGTTATATTTTCTTAAGCCTCTCAATAAAATGATCTGAAATTTGGGGTTAAACTGGAACAATAATCATCACTTTTATTTTTTGGATTTCTTTCATTTTGGATAGAGTTGGGGGGGGGGGGTTAGAAGCTCTGTCAGTTTATTTTGTATTATCCCTGTCCGTTTGGGGAGATTGGCCTTCACTTCCTGCCCCATAGCCAAACAGGAAGTGATCGAAAAACTAGGCAAATTAAGGGTCTCCTGTGCCCCCCCCCCCCCACAGAACTTGTGTGTGTCCCCTGAAAATTCCTGGGTGGGTCATAAAAAAACAGGGTGTGGCCTTGACAGGAAGGGTGGGTCATTTTTCTATTAGGGGGGTGCCAAAATTTGGTCAGGCCTAGGGCAGCACAAAACCTAAATATCCTACTGCATATTAGGGCTTATTTAGACAGGATCCAATTTACAGCATGTTTTTAGATTGTGGGAGGAAACCCGCACAGGGAGAACATGCAAACTCCAGGCAGATAGTGTCACGGGCGGGATTCGAACCAGCAACCCTTTTGCTGCTAGGTGAACATGCTACACACTACAGCTACTGTGCTGAACGAACATGATTGCAGCTGAAAGCATGAGATGTTTTTTTTTTAAACCAATTACATGCTTTCCAGCCTGGAGGACAGATGTGGGGTCTAATTGACCCCGCCTTTCTCTATAAAGAGGACCTGTCACACACTAGTCCTATTACAAGGGATGTTTACATTCCTTGTAATAGGAAGAAAAGTGAAAAATAATACAAACAAAGGGACAAACAAGTGCAAAAATTAAAATATTAAGTAAAAAAATAAAATAACAAAGGAATTTAAATGCTCCTGTCCCTAGTAGCTCGCACTCAGAAGCGAACACGCATGCAAGTCCCACCCACATATGTAAACATCCTTCAAACCCCACATGTGAGGTATCATAGCGTGCGTTAGAGCGAGAGCAATAATTTTAGCACTAGACCTCCTCTGTAACTCAAAAGTGGTAACCTGAGAAAAAAAGTCAAGCGTTGCCTATGGAGATTTTTAATAACGAAGTTTAGCGCCATTCCATGAGTGTGCGCAATATGAAAGCGTGACAAGTTAGGTATCTATTTACTCGGGGAACATCATCTTTCACCTTATCCCTAAAAATTGGCCTAGCTTTACTGCTTTCTTATTTTGTCATTCATGAAACAGGTTTTTTTTTGAAAGCCAAAAAAAAAAAAAAACGTTTGCAAATTTTTGGCACAAATACTGTTGGAAATGTGTCCGAAAAAATGGCCGCCACTTTATTCCCTAGGGTGTTTGTTAATAAAATATATATAATGTTTGGGGGTCCTGAGTAAGTTTCAAGGAAGAAAATATAATTGTTACATGAAGGAGAGAAGTGCCAGAATAGGCGCGGTATGGAAGTGGTTAAAGTGCACCAATAAAAGTGAAAAATTCCTTGAAATTTCGTACCATGGGGGGGGGGAGGCAATTAGGGGCGCCATCAGGAATTATGGGGCCCCTTACACAGCTTCAGGCATGGGCCCCCTGGAGCAGAGAATAGGGGGGGGGGTGCCGCCTGATATTAAGAAGGGGGGGGGGCTGCCGCAATTTGATAAGCGGGGGGTTCCTTTACTAAAAAATACATATAGAAAAATATATATTAAAAAGGGTGGTAGCCATCCGGGGGCCCTGGGGACCACTGGGCCCTTTAATAAAAAGAAACTTCTGGGCTCTTTAATGAAAAATAAATTACAATATCTACATATATAAAATAATAAAAAAGGGGGTTGCCTTGGGAGCTCTGGGCCCTTTAATAAAAAATAACTACCAAAAATCTAAAAAAAAAATAATTGGGTGGGAGCTGTGGTGGCTCAACGTGAATGGCACTGCGCTGACAAGCCGTTCACCTCTGCAGCCAAGGGTTCGGATCCCGGTCTCGGCTACATGTGAATTGAGTTTGGCTCCCAGTGGGGTGTGCTATGCAAGGTACGCCTGTGCTTAGTATGCCCACCCCCCCCCCCCAAAAAAAAAACACCACACTTGCACACACTTTGGCCATGAGGTCTCCTAAAATAAAGGGAGGCGAAGGACCTACAGGGCTGGCTGGGTGGGCTACACTCCTTCATAGGGGGAGTCCCTCTGTCCCATCGGGGACAGGCCCCCCCTCACACCCACCATTGCCACCGGGGGCATGGAGAAGGATGGCGATTGCAAGTCCAGCTCCTCTCTCTCGACTTCACGCACAAAATACACTTTAAAAAAGAAATTAAAGTAAAAAGTAACAAACCTGGGGAAAATGTTTATAACATTTTTAGAAGCAAAAAGGTTGTCATCTGGGGCCCTCTGGGAGCTTTCAAAATTATATTATATATATATATGTTTAAAAAATAACCAAAAAATATATAATTTTTTTTTTTTTGTTTTTTTTTGTAAAGGTGGGGGGTTGTCATCTGGAGCCCTGGGGATCTCCGGGCCACTGGGGACCTCCAGACCCCTAAAACAAAACATTGGCCCTTTAATAACAAAAAATTTGGGGGGTTGCCACCCGGGGCCCTGGGGACCTCCAGACTGCTAAAAAATATTAAATTCCAAAAATTGGCCCTTTAATAAAAAATCCTACAAAAACCAACTAACAAATATATATACAAAAAAAAAAAGAGGGGGGTTACCATCTGGGGCGCTGGGGGGCCTCCAGGCATCTGGGCACCTCCGGACCCCCGGGCCCCTTACAGGTGTACAGGGCCGCCATCATGAATTTTGGGGCCCCTTACACAGCTTCAGGCATGGGCCCCCTGGAGCAGAGAACCGGGGGGGGGGGGGGGGTGCTGCCGCATGAAATTGAGAAGCGGGGGGGGGGGTGTTGCCACAAATTGAGGAGCGGGGGGGCCCTTTACAAAAATTTTGACAGAAATAAGAAATAAAGAAAAATATATATAAAAAAGGGGGGTAGCCATCCGGGGCCCTGGGGACCTCTGTGCTCTTTATAAAATAAAAATAAAAAAGAGAGAAAATACATATATATATATTTTTTAAATATAACATTTATCGAAAAAAAGTAAAAAAACAAGGGGGTAGCCTTCCAGGGCCCTGGGGACCTCTGGGCCCTTTCCTTAAAAAAAATAAAAACAAATATATTAAAAAAATATATATATTTTTTTTAAATATATTCTTTTATTTAAAAAAAAGGGCTTGCCATCTGGGGCCCTTAGTGGCCTCCGGGCCCCTGGGGACCTTCGGAGCCCTTAAAAAAAATAAAAAAATAAAAAATATTTTTTTTTGTTTTAGGGTGGTTCCCATCCGGGCCCCTGGGGGCCCCTGGGGACCCCCGGGCGGTGTAATGCCTGTACCCCCCTAATGGCGGCCCTGCAGGTGTACTGCCTGTACCCCCCTGATGGCGGCCCTGGGTGTAATGTCAGCATGTGAAAAATGACATTCTGAAGGAAAAAAGCCATTTAAAACTGACTCGCGGCTATAATGAATTGTCAGCTCCTGGAAATTGCAGGAGAATTCATTCATTAAAAACACCAAAAAAAAAGCGTGGGGGTCCCCCCAAATTCAATAACCAGACCCTTTAGGTCTGGTATGGATATTAAGGGGAACCCCGCCATCAATTTTAAAAAAAATGACGTGGGGTTCCCCCCAAATATCCATAACCAGACCCTTCAGGTCTGGTGTGGAATTTAAGGGGAACTCCACTCCAAATTAAAAAAAAAATGGCGTGGAGTCCCCCCTAAAATCCACACCAGACCCCTTATCCGAGCACGTTGACCTGGCCGGCCGCAGAAAAGAGGGGGGGACAGAGCGCGGCCCCCCCCCTCTCCTGAACCGCACCAGGCCACATGCCCTCAACATTGGGAGGGTGTTTTGGGGTGCCCCCCAAAACACCTTGTCCCCATGTTGATGAGGACAAGGGTCTCTTCCCCACAACCCTTGCCCGGTGGTTGTGGGGGTCTGCGGGCAGGAGGCTTATCGAAATCTGGAAGACCCCTTTAACAAAGGGGCCCCCCAGATCCCGGCCCCCCCCCCTGTGTGAAATGGTAATGGGGTACCTTGTACCTCTACCATTTCACGAGAAAAAAAAATGTAAAGGGTTAAAAACGACAAGAGCCGGTTTTTGACAAGTCCTTTATTATCTTCTTTCTTCTTTCCTTCGGGTTTCTTCTTCCTCCTTCTTCTTCTTCCTCTGCTTCTGTCTTGGGTCTTCTATTCCCGCATCTTGCCCGGCGTGTTCTTCCATCTTCTGTTCCTCCCGCTGTCCTTCTCGTCCGCATCTTCTTCTCCTTCTTGTTCTTCTTCGCCGGAGCGGCCGCATCCAATTGAAATCCCCGCTGTCTGCCGGACCACGCCCCCCCCTCTGACGCCTCGGGCAAGCTCTTAGGAGTGTGCTGCAAGTGCGTCCGAGGGGGGCGTGGTCACAAGTGAGAGGGCGGGCAATTCAATTTGAAGCTCGTGCGCGGCTTTTTCTTTGCCAGAGTCGCCGCTTCCAATTGAATTGCCCGCTTTCTGGAACATGTGACCACGCCCCCCTCTGACGCACTGGCACCACACGGGGACTTTCCTAAGAGCTTGCCCGTGGCGTCAGAGGGGGGGCGTGGTCCGGCAGACAGCGGGGATTTCAATTGGAAGCGGCCGCTCCGGCGAAGAAGAAGAAGGAGAAGATGCGGACGAGAAGGACAGCGGAAGAAGATGGAAGAACACGCCGGGCAAGATGCGGGAATAGAAGACCCAAGACAGAAGCAGAGGAAGAAGAAGGAGGAGGAAGAAGAAACCCGAAGGAAAGAAGAAAGAAGATAATAAAGGACTTGTCAAAAACCGGCTCTTGTCTTTTTTTACACTGACACTTTTTTTTTACTCGTGAAATGGTAGAGGTACAAGGTACCCCATTACCATTTCACACAGGGGGGGGGTCGGGATCTGGGGGGCCCCTTTGTTAAAGGGGTCTTCCAGATTTCGATAAGCCTCCTGCCCGCAGACCCCCACAACCACCGGGCAAGGGTTGTGGGGAAGAGACCCTTGTCCTCATCAACATGGGGACAAGGTGTTTTGGGGGGCACCCCAAAACACCCTCCCAATGTTGAGGGCATGTGGCCTGGTGCGGTTCAGGAGAGGGGGGGGGCCGCGCTCTGTCCCCCCCTCTTTTCTGCGGCCGGCCAGGTCAACGTGCTCGGATAAGGGGTCTGGTGTGGATTTTAGGGGGGACTCCACGCCATTTTATTTTTATTTGGGGTGGAGTTCCCCTTAAATTCCACACCAGACCTGAAGGGTCTGGTTATGGATATTTGGGGGGAACCCCACGTCATTTTTTTTTTTAAATTGACGGCGGGGTTCCCCTTAATATCCATACCAGACCTAAAGGGTCTGGTTATTGAATTTGGGGGGACCCCCACGCTTTATTTTTTCGTTTTTTTAATGAATGAATTCTCCTGCAATTGCCGGGAGCCGACAATTCATTATTGCCGCGAGTCAGTTTTAAATGGCTTTTTTTATTTTTTTTTTTTTTTTCAGAATGTCATTTTGTGCAAAGACATATTTCTAACCGCAGGAAAAGTGCACTTTATTCACCTGCTGACATTCCCCCCCCCCCCCATGGTACGAATTTAAAAAAAATTATTCAAATGACGTGGGGGTCCCCCCAAATTCCAATTACAGGCCCTTCAGGTCTGATATGGATATTAAGGGGAACCCCGCCATCAATTTTTTAAAAAAATGACGTGGGGGTCCCCCCAAATATCCATAACCAGACCCTTCAGGTCTGGTGTGGAATTTAAGGGGAACTCCACTCCCAAATTAAAAAAAAAATGGCGTGGAGTCCCCCCTAAAATCCACACCAGACCCCTTATCCGAGCACGTTGACCTGGCCGGCCGCAGAAAAGAGGGGGGGACAGAGCGCGGCCCCCCCCTCTCCTGAACCGCACCAGGCCACATGCCCTCAACATTGGGAGGGTGTTTTGGGGTGCCCCCCAAAACACCTTGTCCCCATGTTGATGAGGACAAGGGTCTCTTCCCCACAACCCTTGCCCGGTGGTTGTGGGGGTCTGCGGGCAGGAGGCTTATCGAAATCTGGAAGACCCCTTTAACAAAGGGGCCCCCCAGATCCCGGCCCCCCCCCTGTGTGAAATGGTAATGGGGTACCTTGTACCTCTACCATTTCACGAGTAAAAAAAAAGTGTCAGTGTAAAAAAAGACAAGAGCCGGATTTTTGACAAGTCCTTTATTATCTTCTTTCTTCTTTCCTTCGGGTTTCTTCTTCCTCCTCCTTCTTCTTCCTCTGCTTCTGTCTTGGGTCTTCTATTCCCGCATCTTGCCCGGCGTGTTCTTCCATCTCCTCTCCTCCCGCTGTCCTTCTCGTCCGCATCTTCTTCTCCTTCTTCTTCTTCGCCGGAGCGGCCGCTTCCAATTGAAATCCCCGCTGTCTGCCGGACCACGCCCCCCCTCTGACGCCACGGGCGAGCTCTTAGGAAAGTCCCCGTGTGGTGCCAGTGCGTCAGAGGGGGGCGTGGTCACATGTTCCAGAAAGCGGGCAATTCAATTGGAAGCGGCGACTCTGGCAAAGAAAAAGCCGCGCACGAGCTTCAAATTGAATTGCCCGCCCTCTCACTTGTGACCACGCCCCCCTCGGACGCACTTGCAGCACACTCCTAAGAGCTTGCCCGTGGCGTCAGAGGGGGGGGCGTGGTCCGGCAGACAGCGGGGATTTCAATTGGAAGCGGCCGCTCCGGCGAAGAAGAACAAGAAGGAGAAGAAGATGCGGACGAGAAGGACAGCGGGAGGAACAGAAGATGGAAGAACACGCCGGGCAAGATGCGGGAATAGAAGACCCAAGACAGAAGCAGAGGAAGAAGAAGGAGGAGGAAGAAGAAACCCGAAGGAAAGAAGAAAGAAGATAATAAAGGACTTGTCCAAAACCGGCTCTTGTCTTTTTTAACCCTTTACATTTTTTTTACTCGTGAAATGGTAGAGGTACAAGGTACCCCATTACCATTTCACACAGGGGGGGGGCCGGGATCTGGGGGGCCCCTTTGTAAAAGGGGTCTTCCAGATTTCGATAAGCCTCCTGCCCGCAGACCCCCACAACCACCGGGCAAGGGTTGTGGGGAAGAGACCCTTGTCCTCATCAACATGGGGACAAGGTGTTTTGGGGGGCACCCCAAAACACCCTCCCAATGTTGAGGGCATGTGGCCTGGTGCGGTTCAGGAGAGGGGGGGGGCCGCGCTCTGTCCCCCCCTCTTTTCTGCGGCCGGCCAGGTCAACGTGCTCGGATAAGGGGTCTGGTGTGGATTTTAGGGGGGACTCCACGCCATTTTTTTTTTAATTTGGAGTGGAGTTCCCCTTAAATTCCACACCAGACCTGAAGGGTCTGGTTATGGATATTTGGGGGGAACCCCACGTCATTTTTTTTTTAAAATTGACGGCGGGGTTCCCCTTAATATCCATACCAGACCTAAAGGGTCTGGTTATTGAATTTGGGGGGACCCCCACGCTTTTTTTTTTCCTTTTTTTAATGAATGAATTCTCCTGCAATTGCCGGGAGCCGACAATTCATTATAGCCGCGAGTCAGTTTTAAATGGCTTTTTTCCTTTGAAAAATGACATTTTGTGCAGAGACAGTTCTAACCACGGGAAACATGCGCTTTTTCACATGCTGACATTAGAGCCCCCCATGGTACGAAATTTAAAGGAAAATTACACTTTTATTATTGCACTTTTAGCATTATTAAAATCACTGCTCCGAAAAAACGGCCGTTTTAAAAAATAAAAAAAGCATTGGTACATGTCCCCTGGGGCAGGACTGAGGTCCCCAAACACTTTTTAGGACAAAACTTGCAGATTAGCCTTTAAAATTCACTATTAAGATTTCCCCCCATAGACTTATACAGGGAGTTCGGCGGCGGCTTTACTTATCAATCACATCGCGCTGCTGCTGCCGCCGGTTCATGCGCCTAATTAGGGCTTCATCCAGCGCACTAATTAAGGCATGTACCGGCGCAGCGCAGATTCATTAGTAAATCAGCCCCATTGTAACCAACTTCCTTCTTAGATCAAACTTCTGTGTATAAATGCAGGAAATGTAACCACTTAAAGTCCAACACTTGTTTCTTAACCCCTTCCATACAGGGCATTTTCACCCCCCTTCCTGCCCAGACCAATTTTTAGTTTTCAGCGCTGTTGCACTTTGAATGACAATTGCGTGGTCATGCAACACTGTACCCAAATTAAATCGTTATGTTTTTTTCCCCACACAAATAGAGCTTTCTTTTAGTGGTATTTGATCATCTCTGTGGTTTTTATGTTTTGCGCTATAAACAAAAGAAGAGCGACAATTTAAAAAAAAAAAACACAATATTTTTTAATACATATCACAATTTTTTTTTTTTACTTTTTTTTTTCCTCAGTTTAGACCGATACGTATTCTTCTACTTATTTTTGGTAAAAAAAAACGCAATAATTGTATAATGATTGGTTTGCCCAAAAGTTATAGGGCCAGATTCAGATACACTTAATTTTGCGCTGCGTAATCGAAATACTCTACGCGCAGCCGTATTTTCCCAGGCTCTACATCGAATTCTGGTAGATTTTTGCCCGTACGCTACGGCGGCATAGTCTATTTCTTGCCGTGTAATCGAAATACGCGATTAGGGGGCTTGAAGCATTTAAATTAAGCGCGTCCCCGCGACTATCGAACTGCGCATGCTCCGTTCAGAAATTTCCCGCCGTGCATTGCGCGAAATCACGTCGTTACGTCATTCGTTGTTTGAGTAGCGTTGTTTACGAACATTCCTATTCCCGGACGACTTACGTTAAAAATAATAAAAGACGTCGGAAAACGTAGAAATTCGACGCGGGGGAACGACGGCCATACTTAACATGGACTGTCTAATATTAGACCAGCAAAAAGCTGGTATAGTGTTATGCAAAAAAAGATGACTAAAGATGCAGTAAGAGATTGCGATTGAAGATCGTAATTTCTGGGATCGCCGGCAAAAGCTCATTAGCATACCCCGACGCGGAAAACGACGGGAAGTCCACCCAGTGGCCGCAATTTTTTTGCAGCGTAGATCCGAAGGCGTACGAACACGTAATCCAGTCGAATTGAAGCCCGCAGCCGTCTATTGTGGTTTGAGGTTTCCCGACTAGCTAAAAAACGTGCGTAAGTTGAAATTTCTCCAGTCTAACACCAGTTAGACAGGAGTTACGGCTCTCTGAATCTGGCCCATAGCATCTACAAAATAGGTAATAGATTTATGGAATTTTTATTTTTTTAATAGTAATGGCGGCAATCTGCGTTTTTCTTTTTTGTGACCGTGACATTGGGGGGGACATATCGGACACTTTTGACACGTTTTTGGGACCATTTACATTTACACAGCGATTAGTGCTATAAAACTTATAAAAAACAGAATGATACGGCGCTTATGAAAAAATGCAAACACAAACTTGTAAATAAAATACGTGTGCAAAGCAAGTGCTGATGAAAAACATGATGCAAGATAATGATAAATGAACAAAACAATCAAAGAATGAGTCCAGATATAACCAAAGAGTGAGAATTCACCAGTGGTACAGATAGCAATAAAAGATGACACTGCTGGTAGACATATGAACATATATGCCATGAGTAAAATAAGTCCCCTAAAGATTTGTTGAATCAATCCTCCAAGAGTGAAGGTAAGGGTTAAGTGAACTGCATCCACCAAGAAAGCACCCAGGAATAGTGTTGTAGTCTCCTTACCCTGTATCATTGACCCCTATGGCGGCAGTCAATATAAGCATGGGGATTTTAGGTCTCCCTCCTGACCTTCTGTATGATCCCTGTGATGATCTCTATTTTCTAAGTAGTGGAAATGGAAAACAAGAGACAAAAGAAAAAAGACAATAGCATAATACTAAAGGCGTATGTTTAATGTGCCAAAAGGTAATTGCACTCACATTTATGAAGACAAAGATCAGCGATATAAAACAGTTCCAATGCGGTGGATGACCAGCGGCTGTATCTCCTTCTCCTGCTCGTATGCGCTTGGCAATTCCTCGATGGGAACAGCGTGATGACGTCAGAAATGCAAGCCACGCCTATGCGTTTCGTCACCACGAACGTCGTCTGGGATTGGCAGCATATCCTGCGTCACCACGCATTCCCTTAAATATACTTGCGAACCGCCATTTTGACTAAGGAAAAGCAGAGAGTAAGGGAAACGGAGCTAACAGAGCAACCGGCCCCAGAAATACGGGCACTTGGAAGCAAGGAGAATACAAATGGGTACAACATCGCCATCTTAAGGCAGTGTAGCTAAATTAAAAAAGAAGCAAATAATAAAAGCAGTGGGAAGGAAGGAAACAGCCACGGTCGTATCCATACATAAATATATATAAAAATGCACAATGTGATTGACATAAGATGATTGATACTCTCATAAGTAAAACATATTGTAATATATTAAAAACTATGTTGTATTAGAATAAAATTTAAAATAAGACTTAAATATGCAATAAGTGGCTTAAAATAAAATGAGTAAGAATTTGTTAAAAACATCAGAGGTCAATAACAGAAAAAGTTACGAATTGTTAATAAAACAATTAATGTCCCAGTCCACATTTAACCCATGGGGCACATAGGAACGCATTTAAAAAATCCACCTTGTCTCGATCTTGGATATGGCTCCTACCCTATTCGTGCCCCTCCAGTGTGGCTGGAGCTTTTCTATAGGGACAAACAATGTGCCATTTAATTGACGGTTGTGGCGTTTGTCGTAGTGTTTGGATAAGTTATGCTTTGGGTATCCACGTTTAATATTGCCTACATGTTCCTCTAACCGAACATGCATTGCCCTCTTCGTGCGACCGACATATTGCTTAGAGCAAGGACATTGGTTAAGGCAGGGCTCAAAATTTCAAGCCCTGAGCTACTAGCCAGGCCTCAAGAGTTACTCGCCACCAGTTGCCCCACCTAATTCATACACTGCCCTGCGCCTAATTGCACCCGTAAACACACCCTCATAGATTATCTCATGGAGTGACACTGTTAAATGTTTTATGCAGAATCAAGTTACACAATTAAATATTAACAACAACATGGTACAGGGCACTGGGGGCAGACCAGAGGGACAGGGCACTGGGGGCAGACCAGAGGGACAGGCCACTGGGGGCAGACCAGAGGGACAGGCCACTGGGGGCAGACCAGAGGGACAGGCCACTGGGGGCAGACCAGAGGGACAGGCCACTGGGGGCAGACCAGAGGGACAGGGCACTGGGGGAAGACCAGAGGGACAGGGCACTAGAACTGGGTCTCTTCCCCATTCTCTTGCTGTTTCCTTTGCAACTCCCATCCATCAACTCTCTCCCTTTCCTATTTATCTCATCATCAGGAGCCTGTGTGTGTGCGGCTCCATGCTTGCATGTCCCCACTTCCCCCTTTTATTCAGGCTGGCAGTAAGGAAGAAGCTGCAGCACAGCGGGAGGGAGTACAATCCAGCGCTGAGATCCACACAACTGCACAGCCATTGACACGACCGCACAGCGCACACTGACACTGCACAGCACACATTGAGACCAGTCTGTTTGCAGTGCTCAGGCTGAACTGTTGGACAGTTACATAGAGCACAAGGAGAAGAAAACTGCACAAACATGTCAGGGCAACTTTCAGTGAGCGCTGCACCGGAGTGGGAATTTTCGCAAGCTCTCCAGCTACATTGGTCGAGGGGAAGGGGCAGGCTTAGATAGGTCATACTGTTAGGTCCCATGGCTTAATGAGAATTGTAAGGAGAGCACCTGTGTACTGCTCTGCCTGTGCGTGGCTCACCAGACTACTTTTCCCGAGCATGCACTTTTCCTCTTCGGCCACCAATCGCATCGGGGCTTTAAGTGTAGGCACAGATTGGAGGGAGATTGGTCATGCAGCCCTGTCATCACTCGCCCCCAGCTTAAATCCACTCGCCAAATGCTAGTAGGCAAGTAGAAATTTTGAGGGCTGGGATAAGGTATATCACACATTCGCTGGAGCATGTGATGAATGAATCAATGTCATATACCTTATCGGTTTTTGTGTGGACTGGAAACTTTCCAATTTCTGTCCTTTAAAATAATTTAACTCGCATATTTTACATCTCCTACATGGAAAGAAGCCTTTCATGGTTTGAAAAAAATAAATTAATTTAGGAGGATCAATGATATTAGGAGCGACTTTTTGGCGAAGAGAGGGTGCTCCTCTAAAGATGACAACTGGCCTCTCAGGAATAACAGGGCCTAATATTTTGTCGTTCTTTGGAATGTTTCAGTGCTTATTGAAAATCTTTTTCACTAGGAAATATTGGCTGGAAAACCCGTAATTATTGAATAACAGAATGAATTGTTGGTATTATCGATAATTCTGTTAGATCCATGGAGTATCCTATTACGATCCATATCATGGACTACCCCCTAATGGTATCATCTATATTTGTCTCCAAATAACCTTTTTCCAAAAATCTCTGTTTAAGGACTTGTGCTTGTTGCTGATAGTCGACCAAAGTGGTACAATTTTGTCTGATACGTTGAAATTGACCTTTGGGGACTGCTGCGAGCCAGTTAGGATGGTGGCAACTGGTCAAAGGAATAAAGGCATTATGATCAGTTGCCTTGAAGTGCGTAGTAGTGATCAAGTTACCATTGTTGATTGAGATGTTAAGGTCAAGAAAATGGATTTGAGAACAGCTGGTCTCATATTTCAAACAAATGCCTCCATCATTATTATTTAGTCCTAAAAAGAAATTTTCTAACGAAAGCAAATCACCTCCCATAAAATAAGAACATCGTCGATGTATCTTTTCATCGTGGCAATGGGGGCCAAGTTTGCCCCCAGCCTCGCCAACCTTTTAATGGCTTTTTATGGCTTACTGGGAGAGGGAGGTCATTGACAAGAGTCCACCTAAAAGAAAAAAGAAAAGAAAAATCTTTCTTTGGAAAAGATACATCGACGATGTTCTTATTTTATGGGAAGGTGATTTGCTTTCATTAGAAAATTTCTTTTTAGGACTAAATAATAATGATAGAGGCATTTGTTTGAAATATGAGACCAGCTGTTCTCAAATCCATTTTCTTGACCTTAACATCTCAATCAACAATGGTAACTTGATCACTACTACGCACTTCAAGGCAACTGATCGTAATGGCACATTAAACATACGCCACCATAGGGGTCAATGATACAGGGTAAGGAGGCTACAACACTATTCATGGGTGCTTTCTTGGTGGATGCAGTTCACTTAACCCTTCCCTTCACTCTTGGAGGATTGATTCAACACATCTTCATGGGACTTATTTTACTCATGGCATATATGTTCATGTCTTTTAATTTTTGTATCACAAAATTTGGATACTGCCAGCTATAGATCATTAATTTGTGTTACATTTAATTCTTTATTTTATTCGTTGCTACGAGGGGTTGCTACAGACGTAAATCCCCTATGGCCCGGTATTGAAGTGGTTAAGTTAAAAAGCAATAGTTTTTGCTAGAAAATGACTTGCAACCTCCAAACATTGTATATAATTTAGCAAAGACTCTGGGGAATAAAATGTCAATTGCTGCAATATTATGCTATGGTCTTTTTTCTTTTGTCTCTTGTTTTCCACTACTAAGCAAATAGAGATCATCACAGGGATCATACAGAAGGTCAGGAGGGAGACCTAAAATCCCCATGCTTATATTGACCGCCACCATAGGGGTCAATGATACAGGGTAAGGAGGCTACAACACTATTCATGGGTGCTTTCTTGGTGGATGCAGTTCACTTAACCCTTCCCTTCACTCTTGGAGGATTGATTCAACACATCTTCATGGGACTTATTTTACTCATGGCATATATGTTCATGTCTTTTAATTTTTGTATCACAAAATTTGGATACTGCCAGCTATAGATCATTAATTTGTGTTACATTTAATTCTTTATTTTATTCGTTATTGAGCGCAGTGTTTTCCCTCTGGGGAATTTTTTTTTTCGTTTAGTGCTATAAAACTGCATTGATTACTGTGTAAATGTGACTGGCAGGGAAGGGGTTAACACTAGGGGGCGCTGAAGGGGTTAAAATGTTCCCTAAAGTATGTTCTAACTGTAGGGGGACTCACAGGTGGAGGAGACCGATGTGTGTTCCTCTGTACTGGGAACACACATCAGTCTCCTCACCGCTGACAGGAGGTGGATCTGTGTGTTTACACACACTGATCCACACTCCTGCCGTGTTCAGCGGTAATCGCAGGTGCCCGACGGCAATCACGGCCGTCGGGCACGCGCGCAGGATCGCGAGTGGTGCCGCGGGTGCGCACACGCGCCCTAGAACGCCGCAAAGAAAGGACGTTTTGTAACGTCCACTCTCATCGGCGAGGGGTTGCTATAGACGTAAATCCCCTATGGCCCGGTATTGAAGTGGTTAAGTTAAAAAGCAATAGTTTTTGCTAGAAAATGACTTGCAACCTCCAAACATTGTATATAATTTAGCAAAGACTCTGGGGAATAAAATGTCAATTGCTGCAATATTTTATGTCACACTGCATTTGCCCACTTCAATGAATAATAAAAACCATAAAAACAAAACAGTAAAGTTAGCTCATTTTTGTTTTAATGTGAAAGATGATGTTATGCCGCATGAATCGTGAGAGAATCATGATCTATCTTCTAAGCAGGGATGAGCCGAACATCCCCCTGTTCGGTTCGCATCAGAACTTGCGAACACACCAAATGTTTGTGTGAACTTTAGAACCCTGTTAAAGTCTATGGGACTCGAACATTTTAAATCTAAAGTGCTAATTTTAAAGGTTAATATGCAAGTTATTGTCCTAAAAAGTGTTTGGGGACCTGGGTCCTGTCCAAGGGGACATGTATCAATGCAAAAAAAGTTTTAAAAACTGCAGTTTTTTCGGGATAGTGAATTTAATAATGCTAAAAGTGAAACAATAAAAGTGTAATATTACTTTAAATTTCGTACCTGGGGGGGTGTAAAGTCAGCATGTGAAAAAGCACATGTTTCCCGTACTTAGAACTGTCCCTGCACAAAGTGTCATTTCTGAAAGAAAAAAAGTAATTTAAAACTGGCTTTGTGGGTATAATGAATTGTCGACTCTGGTAATTCAGAGAGGATTCATTCATAAAAAATAAAAGCGTGGGGTCCCCCCCAAATTCCATTAACACAGGCCCTTCAGGTCTGATATGGATATTAAGGGGAACAACACCCCAATTTAAAAAAAAAAATGACGTGGGGTTGACCCCAAATATCTATACCAGACCCTTCAGGTCTGGTGTGGATTTTAATGGGAACTCCACCCCAATTTTTTTTTAAATGGCATGGAGTTCCCCCAAAAATCCACACCAGACCCTTATCCGAGCACGTTAACCTGGCCGGCAACAGAAAAGAGGGGGGACAGAGTGCGGCCCCCCTCTCCTGAACCGCGCCAGGCCACATGCCCTCAACCTGGGGGACCCCCAGATCCTGCCCCCCCTATGTGAATTGGTAATGGGGTACACTGTACCCCTACCATTTCACAAAGGAAGTGTAAATAATTTAAAAAAAATAGTTAAAGAAAAAATTCCTTTATTAATAAAAAATAAAAAAAATAATCCAGCAGTGGTAATCCACTCTCGATGCGGCTCCCTGGGAAAGCCTGGTCTTTCCCAGTGACGTAGCCGAGGGTGGGTCAGAGGGGGCGGGGTCACGTGATGGGTGGCCCCACCTCACCTATATAAGAAATGTCAAAGCTCCGCCGCGCGTCATTCCGCTGAGCTGTGTCCAGCGAAGAGAGGAGCTTGCCTGCTGTGCTCTGGATGGATGGATCTTCTCATCGCTGGACCGAACCGCTGATCACCCGTCGCTGAAGAGATCATCCGTCACTGGATAGAAGACAACGTTGGAGCAGGGAGGCGCATCGAGACTGGATTACCACCGCTGGATTTTTTATTTTATTAATAAAGGATTTTTTTCTACGGTGTCTGTGTTTTTTTAAAACTATTTACACTTCCTTTGTGAAATGGTAGGGGTACAGTGTACCCCATTACCAATTCACATGGGGGGGCCAGGATCTGGGGGTCCCATTTGTTAAAGGGGTCTTCCAGATTCTGATAAGCCCCCGGCCCGCAGACCCCCACAACCACCGGGCAAGGGTTGTGGGGATGAGGCCATGTGGCCTGGTGCGGTTCAGGAGAGGGGGCCGCACTCTGTCCCCCCTCTTTTCTGCGGCCGGCCAGGTTAGCGTGCTCGGATAAGGGTCTGGTGTGGAATTTTGGGGGAACTCCACGCCATTTTTTTTTAATTTGGGGTGGAGTTCCCCTTAAAATCCACACCAGACCTGAAGGGTCTTCATGTATATGTATGTTTTTTTTTTTTTTTTTTTGCATGATATATTTTTTTTTTCAGACTGACACTGGGATGGCTCCTGGAGAATTTTGATACTGTGGCTAGCTGGATTAACCTTTTTTTGTATCTATGGTGTGAAATATTTGAAATAACCATGTGGGAATTTGATTTGATTAGTAAGCAATTAACCATGCAATTGATTCCATATTTGATGTAATGTGTGAAGTGTTTAAAATCACATGACTTTGATGAAATTGTTAGATATGTTCTGACTGGATCTGAAGAAGGGCGGTAGCATGTAAGCCCGAAGCGCAATCCATGTCTTAAAACTTTGTATACTTCGTTGATATGTAACCTTTACGAGAATATTTGGAAAAAATAAACCATTTTAAGTGCAGCAACTCTTGAACTTTCTCTCTCTCTCTCTCTCTCTATATATATATTATGGTTCGGAGGTGAGGTACATGGGACACTTGGCATGTCTGCTGCCCCTGGGATTAGTCCTCCTGCTGTTCCCTGTTAGCCACCCCACATCAGTCTCAGCACCTGCCTATGCCTGCTGCGCTGATGTTGTTAATAGCTGTCAGCCTGCTCTGAGCCTGCCACTGATTCCCTCAGCTCAGTCTGTCCTGTGCTCAGCCGTAGTCTGTCCTGTGCTCAGCACTTACTTACTGAAGGAGGCAGGCAGTGGGAAAGCCAAGTATATCACTCTGCCAGCAGCAGGAACTGTGACCCAGGACTTTATGCAAGTGCAGCACTGGTTGTTGTGTCAGTCCGCCAGTACTGAAAAGGAAAAAAGAAGTCCCTATATTCTGCAGTCTCTTGAGCCTCTCTGGATGAACTGAATGCCCCCCCCCCCCCCACCCAGGGAATATGATTCACCACCAGTGGGCCACGGGGGAACATTATTTGTTCACAAAATGTATGCTGCTCATGGATACTACATTATGAAGATTGAAGCTGCCGGCCCCCCCCCTGTTAAAGTGATGGGATCGGGCCCCCTACAAGAGGCCTGGTGGTAACCCCCATCAGCAGCCCTGCAGCGGACACCCCACTGGTTAACAGCTATATTATATACAGTTATAGTGGCTGAGCTGCCCACCCTGAGACGGTCTGATAACTAGGGGAGGGAGTGCTGCTGGACACAGATATATATATATATATATATATATATATATATGTGTAAAATATTAGCTGTGTCCAGCAGCACTCCCAGCCTCCCACCCCCCCCCCCCAGTTATCAGACCGTCTCAGGGTGGGCAGCTCAGCTGCTATAACTGTATATAATATAGCTGATAACCAGTGGGGGTGGTTGCTGCTGGACACAGCTATATCATATATATATATAGCAGTAAAAACAACCACCTCTTCACAGCAGCTCTGGTCAGCTCAGGTGTGACTGGGTTGCGAGCACATGATACCCCTCCCCCCCCCCCATTGCAAGAGCTCACCTCGGGCTACAGCAGTAGGGGACACCCCCAGCTCGGGGCCAGGGCAGGCGGCTTAGATATACAATACACCCGGTGTGCAGCCACGCCGCTTGGGAGGAGAGAAGTACAGTAGTGACAGGCCCAGCTCAGTCAGCAGAGCAGTAGTGAGAGGGGACTCGGAGGAGAAAAACAGACAAGAGCAGCCCAAGCGCGCCGTGTTCAGGCTCTAAAAAAAACACTGCTTAAGGGAGCCAGGGCCTTCTCCACCCTCGGGATGGTGTCACCCCTCTCTCAGGTGTCACCCGGGAGCGGACTGCGTCCCCTTAGCAACGCCCTTTAAATGCAGTATATTTTCAGGTGCAGTCTGCTTGCATTCGGGATCAGTTTGAGAGGCTTCTGACATCATGTTTAGTTCCTTAAAAGGTGCTTTTGACTTCCTCCTGCCCCTCTTCAAGCACCATGCAGTCATATTGACTTGTACAGGGTGTAGTAGAGACCGTCCCAGAAGGAGCCTGGGAGAGTCCCTTTTGGGTTTTATATATCTCCCAGGGTCCTCTCATATAGATTCAGGGATCTCAGATCCATGGTTTAGCACAGGGTTGACTTCTCCCCCTCTGCAAATTTAATCCCACCTGGAACCTGCAGCCAGTGCTCTCAACCTGGGAAACAGGCAAGTCGTGTCTGGGAGAGCTGCAAGGTTGGTGCAAGTTGTAGAACTGCATGTGTGAAGACTGGCAAGCATGAGGCTTGCTCAAACAAGAAGGGGGAGTTAAAGGAGCCAGTAGAAGGAACTATAGACTCAGAGCATGTAGCCTGTATTGTTGTCAGTCTCAGTCCTGACTCTCGTTCCTTCTGGTGACATGACTTCTGCCCGTACAGTCCACGCTGGTCAGCGTGGACTTCCTGGAACTGCAAGGCATGCCTGCCTCTCTACATCCCCTTCCAGCAACCTGGACCACCAGAGAAACCTGCAGGACGGTGGAGTGCATAGGACTAAGGCCTCGTACACACGATCGGACATATCCGATGAAAACGGTCCGCGGACCATTTCCATCGGATATGTCCGATTTGGAGTTTGATCCGATGGCGTGTACACACCATCGGATCAAATTCCCCGCCGGCGGACGGCGCGGTGACGTGTCGGTGACGCGGTGGTGACGTTGACGCCGCCACACGTCACCGCTACGTCACGCACCAGGAAGTAAACACTTCCACCGCGCGCATGCGTCGGATCCATTCACAGGATACGACGCATGTGTGGGAGGATATGTCCGCTGGTTTACCGTACTAACCAGCGGACATATCCGACGGACAGGTTTGTAGCGGACAAATTTCAAAGCATGCTTTGAAATTTGTCCGATGGACAAATCTGTCCGCTAGCCCATACACACGATCGGAGATGTCTGCTGAAACGGTCCATCGGACCGTTTTCAGCGGACATATCCCCTCGTGTGTACGAGGCCTAAGGATTGCTTGAAGAGTGTGATTCTTTCTTACACTTTGTGAGTGTTTTTAATCTTGTATGAATAAATATCTGCATTTTAAAACTATACTTTAGGTGGCGTCTCCCCCCCTCCCCCTTCTTTCTTAAATCAGAGGCCATTCGTTTTATATTAAACTTGAACTTATGGACTGAATTTGTTGTTGTCTTAAGCAATTGCGAAAGAGACTTTTTCTTTGAGGACATACACCCTCTGTGCGCCAGAACTTTATCTTTTATTAGGCTTGCTCAGCCTTATAGGGATGACTTGTATTTGTGAAATTAGTGCTGAGACACGGCTAGGATTTTGTTTGGATGTTTTTGCCCTGTATACAACAATAGAGGAACACTAGCTAAAGTGTTTATCTCACACCTACAGGTATGCAGGAAACGCACCAAAAAAAATATTTGCCCAAAATAATTGTTTTTTTGAATAGCACTAGGGGTGCACCGATATATATCGACGCCAATACATATCAAAATTCAAATCAAATCAAATTTTTGGGTCCCTGCCGAAACACATTGGAAATTGCCGATAATGAACGCCGTGGGTGAAACCATTTAGTTTATGAGGGGGCACAGTTCTAATATAGACACAGCCCGCCAGACACACACGCTGGCCGCCAGACCTGTAAATAGCGTGGGCAGCGGCAGTGACACTGTACAAATTGTGTGCCGACAAGTGTTGCTCATCTTACTTTAAAAAAGTAATTAGTTACAGTTACAAATTACTTCCCCGAAAAAGTAATTGCATTAGTGACTCAGTTACTACATTGAAAAAGTAATTAGTTACTCAGCAAAGTAACTGACTTTTTTTTAATATTCTACAATGCTTTGTTGAGATGATTTCCTTTCTAGAATGCAGGTGATGGGCGCTTGCCAGGGAGCAGTGAGTTAATACTCCAAGACAAAAGAATGCCAGATCCTTGAGAGAAGAAAACCGGAAACAAATGGTGATCTCGTGTATATCCCAGCCTAGGTGCATCCGTCCCACCATGTATGTGCAGCTAATAGGACTTAAAACCCTTATCCATAGTTTATTGTTTATTATTTTATTTATCTTATATAAGCTTTATTAGATGCAAGGCATCTGGAATGGGGATGTCAGATTTTTCGGAGTTGTTTTCGGAGTTGTTCCCCGGTGATAGGTCAGTGTGAGGCGGATGGGGCTCATTGTATCCAGGGCTCCTTGCGATTGGGAGTTTTCAGACCGCTGTGACAGGCCATCACAGCGGTCACATGATTCTAAAGTGGAGTTCCACCCATATTCATATTCACAGCGCCGGCAGAAGCAATTACTCTCTGCTGCCATCTAGTGGCGGTAGATGTAATTGGGGTAACGCCGCCCAAGTAATGGGAAATGCGTTACCGTGAGGGGAAGAGTAATCAGGTAGATTACTCATTACCCTCAAAAGGGGCTGCGTTAGGTAACTGCGTTTATTGTAACTCCATTACTTACAACACTGGTGCCGACTGCCGATCGCGCTCCACCGGAGTCCTCCTAGCATTTCCTGTTTTTTTTTTTCCTACGGGGGAGTCCCTTGGTGTAGTCCAGTGGCGTGAGCCGCGTGACGTCATGGCCGGAGGCGAGGGAGGACTCGGAGCGCTGGGCAGGCCGGGAGCTGTGTCGGAGCCTGTGACACAGTCAGACTAATCACACTGCCTGACTAGGAGGAACCTTGCAGCGTACTCTGATGAAAAAGTAAGCAGTGCACTAGCACCATAGAACCTGTATCAAATGAAGTTTTGACTTTGTTCATGATAAATGGCTCGATTCGAAAAGGGGGGGGGGGGGGCGGGGGGTTCGGATATTGATTAACTGACCAGCACTTTCTTAATGAAAAAATGGCAGATAAAAAAAATAATTATCTGCCATTTTTTCACTGCAATTGATATTTTTTTGGTAGTCAGATAAGGCAAGCATGGCTCAATAACCAACAAATGTTTTTTTTTTTAAAAAAACGTTTGTGTGTTATTTAGCCATGCTTGCCTTATCTGACTACCAAAAAAAACATTAATTGCAGCCTCACTGTGCCATCACACTTCGCCCATTAAACGCAGCCACTGTGCCCATCACATGCAGCCACCACTGTGCCCATCACACGCAGCCACTGTGCCCATCACACGCAGCCACTGTGCCCATCACACGCAGCCATCAATTATTATTGCCACTGCCAGTTTGCCCCATCAAAAAAATTTAAATAGGGGAAAATAAAAGAAAAGTCATTTTCGGTTTCGTACTGAAATTTTTTTTATTTCGGTTTTGTTTAGGTTCTGAAATTTTCATTTCGGTGCACCCCTAAATAGCACAATAGAAAACAGTATGTAAAGTGTGTATCTCACACGTACAGATATGCAGGCAAGACTGCAAACACTGGAGCAAAAACTGTTCGGGTTCGGGTCCGGTGTTCGGCTATGTAACGGCGCACTGCAGGTCAGCCAATCAGCATTTGTTTTACTGAACAATCACAGCCATGCCTACTAATGGCATGGCTGTGATTGGCCAGTGCAGCATGTGACCGAGCATGTGACCCAGCCTCTATATAAGCTAGAGGCACACAGCACAGCTCGTCACTTTGCTTTAGCTAGGGTAGGGAAAGGCTGCCGCTGCTGCTCTCAGGGAGAGATTTAGATAGGATTGTCCTGCTTCAGAAATCGAATTACAATACTCAGAGATCTACATAGCATTAGCTACTGTAGGGAAAGGTTCCTGATTGTGCTTATAGGGAGAGAATTAGTTAGGAGTCTGTCCTACTTCACAAATCTAATTGCAGCAGCACTGCATATGTTCCTGTCAGATACTCTGCAAGATAGGTTAGGGCAGAGGTGGGCAAAGTATGGCCCGCGGGCCGTATATGGCCCGGCGGACCTTTTAATAATCCGGCCCCCGGATAGCTGCGGCCCGTCGCAACAGGACAGGCAAACCAGACCAGAAAGGGGCCCCCAAGCTGGCTCGTTTGTCTGCCTGTTGCTATGTTCACAGGCCTCCCTCCTCCCCCCGCCGGCCGGCGGGGGGAGGAGGGGTGTTCGCAGGGGGGGGGTGCTTTTTCGCGGCCCCCGCAAAGTGGCGCGGTTACCCGGGACATCTGCCGTCCGGGGTCCCGCAGCGTCATTCGGCTACAGTGCAGCCATCCCTCTCTCTCCACTGACTGCAACACACAGTCACACGCCGACTCCTCCCCCCCTCTTAGCTCAATGTGTACAGGAGGAGGAGCCGAGAAGAGACACTACTGAGAGAGCCATGCTGCACAGTAACCAGGAGGTAAGGGGGGGGGGAGCAGATACTAGGTGAACGTATGAAGTAATAGGAGAGGAGAGGGTGGTATGTGGATATGGGCTGGGGAGTGATTTGAGAGGGAAGATGATATGTGCTAGTGGGGGGGGGTCCAGCCCCCCCCCCCACTAGCACATATCATCTTCCCTCTCAAATCACTCCCCAGCCCATATCCACATACCACCCTCTCCCCCCAAAAGATGCTCTGTCCCCCTGTACTCATCTCATCCCACCCAGTACTCATCCCATCCCACCCTGTACTCATTCCATCCCACCCTGTACTCATTCCATCCCCCACCCCGTACTCATTCCATCCCACCCCGTACTCATTCCATCCCACCCCGTACTCATTCCATCCCACCCCGTACTCATTCCATCCCACCCTGTACTCATCCCATCCCACCCTGTACTACTAATCCCACCCTGTACTCATCTCATCCCACCCTGTACTACTCACCCTAATCCCATCCCACCCTGTACTACTCATCCCATCCCACCCTGTACTCATCCCATCCCACCCTGTACTCATCCCATCCCACCCTGTACTCATCCCATCCCACCCTGTACTCATCCCACCCCACCCTGTACTCATCTCATCCCACCCTGTACTCATCTCATCCCTCACCCTGTACTCATCTCATCCCACCCTGTACTCATCTCATCCCACCCTGTACTCATCTCATCCCACCCTGTACTCATCTCATCCCACCCTGTACTCATCTCATCCCACCCTGTACTACTCATCCCATCCCACCCTGTACTCATCCCATCCCAGATTCCCACCCTGTACTACTCATCCCAGATTCCCACCCTGTACTACTACTCCATCCCACCCTGTACTCCTCATCCCAGATTCCCACCCTGTGCTCCTCATCCCACCCTGTACTCCTCATCCCACCCTGTGCTCCTCATCCCACCCTGTACTACTCATCCCAGATTCCCACCCTGTACTCCTCATCCCACCCTGTACTCCTCATCCCACCCTGTACTCCTCATCCCAGATTCCCACCCTGTGCTCCTCTCATCCCACCCTGTGCTCCTCATCCCACCCTGTGCTCCTCATCCCAGATTCCCACCCTGTACTCCTCATCCCACCCTGTGCTACTCATCCCACCCTGTGCTACTCATCCCACCCTGTGCTACTCAGTCTGCAGGAGCGATGTCCAAAAATTTAAAAAAAATTCTTGTAAGGCCTCACTTTTTCATTGTTTAACTATATCGTACTCGTACCAGTTGTCCAACAATGATATTTACTGCTTTTTATAAAGAAATACAATTGATTTTATGCAGTATTGAGTTTAGCCTTTTGGCCCGGCCCTCAAAAATATTTTTAGTTTCTCATGTGGCCCCATCAAAAAAAGAATTGCCCACCCCTGGGTTAGGGGAAGCTTCCTATCTGTGCTTGTAGGGAATAGAAATATATAGAAGTCTGTCCTGTTTCTAAAATCTAATTACACCAGAACTACATCTGTTCCTCTGAGATACTCTGCAAGATACTTTAGGGCAGGGGTCTCCAAACTTTTTAAACAAAGGGCCAGTTTACTGTCCTTCAGATTTTAGGGGGGTCGGACTGTGGTCAGTGGGAATAAAAAATAAATGAAAGTTATAGTGCCGGTAGTCAGTAGGTGGAATAGTGCCCCATAAAAGGTATTAGTTATAGGAATAGTGCCCCATTGTTGGTGTCATAGGGAGGAATAGTGTCCCATCATTGGTATCAGTGGGAGGAACAGTGTCCCATCATTTGTGTCAGTGGGAGAAATAGTGTCCCATCATTTGTGGCAGTGGGAGAAATAGTGTCCCATTATTGGTATCAGTGGGGAAAATAGTGTCCCGTTATTGGTATCAGTGGGAGAAATAGTGTCCCATCATTTGTGTCAGTGGGAGAAATAGTGTCCCATAATTGGTGTTAGTGGGAGAAATAGTGTCCCATTATTGGTATCAGTGGGAGAAATAGTGTCCCATTATTGGTATCAGTGGGAGAAATAGTGTCCCATCATTTGTGTCAGTGGGAGAAATACTGTCCCATCATTTGTGTCAGTGGGAGAAATAGTGCCCCATCATTTGTGTCAGTGGGAGAAATAGTGTCCCATCATTGGTATCAGTGGGAGGAATAGTGTCCCATCATTGGTATCAGTGGGAGGAATAGTGTCCCATCATTTGTATCAGTGGGAGAAATAGTGTCCCATCATTGGTATCATTGGGAGAAATAGTGTCCCATCATTGGTATCAGTGGGAGAAATAGTGTCCCATCATTTGTGTCAGTGGGAGAAATAGTGTCCCATAATTTGTGTCAGTGGGAGAAATAGTGCCCCATCATTGGTATCAGTGGGAGGAATAGTGTCCCATCATTGGTATCAGTGGGAGCAATAGTGTCCCATCATTGGTATCAGTGGGAGAAATAGTGTCCCATCATTTATGTCAGTGGGAGAAATAGTGCCCCATCATTGGTATCAGTGGGAGGAATAGTGCCCCATCATTTGTATCAGTGGGAGAAATAGTGTCCCATCATTGGTATCAGTGGGAGGAATAGTGTCCCATCCCCATCATGGTATCAGTGGGAGGAATAGTGTCCCATCATTGGTATCAGTGGGAGGAATAGTGTCATATCATTGGTATCAGTGGGAGGAATAGTGTCATATCATTGGTATCAGTGGGAGGAATAGTGTCCCATCATTGGTGTCAGTGGGAGGAATAGTGTCCCACCATTGGTGTCAGTGGGAGGAATAGTGTCCCATCATTGGTGTCAGTGGGAGGAATAGTGTCCCATCATTGGTGTCAGTGGGAGGAATAGTGTCCCATCATTGGTATCAGTGGGAGGTATAGTACAACATCATTGGTATCAGTGGGAGGAAAAGTGCCTCATCGCCCGTATCATTGGGAGGAATAGCACTTCATATCTGTAGGAGGAATTTCCCAAGGGCTGGATAAAGGCATGCAGAGGTCCGCATCCGGCCCTGGGGGCCGCAGTTTGGAGACCACTGCTTTAGGGGAATGTTCCTGCTTGTCAAGATTATAAAAATGTTGTATGTTATTTTAAGTTATTTCCCTATCCACATTTATTTTCAGAGTACTTGCCATGCTTTTGTAAGTCGTGTACCAGGGTGGGCTCTCCAAGATACAGCGAAGTCACGAACGAGGAAAACAACTTTGACACCAGCGTTTGTGAAACAGTTCTTTTCTTTTACTGTAACAAGGTATTAAACCGAAACCACAAAATGAACACAGCAATAAGGTTACATACACCCAGCCTTAGCTGAGAACCCCTGTGCTGCACAGCAAGATGCCCCCCGGTGGATACCGAGGCAATTTGCCGCAATTTGCCTATTGGAGGATACAAATAGGACTGTCCCTCCTTACCCTTTATTACCCTTATCAGAACGCGAACGATTGCTTAGTTTCAGGGTCATCTGCGGTACAGCACAACAGCTTACAAACTTATCACTTCTATGCAATATTTACCCCCTTCCTTTTACATAGCCGGTATGATAACACGTGTGTAAGTTTTTCTTCCTTAGTGAAGACACTAAACAGGTTTGTAGTTTGGAAGATTGCTCTCCATATGCAATGTCTCTTTAAGAAGCAGGATCCTTAAACTGATGATAGCAGTACTTTTGGCCTGATACACTGTAATGACCCTGACTAACTAACTACAGGCCTAATCTTTAGGCGCCAAACATTACTAGGTGGTGCGTGCGCGATATTACTGACCCGGGTCTTGAAACTGTAGTCGATGATGTCTTCCAACCGATTAACGAAAAGTCCTTTCAGCAATCATGAGGTACTGCAGGTGAGGTAGTTTGCCGTGTCTCAACTCCTATCAGCCTTCCTGAAAAACGATCCCTTTTTCCCTCCGGACAGGCTCTGTACTGGACGGTGATCACTCAGCTGCCGTTCCTGAAGCTCTACGTTGTACGGTTCCCCCTGGATGCGACCAGATTCAATTTTCACACAGTCCCACAAAACATGTCTGCTCCATCTACTTCCTGATTCTCCTTCTCCAGTTTAGCGCCACCTCTTCCTCAGAAACCAAAACTTGCAATTTGTCAGCAGTGTGTAGAAACAGTGGCCTCTTGTGGTCAAAACTCAGAATGGCAATTATACACAAAGGGCCAGATTCTCATATACATCGTCGTATCTCAATGGGTATCTATGCGTGTGATTCTTAGAATCACTTAGGCATAGATACACTAAAAATCCGACAGGTGTAAAAGAATTACACCGTCGGATCGTAGATGTAATGACAACGCCGGCCGCTAGGTGGCCATAATGTTGTTTTCTCATTTGCCTATGCAAATAAGCCTAATACGCCGATTCCCAAACGTTTTTACGTCGCCCCGTCGTAGTTTACGTAGTTTCCGTAAGGTTTGCGCAGCGTAAAGATAAAGCAGCCCGAAGGTGGCACATCCTATGTTAAGTATTGCCGTCGTTCTTGCATCGCCATTTGGAAATTTAACGTCGTTTGCGTAAGACGTCCGTGAATGGGGCTGGACGCCATTTACATACACGTCTAAAACAATGAGGTCCTTACGACGTCATTTTGCACAATGCACGTCGGGAAGTTTTTGGGACGGCGCATGCGCCGGGGATTTTCGCTACGCCGCCGCAACTTTACAGGTAAGTGCTTTGAGAATCAAGCACTTGCTCTAGTACGTTGCGGCGGCGTAGTGTAAATGGCTAACGCTACGCCGCCGGGATTCTTTGAGAATCTGGCCCAAAGAGTGAACAATAAAACTCAGAAAAGCAATTATACACTGTGGGCCAGATTCTCAGAGACGTTACGCTGGCATAAATGGATATGCGCGGCGTAATTGTAAATGTGCGCCGTCGTATCGATGCGCCGTAAACACAGAACCATATATGCCTGAAAATCGGCTTTTCCTGAGCGGCGTAAATCTTTTAAGCTAGCGCGGCGTAGGCGCATAGTTACGCAGTGCGCATCTTGCCAACCAATTGAATTATCATGCAAATATGCAAATGAGGGAGATGCGCCGATTCCTGAAACTACGCGCGTTCGGGGTAGGCTACACGTGGTGCGCGTGGCACGAAAGCCTGGCCTAAACTTACCCCTCATAAAAGCAGGGGTAACTTTGCCCCAGACGTGTGCAAGTCAGCTGGAGAGCAACTACAGCAGCACCATACCGGACAAGCTGAGCAATCACACTTACTGGACAACACATTCGTATGCCAACATGCCATGGTCTTAGCAGGAGAGGGCATAGAAGGAGGAGGAGGAGGAGAGGAGGAGAAGGAGGGGCACGTGAGAGGATATACCGAACGTGCATGAGCCTCTTTGGCATGGGTGATGAGAAGGTGTATCGCATCTTCAGATTCAGCCCTGCTGCCATCCTGGAAATAACACAACCCTGCAGGATGACATCACCAGCCATACACACCGCTCACATGCACTGCAGCCACTGGTCAAGGTACTTGCAACACTCCATTTCTTGGCCAGTGAATCATTCCAGCGTACAAGTGGAGTGGTGGCTGGGATGTCACAAACCAGCATAAGCAGATGTCTGCACCAGGTTGTCCCCGCAATCCTCAGACGCATGTCCAACCACTTCATCACACCCCCACACTGAGCACCTGCGGCAGAAGGCAATGACAGATTTCTACAGACTTGGCAGATTCCCACGCACCATCGGGGCCATTGATTGCACACGTGGCATTACAGGCCCCCCGTGCCACAGAGCATATATACCGCAATCGGAAGCATTGGCATTCCATCAACGTACAGGTGATAGCTGATGCCAAATACCTCATATGGCACGTCCGTGCCAAACACCCCCGGATCCAGCCATGACAGCTACATCTACCGTCAAAGCAACATCCCAACGGATTTCGAACAGAACGTGTATGGGGACTGCTGGCTGGTTGGTGAGTGACATGGTTGGCAGGCATGACTGTCCCCCCCCCATGATGTAGACATCACGAGGGGCACATGCACGGCTAACATCCTCCTGTCTTTTCCCTTACAGGTGACTCTGCATATGTACTTGGACCCCATCTCATGACTCCTATCCGGAACCCCCAAACCAGAGGAGAGAGAAGATACAATGAAGCACACATACATACCCGTGCAGTGATGGAGCGCACATTTGGCCTCCTGAAGTCCCGTTTTCAATGCCTAGATAGGTCCGGGGGTGCCCTGTTGTATTCCCCAAACTTTGTGTGTCAGATCATCGGTGCATGTTGCATTCTGCACAACTTTGCCATGAGAAGGGCCTGCAGATTGCCCTACGTGATGACCTGAACCCCCAACCAGACAATCCCCCCCTACCAGAGGAGACCCAGTCTGCTGATGGAAGAGCAGTCAGGAGTTGCCTCGTGTTAAGAAACTTTGCCCGTTAAACACACACACATTCATCATGGCACACAGACAGTCAATGCACGCATGTACACCACTGTGGTCCCTAGATCACACACACCACATCCACATCACATTGGATTAGCCCAAGTCCAACATGCAGGACTTGGGAGCAGCAACGCCAGCGTCAAGGTCCCAATGGTGTCGCTGTCCATTCACACATCATTCACACAGCCGTGGGGATAACTTCTCCCCAACGGCCGAGGGTGACACCCCTTACTGGCAGGAGTGCCAGCCCCCCACATTCACACCATTCACACTGCACCGTGAAAAAAAGCTCTTCAAATGCTAACCACTACGCCATACTATGCTAATATCACTGGAGTGCTAACCACTATGCCATACTATGCTAATATGATGGGAGTGCTAACCACTACACAATACTATGCTAATATCACAGGAGTGCTAACCACTATGCCATACTATGCCAATATCACAGGAATGCTAACTACTATAACATACTCTGCTAATATATCGGGAGTGCTAACCCCTACCCCATACTATGCCAATATCACAGGAGTGCTATACACTACGCCATACTATGCAAATATGACTGGAGTGCTAACCACTACAACATACAATGCTAATATCACGGGAGTTTTAACCACTACATCATACTATGCTAATATCACAGGAGTGCTAACCACTACGCCATACTATGCTAATATCAGCCCTCAAAATTTCCACTCGCCTACTAGCATTTGGCGAGTGGATTTAAGCTAGGGGCGAGTGATGACAAGGCTGCATGACCAATCTCCCTCCAATCTGTACCTACACTTAGAGTCCCGATGAGATTGGCGGCCGAAGAGTAAAGGTGCATGCTCAGGAAAAGTAGTCTGGTGAGCCGCGCACAGGCAGAGCAGTACACAGGTGCTCTCCTTACAATTCTTATTAAGCCATGGACCTAACAAGTATGACCTCTCTGAGCTGCCCCCCTCCCCCCCGACCAATGTAGCTGGAGAGCAGAAAGTAATGAGTGAGGTGGAGGATTGCGAAAATTACCACTCTGGTGCAGAGCTCACTGAAAGTTGCCCTGACATGAGAGCGGCAGCCTTCCAGTTGTGCAGTTTTCTTCTCCTTGTGCTCTATGTAAGTGTCCAACAGTTCAGCCTGAGCACTGTGAACAGACTGGTCTCAATGTGTGCTGTGCGGTGTCAGTGTGCGCTGTGCTATGGTGTCAATAGCTGTGCAGTTGTGTGGATCTCAGTGCTGGATTGTACTCCCTCCCGCTGTGCTGCAGCTCCTCTCCTCACTGCCAGCCTGAATAAAAGGGGGAAGTGGGGACATGCAAGCGTGGAGCCGCACACACACAGGCTCCTGATGATGAGATGAATGGGGGAGAGAGAGAGAGAGAGAGAGAGGATGGATGGGAGTTGCAAAGAAGACAGCAAAAGAATGGGGAAGAGACCCAGTTCTAGTGCCCTGTCCATCTGGTCTGCCCCCAGTGCCCTGTCCCTCTGGTCTGCCCCCAGTGCCCTGTCCATCTGGTCTGCCCCCAGTGCCCTGTCCCTCTGGTCTGCCCCCAGTGCCCTGTCCCTCTGGTCTGCCCCCAGTGCCCTGCCCCCTCTGGTCTGCCCCCAGTGCTCTGTCCCATTTTGTTAAAGTTGTTGTTGGTAATATTTAATTTTGTAACTTGTTTCTGCATAAAACATTGTCATTCCATGAGATAATCTATGAGGGCATGTTTACGGGTGCAATTTGGGGCAGTGTATGAATTAGGTAGGGCAACTGGTGGCGAGTAACTCTTGAGGCCTGGCTAGTAGCTCAGGACTTGAAATTTTGAGCCCTGCTAATATGACAGGATTGCTAACCACTACGCCATACTATGCTAATATCACAGGAGTGCTAACCATTACACTATACTATGCTAATATGACAGGAATGCTAACCACTACAACATATTATGCTAATATGACAGGAGAGCTAACCACTATGCCATACTATGCTAATATCACAGGAGTGCTAACCACTACAACATACTATGCTAATATGACGGGAGTGCTAACCACTACGCCATACTATGCTAATATGACTGAAGTGCTAACCACTACAACAACTACTATGCTAATATCACGGGAGTGCTAACCACTACGCTATACTATGCCAATATCACAGGAGTGCTAACCACCACGCCATACTATGCTAATATGACAGGAGTGCTAACAACTACGCCATACTAGGCCAATATCACAGGAATGCTAACCACTACAACATACTATGCTAATATGACAGTAGTGCTAACCACTATGCCATACTATGCTAATATAAAAAACGCAAATAGCGGTATAATCAGGGTAAAAATGCGTGTCGAAAAATAAAACCGCAGCAATCATCGACACAAGTTTTTACCGCGTTTCTACTGCCTAAGGCACTATTCAAACATATGCATGTTGCTTTTGACCGTTTTTGCATACTATGCTAATATGACTGGAGTGCTAGCCACTACGCCATACTATGTCAATATCAAAGGAATGCTAACCACTACAACATAATATACTAATATGACAGGAGTGCTAACCACTACGCCATACTATGCCAATATCACAGGAGTCCTAACCACTATGCCATACTATGCTAATATCACTGGAGTGCTAACCACTACGCCATACTATGCAAATATCACAGGAGTGCTAACCACTACACCATACTATGCTAATATGATGGGAATGCTAACCACTACAACATATTATGCTTATATGATGGGAGTACTAACCACTATGCCATACTATGCTAATATGACAGGAGTGCTAACCACTACACCATACTATGCTAATATGACAGGAGTGCTAACCACTACGCCATACTATGCCAATATCACAGGAATGCTAACCACTATGCCATACTATGCTAATATGATGGAAATGCTAACTACTACAACATATTATGCTAATATGATGGGAGTTCTAACCACTACGCCATACTATGCTAATATGATGGAAATGCTAACCAATACAACATATTATGCTAATATGACGGGAGTGCTAACCACTACGCCAGAAGTGCCCAACGTTTTGAAGGACGGGGGCCACTTAAGCGAATTAATAACCAGCCGTGTGCCACAATAAACAGAGTGGGCAGATGACAGGTCTGTGTCCAGTCTGAATATGTAAAGCAGACACAGCCAAATCTACTCTATGGGCCCTCTGATACAATCAAATGGAAGGAGACGGATCCATTTTTTTTTTTAGCAGATCGGATTGGAGGTAGCCAGGTGTAAACGAACAAAAGTCTGTTTACATCTGCCACTCCATAGAGGTGAATGGTGGGTCCGATTGGGTCAGACCGACCGTGTGAAATGGGCCTAAGGCTGCTTTTACACTGTTGGTCTACTGTCTACCCCACACGGTGGGTGCGGCGCAGTGTACCTGTGGTTTTCCCGCCAGTTATCTGCACTTTGCCATAGACGTCCATTATATTCTGCAGGTGTGGTGCACTTTCTGAAAAAGCCCGCTTGCTTTCTATACCGCCGGCTTTATTCACAACACTGATGCTCTGGGATAGAAGGTCGGCAACCTGCAATATGGGCTTGCCAACCAGCCATTCCAGAGCAGGAGGTCGCGGGCCACATCAGGGGGCTCCGCGGGCCACATGTGGCCCCCAGGCCACTGGTTGGGCACCCCGCCTGCACTACGCCATATTATGCTTATATGATGGGAGTGCTAACCACTACGCCATACTATGCTAATATCACAGGAGTGCTAACCACTACACCATACTATGCTAATATGACAGGAGTGCTAAACACTACGCCATACTATGCCAATACCACAGGAATGCTGACCACTACAACATACTATGCTAATATGACAGGAGTGCTAACCCCATACGCCATACTATGCTAATATCACAGGAGTGCTAATCACTATGCCATACTATGGCTAAATAATAAAAAAACAAAAAACAAATCACAGTAAAAAATGCGCGTCGAAATACGCAGCAATCATTGACACACGTTTTTTACCGCGTTTTTACCGCCTAAGGCACAATTCAAACCTATGCATGTTGCTTTTGACCGTTTTTGCATACAATGCTAATATGACAGGAGTGCTACCACTACGCCATACTATGTCAATATCAAAGGAATGCTAACCACTACAACATTCTATGCTAATATGACAGGAGTGCTAACCACTACGCCATACTATGCTAATATCACTGGAGTGCTAACCACTACGCCATACTATGCAAATATCACATGAGTGCTAACCACTACGCCATACTATGCTAATATGATGGAAAAGCTAACCACTACAACGTATTATGCTAATATGATGGGAGTTCTAACCACTACGCCATACTATGCTAATATGACGGGAATGCTAACCACTACAACATACTATGCTAATATGACGGGAGTGCTAACCACTACGCCATACTATGCTAATATCAAAAAAATGCTAACCACTACACCATACTATGCTAATATGACAGGAGTGCTAGCCCCTACGCCATACTATGCTAATATCATAGGAGCACTAACCACTACGCCATACTAGGCTAATATGATGGAAATGCTAACCACTACAACATATTATGCTAATATGACGGGAGTGCTACCCACTACGCCATACTATACTAATATCACGGGAGTGCTAACCACTATGCCATACTATGCCAATATCAAGGGAATGCTAACCACTACAACATACTATGCTTATATGACAGGAGTGCTAACCACTACGCCATACTATGCTAATATTATGGAAATGCTATCCACTACAACATACTATGCTAATATGACAGGAGTGCTAACCCCTACACCATACTATGCTAATATCATAGAAGTGCTAACCACTACGCCATACTATACTAATATAAAAAAAAGAAAACATAAATAAAAACGCAAAATCGCAAATCGCGTAAAATCTCGGTAAAAAACGTGTCGAAAAACGCAGCAATCATCGACACAAATTTTTACCGCATTTCTACTGCCTAAGGCACAATTCAAACCTATGCATGTTACTTTTGACCGTTTTTGCATACTATGCTAATATGACAGGAGTGCTAACCACTATGCCATACTATGTCAATATCAATGGAATGCTAACCACTACAACATACTATGCTAATATGACAGGAGTGCTAACCACTACGCCATACTATGCCAATATCACAGGAATGCTATCCACTACGCCATACTATGCTAATATCACATTAGTGCTAACCACTACGCCATACTATGCAAATATGACGGGATAGCTAACTACTACGATGTCCCCCAGGTGCTTAACTCTGTACTTGGCCCACAGATGCGGATCCGGGATAGATTTAAAGTGCCCAAGGAAGGGTTCCCCCACAGGGGAGTGAAGGGAGACCACAGGCCGCCCGGAGACAAGAAGCGGCGCCTAGCCGTCCCCCACACTTGTAACGTAGTCTTCGAGGGGGCCGGCAGTGTAGGGTATGCCAAGACCCCTCGGTGCACTAAATTGCTGAGCTCCTCCAGGGACCACCTGGTCACCAGTCATCTCTATTCTATTCTTCCTGCAAGCGCCGGACGATTCCTTCTCTGGGCCCCCGATGGCACGGGAGAGCCCGGAGAAGCACCGGATGGCGGCGGGAGGGGAGATTTCCCCTCCCACCGCCTATAAGAACGATCAAGTGGCGGAACTGCTGCTATGATTGTTCTTATGGTGTGCAGGATCACCGGCTGAAGACATGGATATCTGAATGATGCCTCTAGCTGCAGGCATCATTCAGATATCCCCCGGCAAAGCCCAGGACGTCATATGACGTCCACCCATCTGTGGACATCATATGACAATAGGCCAGTATTGAAGTGGTTAATGTGAGATCAATAAAAAAAAAAAGCAAAATGCTCATGAATTTCAACAAAATGTAATATAAAGAAATAAGCTGGCCAAATGACACTCAGGATTTTGTTTCTTGGTGCAACAAAGAAAGAAGAAGTGGGGAAGAACTGCCAAGATGAAGAACAGTAAGCAGAGAGGCCCTTTAAAAAGGCACTGCTACTTTGATAAAACAGGTAAGTGTCAGGCCGCGTACACACGATCGGGCCATCCGATGAGAATGGGCCGACGGACCGCTTTCATCGCGTCACCGCTGAAGTGGCCTGATGGTCTGATGTGCGTACACACCATCATTTCAAAAACCGATCGTGTCAGAACTCGGTGAGGTAAAACACAACGACGTGCTGAAAAAAACGAAGTTCAATGCTTCCAAGCATGCGTCGACTTGATTCTGAGCATGAGCAGGTTTTTGAACCGATGCTTTTGCGTACTAACGATTGGTTTGGACCGATGGTCAGGCGTCCATCAGTCCGATTTTAAAGCAAGTTTTAAAACTTTGGTCTGAAGGACAACAGACCGATGGGCCGTACACACGGTCAGTTTGGGCCGATGAAACTGAACTTCAGTCCATTTTCATCGGTTAGGACCGATCGTGTGTACGCAGCCTTAGTGCCTGGTTAAAGACTTCAGTGACTTTAATCCACAAAGGGGCCTATTTACTAAAACTAGAGAGTGCAAAATCTGGTGCACCTCTGCACTGAAACCAATCTGTTTCCTTATATTTTTGTCAAAGCTTAACCACTTAAGGACCCCCTACTGACTATATACGTTGGCAGAATGGCAGGCTGGGAACAGGCACATACAGGTACGTTGCCTTTAGAAGCCCAGCCACGGGTTGGGCGCGTGCACGTGACCGGGTCCGAAGCTCTGTGACCGCGCCCACGGGACCCGATCGCCGTCAGTGTCTCGCCAGTGGTGAGCTGACAGAATCTCTGCCCCAGTGTGGCTCCTGTCCCTTTAAGCAGACCAACTCAAGCACCGCATGGCATCTTTTTGCCTGAGTGCTTGCGTAGCCTCTAGAACACCTATGAAGCACCACTGGTTCAGAGGACAAATCATCAGAGGAAGAGGCCATAGAGGAAGAAGAGGAGGGGGTGGAGGAGAGAGCTGTGGCAGAATCACCACTAGCATTATAAGGGAAAGTGACGGAACAAGCTCCAACAATACTGAACCCTGTCCTGCATTCTTCCCTGCTGCCAAACAGAGTTACCCAGTGCACCATGAAAGAAAGGTAACGTCCCTGTCCATGCCTTCTGGATCATAGGTCAGCTGTAAAATGCACCTTACTGCTGACCGCCGTGTCCAACGAGGCCAAGACATTGCTTTCCACATGCCCGGGAATGGCCTTCCGTGAAAAGAAATGACGTTTGGAAACCTGCCACTGAGGTACCGCACATTCCACAAATTCACGAAAGGGGGCAGAGTCTATCAGCTGAAAAGGTAGCTGTTGCAGTTCTAGCAATTTGGACAAGCTAGCATTCAGACACCGAGCATGTGGATGACTGGGACCAAATTTCTTTCTACGGTTTAGCAATTTGGAAATTTCCCTGCTAAAATTGGATGGTGGTGTACCACTAGCAGATTGGCCGCAAGTATTTGGGACACCTATTGCTGTACCGTCATTCCTCTCAGTGCAGGTTTCTGAGAGGACTGGAGGTATAGTGGGGTTGAAGATCCCAGATAAGGAGCAAGGAGAAGTCCGCCTTCTTCATTGATGTGGGTCTTTCAAGTTCTGTTGCCAACGGACTGCATGGGAGGTAGTCATATGTCTGGTCAAGCATTTGGTGTCCAAGCGGCTGCTGTTTTTTTTTTTTCTTGTTTACAACGATTTTATTGTAAAAAAGGTCAAAATACAAAAAAAATAACAATGATGGTACAGGAATGTATACAAGTATCATTAACGGTGAATATTCTACAGGAAGAAAAGGGTATGGTTTGTAATATTTAATCATGAACCAGAAAGGCGGTGTCCCAGAGAAACCATTTTTTTTGATACTGAGGCATAGAGTCATATAACTTATGATGAATTCTCTCAGAGAGTTTGATGTTCGTCATATGGTTGAGAATCTGTGGCCAAGGTACTGAAGTGGAACGCCAATTAAAGGCTATGGCCCAATGAATGAAGGTAAGAAATGTGTGGATAAGCCTTGAAGCGGCTGCTGTTTTGACCATGCTTGATCGGATTTAGACATAGGTTGCAAACAGCAACGGTGAGATCTGCTGCAAATGTGTCAAAAAAGGGCCACACCAAAGAACTTTTCAAAATCAGCGCCCTGCACCTGCTTAGCTCTGCGGTGTGATGCAATTGGGTGGCTGCCCTTAATATGACCCCTGGAGGGCATCTTGCCTCATTGAAGATGTGCCTCCTCTCTTCTATCAGGCACCCAACTAGAGTCAGTGACCTCATCATCCCCTCCCTGCTCATCACTGGAGCAAATTTGGCAGTATGCTGGAGCTGGGGGAACATGACTGCCAGTTTCTTCTCCTTCTTGGGCACCACCTCTCTCTAGGCTCATGTTACTCCCTTCCTCGACCTGGGTATCAACATCAGAGCCTTCAAATTGCTGCCCCTCCTTCAGCAGCATGTACCCGACACTGTGGTCGAAAAGTTCGGGGGAATCCTCTGTGCATATTGGTGGGGCTACGGAAGGAATGGACAAGGAGCCAGTGGAATAGGCCGCTTTGGCAGCTGAATTGGAAGGCTAACTACTCTGAGCCTGGGTGACAGAGGATGAGGAGGATGACGACGGCTTTGTTATCCACTCCCTAATTTGTTCTGCATGTTGTGGCTCAATAACACGGCCAGCAGCAGAAAAATAGGACAAGCGTGCCCCACGCCCATGTGCAGAGAATGCACCATGTACATGATCAGCGCTGTTGATTGTAGACACTGCCTGCCCTCTTTTAGTGGCCTGTGAGCATCTGCCTCTCCTTGGTGGCCTTCCAGACATGATGTAATTTTTGTTTTGCAACAGCACATTACACTGTAATAATGTGTACACCACCAGAAAAGTAGTAGCAACTGTACTACGGCTGCACTGTATTGTGTACACCACCAGAAAAGTAGTAGCAACTGCACTATGGTGGCACTGTATTGTGTATTGTGTATACCACCAGAAAAGTAGTAGCAAGCACTATAGCATGGAGCGCATGAGATACAGGGCAACACACAGCCAATAATGTCTAAACTGCTGGCAACAAAAGTGTGCAGCGTATAGTCTGAGGACTGACAGGCTGACCCCCTCCCCCAACCACCTTAACCTCTGCAGCAATGCTGGCAGCACTCATACGTCTATTTCCCAAAGACAACCTCTGTTTATGATGCTGAGCATGTGCACTCAACTTCTTTGGTCGGCCATGGCGAGGCCTGTTCTAAGTGAAACCTGTCCTGTTAAACTGCTGTATGGTCCTGGTCACCATGCTGCAGCTCAGTTTCACGGTCGTGGCAATCTTCTTATAGCCTAGGCCATCTTTATGTAGAGCAACAATTCTTTTTTCAGATCCTCAGAGAGTTCTTTGCAATGAGGTGCCATGTTGAACTTTCAGTGACCAGTATGAGAGAGTGAGAGCGATAACACCAAATTTAACACACCTGCTCCCCACTCCCACCTGAGATCTTGTAACACTAACGAGTCACATGACAGCGGGGAGGGAAAATGGATAATTGTACCCAATTCGGACATTTTCACTTAGGGGGTGTACTCACTTTTGTTGCCAGCTGTTAAAACATTCATGACTATGGGCCAGATCCACAAAGGAATTACGCCGGTGTATCTATAAATACACCGGCGTAATTCGAATTTCCTGCCGGTGTGTGTCATTGTTTTCTATCCAGAAAACAAGATACGCCGGACTTACGCTTGCATACGTTCTTACACCGTCGTATCTTAGATGCATATTTACGCTGGACACTAGGGGCGCGTCCGCGTTAAATATGCAAATGAGGTAGATACGGCGATCCACGAACGTACGTACGCCGGGCGAAGTGTTTTTACGTCGTTTGCGTAAGCGTGTCGGTCCGGCGTAAAGTTACTCCTGCTGTACCCAGGTGTACGTAATGTTAAGTATGGACGTCGGGCCAGCGTCAATTTTCCCGTCGTTCACGTCGTTTGCGTAAACCGTTTGTGAATAGGGATTTGCGTACGTTACGTTCACGTCGTTTTCATTGATGTTTTGCAACGTGATTTCGCGCATGCGCACTGGGATACGTCCAAGGCCGGCGCATGCGCAGTTAAAAAAAAGCGTTGTTTGCGTTGGGTCATTCATAATTATAATTAAACACGCCCCCCACTAGTTAATTTGAATTACACCCGCGTAGGCCGGCCCATTTACGCTACGCAGCCGTAAGTTACAGCGGCATTTCTTTGTGGATAATGATACGCCGCTGTGGCTTACAGCGGTGTAGTGTAAATGGGATATGCCGCGCGGGCAGCCAATGTATGTGGATCTGGCCCTATATGTTCAGTTATTTTGAGGGGACTTTTACATTGTAGCAAAGTGTAATTTCCTCAGTGTCACATGAAAAGGTATAATAAAATGTTTACAAAAATGTGAGGGGGGGGGGGGGGACTCACTTTTGTGAGATACTGTACTAGGTTTTGTTAGATTTTTAAATGTAGTACAAATTGTTCTGGGATCACGTTATATATGCTATAAACTGATATTTTTGTTATACACATGTAATTTCACCTATTTCTTTATGCAAAACAGTGTTTACTGTGATTGGGCTAATTGATTTTTGTCTATAGGTTGGGCTGTAATATATTTCAGTAGAGCATTGGTTCTTAACTCCTGTCCTTGGGACCCAATAACAGGCCAGGTTTGCAAGATAACTGAAATACATCACAGGTGATATCATTTGCTGCTTACTGATTGCAGTATTCTAGTCTGCATCTCCCCCAAAGTAATAATTAAAATCTGGCCTGTTTGTCCCGAGGACAGGACTTGAGAACCACTGCACTAGAGTCTATGGATACCTTCCTCAATGGCAATGAAAATATTTATTTCTAAATTTCAGAAATGTCACTTTAACATCATTATTTCTAAGAGTATAAATCATTGGGTTCAACATTGGAGGTACAATTACATAAAAGATGGCAATGACTTTATCTGTTCCTGGTATTGAACTTGATCTAGGTTTCATGTAGACAGCCATAGCTGAACCATAAAATATTGCAACAACTATCATATGAGACCCACATGTAGAAAAGGCTTTCCTTCGACCACTTGATGCAATTTTAATGATACTTAATATTATTTTAATATACGACACTACAATAAATGTGACAGGAGTCATAAGAATGATCACACCCACCACAAAAATAATGAATTCAACTAAGATAATATTTTCACATGACAGAGATAGGATTTCTGGTACTTCACATAGAAAATGATTAATTACATTGTTGCCACAAAGATTTACATTCAGTGTAAGAGCCACATGAGAAATAGAAAGAAGAAACCCACATAGCCATGTACCAGTAGCTATTCTGACACAGACCATATTACTCATAATGGTAGTGTAATGTAACGGATAACATATAGCTACATACCGATCATATGCCATAATAGCTAGAAGAATACACTCAGTTTCTCCAAAGGAGAGAGATATGTACATCTGTGTTGCACACTCAGCATAAGAGATTACATTTCTCACTGACATCAGATCCCTCAGCATCCTTGGTACAGTTGAAGTTGAATAAAATAGATCCAGAAAAGAAAGGTTTGAAAGAAAGAAATACATAGGTGTATGAAGATTGGTGTCTGTTAAAATTAGAATAATCAAAAGTATGTTTTCAATCAAGATGATCATATACCAAAACAGAAAGATAAGAAAAAGAACAACTTGAGTTTTTGGATCACTAGAAAGTCCAAGAAGAATAAATTCCACAACCACCGTGACATTTTTCACAGTCATTCTTCAAAATATAATATATTTTTTAAGAATATATTTTTAAATGTATAACTATGCACACTTAGAATTCTTTGAACATGACTGTAACAAAAAAGCACATATTTTTTTAACATACATACACAGTTTTGTCCAGTCAGATGACAATAAAACAAGTCATGAATCACAGTTGCCACAGCTTCTGATCTCTTATTATGTTGTTTGTAATCAAGAGATTGCAAAAAACACAGACTGATTGCATTCGTTTATTTGATAACTTTTTAAATCCTATTACTAGTGAGGATTTGCTACTTTGCAAAGTGCTGTCATTATAACACTGGGAGTTGATTGACAGAATTGCAGAATAAAGTACTTATGGGCAAGGTAGGGCCCCATTCACACCTGTGCCTATTATGTGTGCTTTAGGTGTGGTGCATTAGAAAAGGTCCTACATACTGCGTCTTTCCTTTTCAAAAGTTGTTATTGATTACACATTTAGGGCCAGATTCAGGAACAGTTAGGCTGGCGGATCCAGTGATCCGCCAGCCTAACTGTGACTTTGAGCCGGCGTTTCTGTTTTCTGTAACCAGAAAACAAGAAACGCTGGGTTGAAGCTCCGATGCGATCAGCGTAACTGAGTTTCGCCATCGCATCGTTACTTCAACTTAAAAATGGCGCCGGGGGCGTTCCCGTCGATTTACGCTCAAAAAATATGTTAATGAGCGGAAATCGGCAATTCACGATCGAATTCCGGCGTGACGCAATGACGATACGACGTTTCCGGACGGGATACGCGGCGCATAGATATACCTACATGGGGTTGGAGTATCCTATGTTAGGTATAGGCGTTGTCATCGCGTCGGGAAAAAAAAAAAAAAACGTCGCTTGCGTAAAACGTTCATGAATGGGAATGTGACGTCATTGACGTTCATTCACAGAATTTGGAGCATGCGCACGGGGATGTTTTGACACTCGACGCATGCGCAGTACGTTGGCGGCGGGATCGCGCTTAGTTAGAATACTACACGCCCCGTACCCGCCCAATTTGAATTCCGCCGGCTCATTTGCGATGCGCTGCCGCAACTTTAGGAGCAAGTGTTTCGTGAATGACAGCACTTGCTCCTAAAATTTCTGCAGCGTAATGCAAATGAGAAGCGTTACTCTGGAGCAAAGATGCTCCAATCTACCTGAATCTGGCCCATAATAGATAAATATATGTGTTTCTTATACAAGGATACAGATGGTAAAGTTTATGTTAGAATTTACTATGAATAAAAATAACATAAAATATCTAAACATAATTAATTAGATCTTCACTATCTAGATAGCCGGTGGGTGGTATATTTATAACTACAGTATCGTAAATTATATCTAAACTCCCACCATGTTATATACATGGGTTGTGATATAACAAATTAGACTTATTGTAGTGAAGAACTATGTAAATAAAAAAGAAAATACAGATAGTAAAGAGAAGAAAAAAGTAGTGAGTCAAAGAGAAAGTCCACGAGGTCGATCGAAGAATCAGTACCATGCTTAGTATTTATGTTTTAATAGGTAGATACAGTAGGTATGTAATGATTTGTTTTGGAGCAATTAATGAGATGCCATGGCAGAAGGACCGCATCATTGAAATCTGGAAGTAGATCGTTTTTTTAACCATGGGAGCCATAGTTTTTTGAATTTTTGAATTTGGTCCCCATCAATGGCTATCATTATGTGTGACATTGTGGTGTTCATTCTATGTACTGTTTCTGCCATCCCCAATACTGGGGTTTTCCATGCTTTAGCTATCGTTTGCTTTGCAGCAGTTAGGAGTGGAATAAACATTTTAATATGTAAAAATGTTAAACATTCCGGTTTTAGGTTAAAGTGGATGCAAACCCAAACCTTTTTTTTTATGTCACAATGTACAGTATAAGATTTCCTATCATCTGTGCCCAGTCTTGCCACACAGAGTTAATACAGCTCTGATCAATCCTCTTTTATTGTTCAGTAAAAATTAACAGACTTCCAAATAAAAACATGTCTAAATAAAAAGTATGTTATGTTATGTTTATCATATTATGAGGTGATCCACAGTATAAAAAGTGAGAAATCCACCCCTCCCCCTCATAACACATCCTGGTAATATACAATGAACTATGGATCACCTCATATTATTATAAACTTAACATAACATATGATAAACATGTCCAAGCTAGATCTGTAAATAACCTGTCACTCAAAGCAAGGAGAGAGAAACTGACTTTTTATTTAGAAAGGTTTTTATCTGGAAGTCTGTTAATTTTTACTGAACAATAAAAGAGGATTGATGAGAGCTGGATTTACATCCACTTTAAGTAGTGCTGTAAATGGACCTGGTTGTATCTGCTGTCGGAACGTTTTAGAGGCCATTGCAAAGATTTCTTTCCAGAAGTTGCGCTATCGGACATGTCCACCATATGTGCAAGTGAGTGCCCATTTCTCAACAGCTCCTAAAGCAAAGAGCTGAGTGTGTAGATGCAAGTTTGGCCACTCTAACTGGTACAAGGTACCACAGAGTCAGGACCTTGTAATTTGCTTCCATCGCCGTGACATACTTTGGTGTGCTTCCATGGAATTGTGCATTCTATAGTTCAATATTAAAGGGTCACTAAAAGATTTATTTTTTTAGCTAAATAGCTTCCTTTACCTTAATGCAGTTCTGTTTTCATGTCCTCATTGTTCGTTTTTGCTTTGATGTTGCTGTAATTCCTCTCTGATCTCCACACTTCCTGGTTTTCTGTTTCCTGATAACCACAGTACTGGGAGATTTCTCACTGTGGTCACTAATCAAGGAGGTGTGTGTAAAACCCCTCAGCACCAATCCAGTTTGGTTTTACAAACCATCATTGCCCTCTATTGGCTCTCTGGCTCTGTACATCAGAGAGACAGGAAACAACAGCAAAAACGAAACTGAAACTGCAGGCACATTATATGATTGATTTTTATCTATTTTTAATCATTTTTAAAAGGAATCAGTTAACTATTATGTCTCTATACCCTGTAAAGTCATTTCAGCAAAAAAAAAAAAATATATATATATATATATTTCCTTTACAACTCCTTTAAAGGGGTTGTAAAGGAAAAAAAAATGTTTTCCCTAAATAGCTTCCTTTACCTTAGTGCAGCCCTCCTTCACTTACCTCATCCTTCCATTTTGCTTTTAAATGTCCATATTTCTTTTAAGAAATGATCACTTCCTGTTCTGTCTGTAACTCACCACTGTAATGCAAGGCTTTCTTACTGGTGTGGAGAAAGCCTCTTAAGGGGGAGGGAGCGAGCAGGAGTATCAGGACGCCCACAAACACACAGATCCTTTCTCTATCTGCAAAGTAGAGCGTGTCCTGACCCTCCTGCTCCTCCCCTCCCCCTCAAGAGGCTTTCTTCACACCAGGAAGAAAGCCCTTTACATTACGGTGGTGAGTTACAGACAGAAGAACAGGAAGTGAGGATTTCTCAGAAGAAGTAATGACATTTAAAAGCAAAATAGAAGGATGAAGTAAGTGAAGGAGGACTGCACTAAGGTAAAGGAAGCTATTTAGGGAAAAACATTTTTTCCTTTACAACCCCTTTAAGTTGTCTAAAAATGTATTGTATCAAGTTCCTGCAATGCAGTTTGTACCCAAATGCATTCTACCCAAAAATGCAGATGTGAACTTGCTGTTAGTGAGCTAGTTTGCTGATTAAGCTGTGTTTCATAACTGCAGTGATGTTTACAAAAACATTACTGTACAGCCTGTTTAAAGGAATATTAGATTTGGCAATATAGAAGAAACATTACAAATACAAGAATTGCAAGATGTGCACATTATTCAGATTCTAGCAGTGATATTTTTTTCTAACTTATACATTAAAACAACATACTTAAGTAATATATAAGTGAAACATAATACTTATAGTAGAGTAACCTTTAGTGAAATAAAATAAAAATGTGTTTCTCAGAAAGATTAGCTGTAATATGTCTTTGAACGCAGTCCCATGCAGTAATTTCAAACTGCTTCATAAACATAGTTTGCCTTTGAATGCAAACTGTGAAGGTGTAAATCATGTGTTGTTTTTCAAAGAGCTCTTAATATAGCAGGTATGAATTCCTAAATGTGATGTTTATACTTTAGGGTGTGTGTCCCAAATGTATTACTATTCTTTTTTATTTAAAATACAAACACTTATCTTTATTTTGATTTATATTTAGCAATCGTAACAGGAGATATGCGGCGTAAGTCTAAATTTGCACATGCGTTTCGATACTCCGCATCCCCAAAACGAGATACGCAAGAAATCTACTTTTTTTTGTCCAGCGTAATTTCGTTAGACAGGCGCATCCGTCCACGCAAAACTGCACTAGACACACCATTGATTTGCTATTCAAATATGCTAATGAGGGAGTTACGGTGATCCACAAAAGAACGTTGGTGCAGCGCAGGCTACGCGCTGTGCGCAACAGCTGACCGGCCTGTCTAAAATTATACCATAGAAAAGGTGGTCTAAAATTAGACAATTCATCTACATGTCAGAGAAAGCAACACTGTTAGTGAGGAGCTGAGCAGTCACACTTGTTGCACAACAATCTGTATGCCAACATGCCAGGGACATCCTCGCTCATAGCTATACTACTGACTTTAGACGAACAAAGAAGGGGGAGGGCACGGAGTAGGGCACGGGAGAGGATATACCGCACCCGCATAGACCTCTTTGGCATGAGTGATTCTGAGGTGTATCGCATCTTCAGATTCACCCCTCATGCCATCCTGGAATTAACCAAAACCTTGCAGGAGGACATCACCAGCCCAACACACCGCTCACATGCAGTGCAGCCACTGGTCAAGGTCCTGGCAACACTCCATTTCCTTGCCAGTGGCTCTTTTCAAAGAACAAGTGGAGTGGTGGCTGGGATGTCACAATCCTCCGTGAGCAGATGTGTGCACCAGGTTGTCCCTGCAATCCTCAAGACGCATGGTCAACCAAAATCTTCAAACCCACCACTGAGGACCTGCGGCTGAAGGCAATGACAGATTTCTACAGAATTGCCAGATTCCTACGCACCGTGGGGGCCATTAATTGCACACATGTGGCACTCCAGCCCCCCCATGAGACAGAGCACATATACTGCAATCGGAAGCATTGGGATTCCATCAACGTACAGGTAATAGTCGATGCCCAAGGCCTCATATGGCACGTCCGTGCCAAACACCCCGGATCCAGCCATGACAGCTACATATACAATCAGAGCCCCATCCGAATGGAATTCGAACAGAACGTGTATTGGGACACCTGGCTGGTTGGTGAGTGACATGGGTGGCAGGCATGACTGTCCCCCCCCATGATGCACACATCACAAGGGGCACATGCATGACTAACATCCTCCTGTCTTTTCCCTTACAGGTGACTCTGCATATGTACTGGGACACCATCTCATGACTCCTATCCGGAACCCACAAACCCCAGGAGAGGAAAGATACAATAAAGCCCACACCCAAACACGTGCAGTGGTGGAGCGCACCTTTGGCCTCTTGAAGTCACGTTTCCCCAAACTTTGTGTGCCAGATCATCGGTGCATGTTGCATTCTGCACAACTTCGCAGTGAGAAAGAGCCTGCAGATTGACATACGTGATGACCTGACCCCTGAACCAGACAATCCCCCCCTAACCGAGGTTACCCCATCTTCTGAGGGAAGTGCAGCCAGGAGACAGCTCACATTAGGCATCTTTGCACGTTAAATACACACATTAATCATGGCACAATGAGAATGCATGCATGCACACCACTGTGGTCCATAGCACAGACACATCACATCCTCATCTAATTGGATTAGCACAAGCCCACCATGCTGGACTTGTGAGCAGCAACGCCACGCCAGGGCTCCAATTATGTCACTGTACATTCATACATCATTCACACGGACCTGGGATCACTTCTCCCTGGTCCTGGGGAACCCTTCTCCACCAAAACTGAGGGTGACACCCCTTTTCTGGCAGGAATATCACCCCCACATTCCCAAAACATTCACATCACAAAAAAAAAAAAATGCCCTTCACCCCCTCCCCCACACATGCTACACACCTGATAGGGAAAAAAAAACCTTACCTGGCATCACGCCTTCATGACTTGAGTCTATGTTGTCTATGAAAGGTGTTGGCCACCGCACGCTCCTCCGCTGTCAGCCTAACAGGGCATGGTGGGCCCCCTCCTAGCATGGGCTACCATTTTGGCCAGCTTCTTTCTGACCAGACGCCGGAGGTCATTGATCTTCTTTTCAATCCCCGACCGTGTCCGGGTCTCCCCCCCGATGCATTTATCTCGTCAGTAATGTTCTGCAAGATATCACGCCTCCTGGCCGGGGTGGTGTTGGCACTTTCCGGGCCGCGGAGGAAATGCCCATATTGGGAAATGGCCCAGGCAAGAATTTGTTTCTCCCCCAAAGTAAAATTTTACTTCCTCTTTCTCTCCGTCATACTCATACAAAAACTCTCTCCCAAACAGTCAGCAAAAATCACTCACAAAACCAAGCAGCAAAAATCACTCCCAAAATCAAGCAGGAAAAATCAAGCAAGAAAACAAACAAACAAAAAACTATCAACCAAAAACTCTCACAAGCAGTCACCAAAAATCACTTTCAAATATCTTCTACCAAACACTAGATCACACAGTCCACTAATATAACAAAGACAAATCACCACCCGAACAAACAACAGAACAAAATCACCTTGCTGTATAGGGAGGGATACAAAGGGATGTACTTTTGCAAAGGAAGTGCGTTTGTGTCTGTCTATTTATGCTGTCTGCGTAGTTCACTAATTTGCCCTAGTCCACTTTCAATTTCACTGATTGTGCCGTTCCCGAGTTGTGAGCATGCGCACAGAGGTGCTGACCATGGTGTGCTTCAAGCGCGCATGCGCGAGCCGGCCGGCCCTTCATTTGCATAGGGGCACGGCTCATTTCAATGTAACACGCCCACGTCCTTCCCAATTTGTATTACTCCGCCTTGCGCCTCTGAAATAACTTTGCACAGGCGCTAATTTCTGCGCAAAACCGACGAGAATAGGGTGATTGCACCGCTACATTGCGCCAGTCTAACGTAAAGGCGGTGCGCTACGCCGGTCCAATAATGCGCAGATGTACGTGAATCTGGCCCATAGCGTCTACAAACTATGGGATATATACTTTTTATTTATTTATATATTTTTTATCCAGTAATGGCATTGATCATCGACTTATCTTGGCTGAAACACATTCAGATATCCTGTACCGCAAGTGTCTTTTATGAAGTAGCAATATATTTGAAGATGTTTAACAGCATTAAATTGAGTTGCGGAACGTCTTCATCTACTTTTTGTCCTCTGCTACATGGGTCACCTTCTAAAGCCAGTCCCCTGGTAAAAGTTCGAGACATTTGGCCTCCTTATCCCCGAAACTGCAAATATTTGTTTACACTACAGATTGCCTTGCTAGCTAACCCAGGGGTGGGAAATGAATTTTCGCAAGGGGTCATATGAAAAACTGAGACTGTTGTTAGAAGGCCTGAACTTAATTCTGCTTCATATTATTTTGGACCTGGGAAGGTCCATAAACAGGTAAACATATAGAAAAACAAACACCTAGCCAGTAGTGTATTTAGGTTTTCTGCAGCCCTAGGCCTGACTAAACTTGTGCAACCCCTAATTTAAATATGACCCCCTCTTCCTGTCAAGGTCACACCCCTTCCTGTTTAAGATCTGCCCTGAAATTTTCCAGTGAGGACACTAGTTCTGAGGGCCTTGGGGGGGATTACCTTAATCTGCAGAGATTTCCTCTCACTTCCTGTTTGGCTATGGGACAGGGGCTATAACCATCCCTTACTCTATCCAAAATGGAAAACAAATTTTGGCTGAAATGACTGTTTACAGGGTATAGAGACATAATAGTTAACTGATTCCTTTTAAAAATGATTAAAATAGATAAAAATCAATCATATAATGCACCTACAGTTCTAGTTTCCTTTTTGCTGTTGTTTCCTGTCTCTCTGATGTACAGAGCCAGAGAGCCAATAGAGGGCAGTGATGGTTTGTAAAATGAAACTGGATTGGTGCTGAGGGGTTTTAGACACACAGTAATCACACCTCCTTGATTAGTGACCACAGTGAAAAAGCTCCCAGTACTGTGGTTATCAGGAAACAGACAACCAGAACAGTGAGGAATTAGAGTAACATCAAAGCAAAAAAATGAACAATGAGGACATGAAAACAGGACTGCAGTAAGGTAAAGGAAGCTATTTAGCTAAAAAAAAAATTCCTTTAGTGACCCTTTAAGTCAAATTTCTGCTAAATTTATGGAGGGGTAAAGGAAATAACCATGCCAGTGGTGTGGTGAGCAGAAAACATGAGCCTTCGGCACACTTTTTAAGGTAATAATCATACCTATCAGGTTTTAGCTATGGCGCTCTGTATGTTTATTTGTTTTCTCTGAGAACATCTCCAGCTTTGGGCTTTCGTCCTACTGGTGGGGAAAACATCGTTCAGCAGTGACCTCATATATCCAGCCTTTCCGGTGGAGTGGTGAGGACCTTGCCTATTATCATCATGAGGAAAAGGCCCTGGCTGGGTTTAAGCCACAGGCTAATCTGGTCTGTCAGCTGGTAAGAGTACACCCTTTCTGGTGGAGGATTTGTGGTGGTTTGCTGAGTCACAAGAATTTGGATGTGTGCACCTATCACTCTTTAACTGAATTCATCTTAGAGTACCTATCTGAAAAGAACTACATTTCTTGCAGCGCTATTCCAGATTTACTATAATACCGAATGCGCCCAGGAGGGGGTGCACGGTGCGCCGCTATGGACCTGGCGCACGGCATCTAGAAATGTAAATAAAAAGAGTTTGGGGGTGAGTTTATTATAGGGGGATGTGGGATAATGTGGGGAAGTGACGTGTTCGTGTAACGTATACGGCCTAAATAGAAAGTGAAAATTACTTTTGTAAAAACTAGCCGCTGCGCCTGCTAGTACATTTAAACCTGTGGGAGGTTAATTTGTGTACTGTGCATTACGGCGGCAAAATAGTGGTAAATGTCAAGTGGCGTAGCACCTGAATGGCCGAATCTTTTTTAAGTTATGCTGACCATGAAGGGAAACTCTGTGACAAATTTTAAATAAAAAAAAGGCGTGGGTTCCCCTTCAGGAGTACACCAGGCCCTTAGGCCTGGTATGGATTGTAAGGGGGAACACCTACGCCAAAAAAACAGCATAGGGTTCACCCCAAAATCCATACCAGACCCTTATCGAGCACGCCCCACCTCCTGAGCCATACCAGACCACAATGCCCTCAACATCGGGGGTGGGTGCTGCTTGAGGTATGGGGGCACCCAAGGTACAAGCTAATTTGGATCTAACATAAATCGTAAATAAAATAATATTTTATTCACATTCTATGCTCCCAGATTTGAATAAGTTTGCACCTCTGTTGCTTTTTTTTTTTTTTTAGGGTATCGCTAAGGATGTGACTATTATCCCCCTGCCATATGATAGCAGGAGGTCCAAACCAAACTATTTATGGCTTAAAATAAAATAGACCCAGCAGTCTTAGCCATAGGAAGCCTTCATGAAAAGCCATTTTCTTCCCATATGTCTACTAATTATCTAGAACCTCTCTACTCATACTTAAAGTGGTTGTAAACCCTCCTAAGCTGGCGCACTGACCGTGCATGGCTTGTTACCTGTAGATCCCGGGAATAATGCTGGAATTCTGCGCATTCTGTGCATACTAGCTCATTATGCCTTTCTTTTGCAAGGGTTTTTTTATTTTTTTTTGTGACGGTTTACTTTATCTTTAAATTCTTGCAAAATTCTTACAAAAATTGAAAAGATATTTTTTGACTGTTAAATTATCACATAAACTTCTCTCCCCTAGATTTTATTATAGCCAAAATAATTTATGAGAACATTTTTTACCATAGTTTTCTTTCATTTAGTGAAAATCAATTAAATGTATTAATTTAAAGTGGTTGTAAAGGCAGAAGTTTTTTTTAATCTTAATACATTCTATGCATTATGATAAGAAGCCTTCTGTGTGCATCAGCCCCCCTAACACTTACCTGAGCTCCTTTTCTGTCCAGCGATGTCCACGAGAGTGTCTCAGATGTCCAAAATTCTCCTCCTGATTGGCTGAGACACAGCAGCGGTGCTCGCTGATCCCTCTCCTAATCTGAAGGCTACAGCAGGAGGGGCTGAGAATCCCCCACTGATGCCAGCCAAGAGGAGGAGAGGAGAGGAGGATACCGGTGGAAGGTCATGTGAGCCAAAGTTGGGCTATGAAATGAGGTACACAGTAGCATTTTTTTTTTAAAACACATACACTGGGGACATTATTTAATATACTATAGGGGATTGTAGGAATATCATTGAGTTATGATAACAGCAGGAGGGGAGCAGATTATTGGCAGTTTAAGGTCCCATTGGCGACTAGACTGTCAAAATATATTACAAAATTAATTCATCATGATCAATCAGGATTTATTCCTCATAGATCCACAGCCAGTAATATTAGACGTCTATTGTTATGGGATAACAATTATTGTCCAAATTAGGTGAATTAAATAAGCAGCCATAATTATTAGAATGGGAAAAAAAAGCTGGCATAATAGCTTTATATCAATTATATTAAACAGATTTCTTGTACCTTATTACAGAAAGAGTGTTTCTATTTTTTTCATCTGATATTGAATATGTCATTGTAAGATCGCTATCAGTTATTAAATATTTTTTTTATCAATATCTCCAAATATGTCATGCACTACAAAGCTATGAGTAATGAGTAAGCACCCGACCTGGGTGTGAAACATGTAAGCTGATACCTGTAGTTTACCTTTGTATCCGTCACTTGAATAAAGAAATTTCACAGGAGTGCGGCCCCGCCCAGTCTTCTTTTCTTCTATGTCATGCACTACAAAGTTAGACCTCAAAATTTCAATTACAATAAAACCCCTCTAAGATATTATCGAGGGCAATTTCTGCATTTTGCACAAAATGAGGGTTAATAGGAAACCTTTACTCTATTTTACAAACTGTAGATAGTACTTGAATGCAAGTAAATAGCTTTATCCTTTGGCAAAGGGATATACATGATTTGGATGAAGAGGATTGGACACAAGCTTTGGAGGTATTACCTGAGATATTCCTCTCGCCATCCCAAAGGATAACTCTGCTTTTTATTTTAAAACAGGGCTCATTATACCCCACAAAAGCTCCATGCCTGGGGAAAATATACAACACCACTATTTAATAGTTCCCTTATTCATATGCTTTGGCGATGCCCAAAACTCTATTGTTATTGGGAAAGAGTGTTCATAACCTTAAATTCACTATGTTCTACTGAAGTAAGATGAACTCCTAAACTAGCATTTAAACTTATTTTACAAAAATGGACCTCTCCTGCTCCTCCAACTCATAAACAATGGGGCGAGAAACTGAACTACATACAGATACAGTATTAAAAAGAAATGTTAATGTATAAACATAGAGGAATACCCCAAAAATGTGAAAAAATATGGTCCTATTGGATAGACTCCAGTAATCTATTATATAATAGTTTATCTAGTCTTCGAGAGGACTGAGGAAAGAGGAGGAAAACAGGAGTAAAAAGCGCGGGGGGGGGGGGGGTAGGAGAAGAGAGGAGAAATTTGTCTGTAAAAGAGGGGCTGATGGATGTTGCCAAAAGGATGTTGCAATAGATTGATGAAATCAGGGTTGTTAAAATCAATATATAATATGCATCTATGTCTGCATGCAATGTTATGTTATGCTTATTTTAAGTCATTTATCCTAGTCCGAGATGTGCTAGGTTTGTTTTCGTTATAGTCTTTTTTATGTCTTTATTGATATTCTTGCGTTTAATTCAACATAATATATGTAACTGAATGTAAATCGGTGAAAGGTAATTTTTTGGGGGAGGGGTTTCCCTACAATGATATAGATGTGATTTTATTTTTTGTACTGAATGTTTAATAATAGAAACTATTATTTAATATAAAAAAGGCATCTGCCTCTCCTTGGTGGCCTTTCAGACATTATGTAAATTTTGCAACACCACACTACATTGTATATTCGATAATGTGTACAACACCAGAAAAGTAGTAGCAAGTGCACTATGTAATGAAAAAATCCTTTGCGCTAAAACAATCAATAGTGAAACGAATAAATATTGCTAAGATTGCAGCAAAAACTGATAGTGTTTACCAATACACAAGTGTAGCATAGAATAAAAAAAGTGAATTTGCGCAAAAAACAACACACATCAATCAATAAAAACATTAATGTGATAAATATTGACATAAGCAATAAGTGAGAAATAAATTAAATATAAAATATAAAAGTCCATCTGTGTCAAAAGTCCATAAAAGTGCAAAACATGCAGTGCACCAAGATGCTTAATAAACGTAGCTGTGTAGCTCACAGTAAAGTGCAAGTGCTCCTCCGTGTAGTCAGCCTCACAGCCTCTCACCTTGGTAGCATAAAACAATGCCGTGATAGTGGGTCAAATTGCCCGTACCACTCCAGAAACAAACAGCCTCACAGGCCCCTCACCTCACTATAGACAAATAGGTGCATTCAAACAAATCCTCTGGATAAATCCACCGATAGTTGATATTACCAGGAACGTGTCAATCTTCCTTAGGTCCTGCAATATTCCCCTTAGCTATAATACTCCGGGAAACATAAAGAGAGATAGGCCTCCAATGGTGTAGTATGTAATAAAGTGCAAATTATATTGAAACAAAGTAATCTCCTTACATCAGTAAATTAAAAGCAGGCATCAAATAAAACAAAGCGGCATCTGCCAAATATCTCACGTCACTCCCAGGTGTACGTCTGTATCCCTGTATCCCTACGCGTTATGGCTCATGCCTTCATCTGGGGAACGGACGAATGTCAAAGCATTCTATATATATGCCGCCAGACGGATGTATGCCAATCCGCCATCATTGCGGGGTTCGACGGAAATTGTCGATTCGCCATCTTGTCGAAGTCCAGTGGATTCGATCGTTGGACGGAAGTGTACAGTCCGTCATCCGACACTCTGTCGAAATGCAATACGTACGCTCGTTAGACGGAAGGCATCCACCATTTTGTCGAAGTACAATGCATACGATCGTTGAGTGGAAGTAAACAATACGTTATCACCGGACCTCGGCCAAGGACGCTAACCCGCCTTCTTTTTGGAGCCCTTACTGTGGTCTACGAACACTGAGTCTCACTAGTTGTCTGTCACTGTCACTCAAACTCGCCTCCCTTTTAACTGGGGCAGTACCTAGCAGTGATTCAGTGTACCGCATCAACAGTAACCACGCAAGATCAAGTAGCATAAATAAATAAAATTTTATGTTAATTATTAAAAAAAAAAATTTTTCAAAGATCTGCAAATAATAATGGATATATGCAATAAAACGGATTGAGTATTTGTAATCCTACTGACTACCAGTCAGAATAGGGAACGTAGGTAGATCCCAATGGGAAATACCAATGTTAATCTCTAGGGCTGAAAAGCAGCATTCTGCCCAGGGTAACGGACGTACACTCGACTGAGCGTACCCAATCCTAAGTCACATACTAGCATATTAAACTCGTTATCCATAAGCTTGACAACATATAGTACCATAATAATGTAAATGTTAATAATTATTAAAATATTATAGATATAAAGATCAATAAAAATGTAAATTCAAATAAAATTTAAAATTACTCAAAAAACAATTTAAGTCGAATTCTACATTGAGGCTTCTTGGTGTTAAAGTATTCATACTATGAATCCACTTGGATTCAAGCTGGCTAATGGTCCTCACTAAATGGCTCCCTCTCCACGATTTATTGTATTTCTCTATGCCCCAAAACTGCAAATGTTTGGGGTCTTTGTTATGGACCCTTTCAAAGTGTCTAGATACATTATGTTTCGTGCAGACTTTGATGATCTTTTGGACATGTTCTTTCACTCTAACCTTCAAACAGTGGACTTCCTAGATCTGCAAATTAATCTAGAAGGAAATAAGGTGGTGACCAAGACCTTTTTTAAGATATTCGATACTAACAGCTATCTTTCGATCGATGGATAGCTGCCATTTTAAACCCTGGCTATTCAACATCCCTAGAGGACAGTTCGTAAGAATGAAGAGAAACTGCACAAAAGAGTCTGACTACAAGGACCAGGCAGAAGTATTAGGGAAGAGATTCAAAATAAAAGGGTATGAAGACACCTGGATTGACAACCAAATTCAGGAGGTCAATAAAATGGACAGAGAGAGTATACTAAAGGATAAATTGAGTGGAAGGAGAGATGGAGATCAAACAGCTCCGAGTATCATCCTAAACTTTAACACCCAGTATAAGGATGTAGCAAAGGTCATAAATAGACACTGGGAAGCGATAAAGACCTACAGAAGATATTACCAGAAAAACCTAGGATCCTATACAAGAAGGCCCCGACATTGAAGGATCTAATTGTCAAATCTGTGATAGAGTAATCTAATAAGATCTGTGTACCCCCCCCCCCCCTAAAAACACATTCTCCTTCTTTACAGGAAAAGGCTTTTTACCCATGTAAAAATTGCTTTGCGTGTAAGCACGCACAGAAATTCCAAGGAAAAAGGACAGAATTTATTTCCACAAATACAGGAGAGAAATATGATATCCCAGAATTTATTGGATGTCATACAGAAGGAGTAGTGTATGTTCTCCAATGTAGTTGTAAACTACAATACGTAGGAAGAACTAAACGAGCACTGAAGGTTAGAGTGAAAGAACATGTCCAAAAGATCATCAAAGGCTGCACGAAACATAATGTATCTAGACACTTTGAAAGGGTCCATAACAAAGACCCCAAACATTTGCAGTTTTGGGACATAGAGAAATACAATAAATCGTGGAGAGGGAGCCATTTAGTGAGGACCATTAGCCAGCTTGAATCCAAGTGGATTCATAGTATGAATACTTTAACACCAAGAGGCCTCAATGTAGAATTCGACTTAAACTGTTTTTTGAGTAATTTTAAATTGTATTTAAATTTAAATTTTTATTGATCTTTATATTTATGATATTTTAATAATTATTAACATTTACAGTATTATGGTACTATCTGTTGCCAAGCTTATGGATAACGAGTTAATATGCTAGTATGTGACTTAGGATTGGGTACGCTCAGTCGAGGTGTACGTCCATTACCCTGGGCAGAATGCTGCTTTTCAGCCCTAGAGATTAACATTGGTATTTCCCATTGGGATCTACCTACGTTCCCTATTCTGACTGGTAGTCAGTAGGACTACAAATACTCAATCTGTTTTATTGCATATATCCATTATTATTTGCAGATCTTTGAAAATATTTTTTAATAATTTTAACATAATTTTAATTTGTTTATGCTACTTGATCTTGCGTGGTTACTGTTGATGCGGTACACTGAATCACTGCTAGGTATTGCCCCAGTTAAAAGGGAGCGAGTTTGAGTGACAGACAACTAGTGAGACTCAGTGTTCGTAGACCACAGTAAGGGCTCCGAAAAGATGGCGGGTTAGCGTCCTTGGCCGAGGTCCGGTGATGACGTATTGTTTACTTCCGCTCAACGATTGTATGCATTGTACTTCGACAAAATGGCGGATGCCTTCCGTCTAACGAGCATACGTATTGCAGTCCGACATAATGACGGATGACGGACTGTACACTTCCGTCCAACGATCGAATCCACCGGACTTCGACAAGATGGCGAATCGACAATTTCCGTCGAACCCCGCAATGATGGCGGATTGGCATACATCCGCCTGGCGGCATATATATAGAATGCTTTGACATTCAATCCGGTTCCCCAGATAAAAGGGATAAGCCGTAACGCGTAGGGATACAGGGATACAGACGTACACCTGGAAGTGACGTGAGATATTTGGCAGATGCCACCTTGTTTTATTTGATGCCTGCTTTTAATTTACTGATGTAAGGAGATTACTTTGTTTCAATAAATTTGCACTTTATTACATACTACACCATTGGAGGCCTATCTCTCTTTATGTTTCCCGGAGTATTATAGCTACGGGGAATATTGCAGGACCTAAGGAAGATTGACACGTTCCTGGTAATATCAACTATCGGTGGATTTATCCAGAGGATTTGTTTGAATGCACCTATTTGTCTATAGTGAGGTGAGGGGCCTGTGAGGCTGTTTGTTTCTGGAGTGGCACGGGCAATTTAATCCACTATCACGGCATTGTTTTATGCTACCAAGGTGAGAGGCCTGTGAGGCTGACTACACGGAGGAGCACTTGCACTTTACTGTGAGCTACACAGCTACGTTTAAGCATCTTGGTGCACTGCATGTTTTGCACTTTTATGGACTTTTGACACATATGGACTTTTATATTTTATATTTGATTTATTTCTCACTTATTGCTTATGTCAATATTTATCACATATATGTTTTTATTGATTGATGTGTGTTTTTTTTGCGCAAGTGCACTATGGCTGCACTGTATTGTGTACTGTGTACACCACCAGAAAAGTAGGAGCAAATGCATTACGGGTGCACTGTATTGTGTACACCAGTGTTTCTCAACCTTTTTCCAGTCGGGGCGCCCTTGAAAATTATTTTCAGTCTTGAGGCACCCCTGTCCAAAACTTAGTTCACGTCGATGTGTGTTGCAGAACACGCGCAAAATCGCGCTCGTTCTTGACACACAGACAAATGCTCTGCTCTTTAGGGGTGCCATTAATTGTTAATTATGCCCCATCCATTGGCAAACATGGGTTGCTTTTGTTATGGCACAATTAAAAAAAAAAAAGGGTCAGGACTTCTTTCCCCGCATTACTGCGGGTAGGGAAATGAATGGGCTGCCCTACACGCAGCACGCATCCACACAGAGCTTGTTCACATGTCAGGCTGGAGGGGGAGTAAAACCACACATGGTTGAGCCGTTTTTACCACGCCCAACTTTTGCCCCTTTAGCTGCAGAGGCAACAGCTGGGGGTGTAAACATGCTGTGGCTGCAGCTGGAGGTATACCCAGGTATAATGGGGCTGCACTGCAACTACCCCGCAACTGTGTGCATTGCATTTACGGGCTTAAAACAGGTGGTGAGGAGACAAGATATGTCTCTTTACTGGCTGACAAATGCCCCTGAAAAGCGATATGAACACAAATTTTCAGAGAAGCAGCAGTCCTTGCTATCTCGAACCCTACAAAAGTAGTTCTGATGGTACAGGAATAGGGGGGTCAGGATTAAAAGTAACATACATACAGACAGATGCGCACGCACACAGACACACGTACAAACACACACTGTGTGTGTGTTTGTACGTGTGTCTGTTTGTGTGCATGCACATCTGTCTGTATGTATGTATGTTACTTTTAATCCTGACCCTCCTATTCCTGTACCATCAGAACTACATTTGTCACACACACACTAACAGACATGTGTACACATACACTGAAAGAAGAACTGTCAGAGCTGCACAACAACCAATCAGATCAAGAGTGCTGTAGCTATGAAGGGAGGATGTGGGGTGTCAGTGACCGAGACAGCTGGTTATTCATAGCAGAGCCCCCCTCACCACCTTACCCTTGGCCTCACAGTCAGCGCAGTACTTGTTGTCCTCCTCCCTCAGCATACGAGACAGGATGGCCTGGTGCTGCTCATTCAGCTTCAGGGCCTTCTCCCTCTCTGAGCGGGTGGCAATGTCTGCCGGTAGGGGAGCAGTGTTGGTCACGGTGACTCTACTTTTTCTTTTTCCCCCTCAAGAAAAAGCGTGCCAGGCAGAGTTCAGGATGGTACCCGCGGCTCTCACGTCACAGAAGCAGTGCGTGCCTCCGACCCTCTCATACCAGCCGATGACGTATTCGGTTGGCAAGACACGGTCGGGAGGCCCGCACAGCCAGCACAGCTTCCTGAGTGCCGGGAAATGAGTTTTACACCGCGGACCGACACCGCTGTAAAGTCAAATATAACGAAGTGCCCAGCAGTAGTGTTACTTTAGATAGCAGCCATAGCTGCCAATATTTGGGGTCATTTTGCCGCGGTACACTGGTTGAAAAACTTTGGTGTACACCACCAGAAGTGTAGTAGAAAAAGTACACCAGGAATGCAGATATAGGCTACAGTGGATGCAGAGTGTATATATATATATATATATATATATATATATAGTATATACATACTAGACTGGCCGTGGCTACATTGCAAACTAACTGAAAAATCTGCCTGCTCAATTTAAATCACATTATCTCTCCATCCACACCAACAACACCCTACACAGAGTCGGCGTGCAGTGTGGGGCGTGGACTTAGTACCCCTGAGCCATGATTGGCCAAAGGCACCCTGCCTTTGGCCAATTATGGCTTTCTTAGCAGAGGGCGCTGGGATTGGCCAAAGTATGCAGGTCATGGTGCATTCTTTGGCCAATGATCATACAGCAATGCACTGCGATCTCGCAGTGCATTATGGGGCATTCTGCGGTGCTCGAATTTGCCACGAATGCCCCATAATGTTTATTTTTTGACGTACGTGCGAATACCTGATGTTCGAGTCGAACTTATGTTTGACCTGAACATCGAGCTCATCTCTAATTACCAGTAAGGTCATAAAACTCTTTGCTCCCCACAGGGAATATGACTCCTGGTATAACGTTTTATCCTTAATATCACCACACACTGGCACATTCCATCATCAGGTAAAATAAGTGCACATGTATAAACAGAGAAAAACACAAAACCCAGTGTTCTCTGTTTAAGTGTGTAATTTAAGAAAAGAGAAGTATGAGATTTTTTTTTTTTTTATCATACTTACCTAGTATGTCCGAGCCAGCTCTAAGGTAGAGAATCAAGTGATCAAACACTGCTGATCGCTCCATTCTCAGTGCTTTTGGAACAGAGCGCTGATGACTGTCAGTCGACATTCTCTGTTCTACCCCTTGTGCTCACTAGAATGCTGGGCTGTGGCGGGGGTAGGAACGGCCGGCTAATGCTCTCAGCGGCTTTCTGGGAGGCTGAGCCAGGTGCCGGTCCAGGCAGATTCCGACCATATGTTTGTGATCTTTCCCGATACTGGACAAGCCCTGTGATTTTCAGTCAACAGTGGGCTTCAGTCCACTGTCTGCTGAAAGGGGCTCACAGGGGTGCAAAACAATCTGCACTCCTGTGATCCACAGGAGAAGTACAGCCAAATGAGGTTTGACTGTACTTTTCCTTTAATATGATTAAAAAGTGTAATTGCACTTATAAAATTAAGCACTATAGCATGGAGAGCATGAGATACAGGATAAAAAAACTCAAAATAACTCAGCACACAGCCATTAATGTCTAAACTGCTGGCAACAAAAGTGTGCAGCATATGGTGTGAGCACTGACAGACTGACCCCCTTCCCCAACCATTTCAACCTCTGCAGCAATGCTGGCAGCACTCATACGTCTATAACCTATGTTTATGATGCTGAGCATGTGCACGCAACTTCTTTGGTCGACCATTGCGAGGCCTGTTCTAAGTGGAACCTGTCCTGTTAAAATAAAATATATATACAAAATGTACATACATTCACCGCGCTACCACAGTACAATAAATTAATGGCAGCCAACACAACAAAATTAGATCAATTTTGTAAAACAAACTAAACAAAGAAAAGAAGTGTGGCGCTAAAAAAATATGTGTATAGGCTTAAGAAAGACTATATAAATAAGTCTTAAAACAGAATAGTGAAAAATAGTGCTCAAATAGTCCACAAATTGCAGTGGAAATATGTTGATGAAGGTCTGTGAAGAAAACCAAAAAATTCCAGCTGAAAGTGAATGTGTGTTGAAAGAGTTTGATAGTAGATCCACCACCAGGTAATAATGATGAAAGGCTTACCAGAGGGATCGGACCCAAATAAGTATACACCTATCAGGTCAGACAAGTGTCAGGTCACCTGAGGCACGGTGACAAGTGCACCCCGTAGGAGACAGGGATGCACCACAGGGTGGTGAACCCTTAGCCACCTGCTGCGATCAGGGAGGAGTCGTTAACCCAAGATCCCCCAGGGCGAGGAATCTAAGACCCAGCTTGTATTCACCAGAGCCTGTTGTGGTGAAGATAGGTTTCACCACAACTGGATCCAGGTCGCGACCCCTGGAATCCCCTGGGTCACGCTCCACAAGGTGAGAGGGGAAGCAGTCAGCAGGACAAGCGTAGTGATGGAAGCCGAGGTTGGGGTAACTGGCAGAACAGGGTAACCAGGAGACAGTACACTGGAAGTTAACAATACACAGCAGACAGGAACTAGGCAAGAACACTGTTGAACAGCACTGCAGGCCAGTAGTGCAAGAGTTAATATAGACTTCCTGTATGGCTCCACCAGGCCATCCCAGGAAGTAAAGGAGATAAAAGGGTGAGCAGAACAGGGTCAGGCCTCTTAATGGACAGATGAAGGACAGGTAAGCTGCCAGAGCTTAATGCATATCCATGACAACAAGCTTGTAAAATACCGGTGTCCAGACTCCACAGCGACTTCAATATGATAGAAGAATGAAACCCCTAGGTACTTCTAATGTATATTCAATAAGGAACCAATCGATAGAAACCAACCAAATGGTATCAATAGACACTTCTAGTAATAAATAATCCAGGTAACTCAGAATATATGGAGCGAAAAAATAAAAACGAAGGTGCACATAGCGTAAATCTGTATAAAAAGTTTACTTTGCAGTAGATAGATATAAAAGTTTACACTCACATTTTAGGTGAACATAGTTACATAGTTACATAGTTAGTCAGGTTGAAAAAAGACACAAGTCCATCCAGACATAATAAGCGTTATAAAACCAATCAAGCAGTAGGGTCAATGTGTCGTCCCGACGCATTTCGTTCTCATGAACGTCATCTGGGGTATGTGCGGCATATGGTGTGAGCACTGACAGACTGACCCCCTCCCCCAACCACTTCAACCTCTGCAGCAATGCTGGCAGCACTCATACATCTATTTCCCATAGACAACCTGTGGTTATGATGCTGAGCACGTGCACTCAACTTCTTTGGTCGACTATTGCGAGGCCTGTTCTAAGTGGAACCTGTCCTGTTAAACTGCTGTATGGTCCTGGTCAGTTTCAGGGTCTTGGCAATCTTCTTATAGCCTAGGCCATCTTTTCTTTTTTTTTTCATAATACATTTTATTGGTAAACAAAATAAGGTTTACAATATATTTGAACAAGGAGTCTGAAATAAGACAGTCGTTTTTACAGCAATGATGTTCACAACTAGCATGTAATCGTAGTTACAGAGAAAATACAGCATTTTTCTACACATTTAACAATTTCTGTGATGTGAGCTAAATTTATGACTGGCTTGTTGAATACCTATGTTTTTAACAGTAACCTCAGCCCGTCTGATGTCAAATTATATATAGTTGAAAGTTGCGGATGGAGGTAGGGATGTGCTAGTTCTTGAGGCACTGACCAACTTTGAGTAGGTATTTCCTCTTAATAGTTCAGCAGCTGAATTCGGCCAGCTGTCGGTACTAAATGAAATATGCTGTAACGGGTGAAGGGGTTGGATTAGAGTGCAGAGCCTAGGCTATCTTTATGTAGAACAACAATTATTTTTTTCAGATCCTCAGAGAGTTCTTTGCCATGAGGTGCCATGTTGAACTTTCAGTGACCAGTATGAGAGAGTGAGAGCGACAACATCAAATTTAACACACCTGCTCCCCATTCACACCTGAGACCTTGTACCACTAATGAGTCACATGACAGCTGGAAGGGGAAAATGGCTAATTTAATTTGGACATTTTCAGTTAGGGGGATAACTCACTTTTGTTGCCAGCTGTTTAGACATTCATTACTATGTGTTGAGTTGTTTTGAGGGGAAAGCAAATTGACACTGTTATACAAGCTGTACACTCACTACTTTACATTATAGCAAAGTGTAATTTCCTCAGTGTTGTCACATGAAAAAGTATAATAAAATGTTTACAAAAATGTGAGGGGTGTACTCACTTTTGTGAGATACCGTACTAGGTTTTGTGTTTTGTGCTTTGTTAGATTTTTAAATGTAGTACAAATTTTTGTGGGATCACGTTATATATGCTATAAACTGACTCTTTATGCAAACTGTGTTTATTGTGATTGGGCTAATTGATTTTTGTCTATAGGTTGGGCTGTAATATATTTCAGTAAAGCATTGGTTCTCAACTCCTGTCCTTGGGACCCAATAACAGGCCAGGTTTGCAAGATAACTGAAATACATCACAGGTGATATCATTTGCTGCTAAGCAATTGCAGTATTCTAGTCTGCATCTCCCCCAAAGTAATAATTAAAATCTGGCCTGTTTGTCCCGAGGACAGGACTTGAGAACCACTGCACTAGAGTCTATGGATACCTTCCTCAATAGCAATGAAAATATTTATTTCTAAATTTCAGAAATGTCACTTTAACATCATTATTTCTAAGAGTATAAATCATTGGGTTCAACATTGGAGGTACAATTACATAAAAGATGGCAATGACTTTATCTGTTCCTGGTATTGAACTTGATCTAGGTTTCATGTAGGAAGCCATAGCTGAACCATAAAATATTGCAACAACTATCATATGAGACCCACATGTAGAAAAGGCTTTCCTTCGACCACTTGATGCAATTTTAATGATACTTAATATTATTTTAATATACGACACTACAATAAATGTGACAGGAGTCATAAGAATGATCACACCGACCACAAAAATAATGAATTCAACTAAGTTAATATTTTCACATGACAGAGATAGGATTTCTGGTACTTCACATAGAAAATGATTAATTACATTGTTGCCACAAAGATTTACATTCAGTGTAAGAGCCACATGAGAAATAGAAAGAAGAAACCCACATAGCCATGTACCAGTAGCTATTCTGACACAGACCATATTACTCATAATGGTAGTGTAATGTAACGGATAACATATAGCTACATACCGATCATATGCCATAATAGCTAGAAGAATACACTCAGTTTCTCCAAAGGAGAGAGATATGTACATCTGTGTTGCACACTCAGCATAAGAGATTACATTTCTCACTGACATCAGATCCCTCAGCATCCTTGGTACAGTTGAAGTTGAATAAAAGAGATCCAGAAAAGAAAGGTTTGAAAGAAAGAAATACATAGGTGTATGAAGATTGGTGTCTGTTAAAATTAGAATAATAAAAAGTATGTTTCCAATCAAGATGATCATATACCAAAACAGAAAGATAAGAAAAAGAACAACTTGAGTTTTGGGATCACTAGAAAGTCCAAGAAGAATAAATTCCACAACCACCGTGACATTTTTCACAGTCATTCTTCAAAATATAATATATTTTTTAAGAATATATTTTTAAATGTATGACTATGCACACTTACATTTCTTTGAACATGACTGTAACAAAAAAGCATATATATTTTTTTTAACATACATACACAGTTTTGTCCAGTCAGGTGACAATAAAACAATTCATGAATCACAGTTGCCACAGCTTCTGATCTCTTATTATGTTATTGGAATCAAGAGATTGCAAAAAACACAGACTGATTGCATTAGTTTATTTGATAACTTTATTTTTTTAAATCCTATTACTAGTGAAGATTCGCTACTTTGCAAAGTGCTGTCATTATAACACTGGGAGTTGATTGACAGAATTGCAGAGTAAAGTACTTATGGGCAAGGTAGGGCCCCATTCACACCGGTGCCTATTATGTGTGCTTTAGGTGTGGTGCATTAGAAAAGGTCCTACATACTGCATCTTTCCTTGTCAAAAGTTTTTATTGATTACACATTTAATAGATAAATACATTTGTTTCTTATACAAGGATACAGATGGTAAAGTTTATGTTAGAATTTACTATGAATAAAAATAACATAAAATATCTAAACATAATTAATTAGATCTTCACTATCTAGATAGCCGGTGGGTGGTATATTTATAACTACAGTATCGTAAATTATATCTAAACTCCAACCATGTTATATACATGGGTTGTGATATTACAAATTAGACTTATTGTAGTGAAGAACTATGTAAATAAAAAAGAAAATACAGATAGTAAAGAGAAGAAAAAAGTAGTGAGTCAAAGAGAAAGTCCACAAGGTCGATCGAAGAATCAGTACCATGCTTAGTATTTATGTTTTAATAGGTAGATACAGTAGGTATGTAATGATTTGTTTTGGAGCAATTAATGAGATGCCATGGCAGAAGGACCGCATCATTGAAATCTGGAAGTAGATCGTTTTTTTAACCATGGGAGCCATAGTTTTTTGAATTTTTGAATTTGGTCCCCATCAATGGCTATCATTTTGTGTGACATTGTGGTGTTCATTCTATGTACTGTTTCTGCCATCCCCAATACTGGGGTTTTCCATGCTTTAGCTATCGTTTGCTTTGCAGCAGTTAGGAGTGGAATAAACATTTTAATATGTAAAAATGTTAAACATTCCGGTTTTAGGTTAAAGTGGATGTAAACCCAAACCTTTTTTTTTAATGTCACAATGTACAGTATAAGATTTCCTATCATCTGTCCCCAGTCTTGCCACACAGAGTTAATCCAGCTCTGATCAATCCTCTTTTATTGTTCAGTAAAAATTAACAGACTTCCAAATAAAAACATGTCTAAATAAAAAGTCTGTTTCTCTCTCCTTGCTTTGAGTGACAGGTTATTTACATATCTAGCTTGGACATGTTTATCATATGTTATGTTTATCATTATCATGATTGATCAGAGCTGAATTTACATCCACTTTAAGTAGTGCTGTAAATGGATCCGGTTGTATCTGCTGTCGGAACGTTTTAGAGGCCATTGCAAAGATTTCTTTCCAGAAAAGTTGCGCTATCTGACATGTCCACCATATGTGCAAGTGAGTCCCCATTTCTCAACAGCTCCTAAAGCAAAGAGCTGACTGTGTAGATGCAAGTTTGGCCACTCTAACTGGTACAAGGTACCACAGAGTCAGGACCTTGTAATTTGCTTCCATCGCCGTGACATACTTTGGTGTGCTGCCATGGAATTGTGCATTCTATAGAGTTCAATATTAAAGGGTCACTAAAAGATTTTTTTTTTTTTTAGCTAAATAGCTTCCTTCACCTTAATGCAGTTCTGTTTTCATGTCCTCATTGTTTGTTTTTGCTTTGATGTTGCTGTGATTCCTCTCTGATCTCCACACTTCCTGGTTGTCTGTTTCCTGATAACCACAGTACTGGGAGATTTCTCACTGTGGTCACTAATCAAGGAGGTGTGTGTAAAAACCCCTTAGCACCAATCCAGTTTGGTTTTACAAACCATCATTGCCCTCTATTGGCTCTCTGGCTCTGTACATCAGAGAGTCAGGAAACAACAGCAAAAACGAAACTGAAACTGCAGGCACATTATATGATTGATTTTTATCTATTTTTAATCATTTTTTAAAGGAATCAGTTAACTATTATGTCTATATACCCTGTAAACAGTCATTTCAGCAAAAAAAAAAAAAAAATCCTTTACAACTCCTTTAAAGGGGTTGTAAAGGAAAAACATTTTTTTCCCTAAATAGCTTCCTTTACCTTAGTGCAGCCCTCCTTCACTTACCTCATCCTTCCATTTTGCTTTTAAATGTTCTTATTTCTTTTGAGAAATGATCACTTCCTGTTCTGTCTGTAACTCACCACCGTAATGCAAGGCTTTCTTACTGGTGTGGAGAAAGACTCTAAGGCCTCGTACACACGATCAAATCTGTCTGCTGGAAACTGTCTGCTAGACAGTTTCAGCAGACAGATTCGATCGTGTGTACGGGCTAACAGACGGATTTGGCCACCCGACAGATTTCAAAGCATGCTTTGAAATCTGTTGGCTGGGAACCCGTCCGCCCGACATGTCTGCTGGTTAGTACGCTAACCAGCAGACATGTCTTCTCGCACACGCGCCGAATGGTTTTGACGCATGTGTTTTACTTCCTGGTGTGGTGACGTGGCGGCGTCAACGTCACCGCCACGTCACCGACACGTCACCGACACGTCAGCGCGCTGTCTGCTGGCGGGGATTTTGGTTTGCTCCTGTGTACACGCGAGCAAACCAAAATCCCAGCAGACAAATCTGTCTGCTCGTGTGTACGAGGCCTTAAGGGGGAGGGGGCGAGCAGGAGTATCAGGACGCCCACTAACACACAGATCCTTTCTCTATCTGCAAAGTAGAGCGTGTCCTGACCCTCCTGCTCCTCCCCTCCCCCTCAAGAGGCTTTCTTCACACCAGGAAGAAAGCCCTTTACATTACGGTGGTGAGTTACAGACAGAAGAACAGGAAGTGAGGATTTCTCAGAAGAAGTAATGACATTTAAAAGCAAAATGGAAGGATGAAGTAAGTGAAGGAGGACTGCACTAAGGCAAAGGAAGCTATTTAGGGAAAAACATTTTTTCCTTTACAACCCCTTTAAGTTGTCTAAAAATGTATTGTAACAAGTTCCTGCAATGCAGTTTGTACCCAAATGCATTCTACCCAAAAATGCAGATGTGAACTTGTTGTTAGTGAGCTAGTTTGCTGATTAAGCTGTGTTTCATAACTGCAGTGAAGTTTACAAAAACATTACTGTTTACTGTACAGCCTGTTTAAAGGAATATTAGATTTGGCAATATAGAAGAAACATTACAAATACAAGAATTGCAAGATGTGCACATTATTCAGACTCTAGCAGTGATATTTTTTTCGAACTTATACATTAAAACAACATACTTAAGTAATATATAAGTGAAAAATAATACTTATAGTAAAGTAACCTTTAGTGAAATAAAATAAAAATGTGTTTCTCAGAAAGATTAGCTGTAATATGTCTTTGAACGCAGTCCCATGCAGTAATTTCAAACTGCTTCATAAACATAGTTTGCCTTTGAATGCAAACTGTGAAGGTGTAAATCAGATGTGTTGTTTTTCAAAGAGCTCTTAATATAGAAGGTATGAATTCCTAAATGTGATGTTTATACTTTAGGGTGTGTGTCCCAAATGTATTACTATTCTTTTTTATTTAAAATACAAACACTTATCTTTATTTTGATCTATATTTAGCAATCGTGTAATACATTATCACTAGCTGTTTGATGAAATTGGCAATGTAAACTAAACAAGATCTTTAACCACTTGACCTCCGGAAGATTTACCCCCTTCATGACCAGGCCATTTTTTACAATACAGCACTGTGTTAGTTGCGAGGTCATGCAACACTTTACCCAAATAAATTTATGTCCCTTTTCCCCACAAATAGAGTTTTTTTTTTTTTTGGTGGTATTTGAGGTATTTTACCTCTGTATTTTTTTTGCACTATAAACAAAAAAAGGCAAACAAATTTGAACAAAAAAAAAACAATACAATTTTTTACTTTCTGCTACAAAACATACCCAATAAAAAAAATCAAAATTTCTTGATAAATTTAGGCCAATATGTACTCTGCTGCAGGTAAAAAAAAAATCCCATTAAGTGTATATTGATCATTTTGTGCAAAAGTTATAGGGCCAGATTCACAGAGCGATTACGGCGGCGTAACAGGAGATGCGCGGCGTAAGTCTAAATTTGCGCATTCGTTTCGATACTCCGCATCCCCAAAACGAGATACGCAAGAAATCTACTTTTTTTTGTCCAGCGCAATTCCGTTAGACAGGCGCATCCGTCCGTGCTAGACACCATTGATTTGCTATTCAAATATGATAATGAGGGAGTTACAGGGATCCACAAAGGAACGTTGGTGCAGCGCAGGCTACGCGCTGTGCGCAACAGCTGACCGGCCTGTCTAAAATTAGACCATAGAAAAGGTGGTCTAAAATTAGACAATTCGTCTACATGTCAGAGAAAGCAACACTGTTAGTGAGGAGCTGGGCAGTCACACGTGTTGCACAACAATCTGTATGCCAACATGCCAGGGACATCCTCGCTCATAGCTATACTACTGACTTTAGACGAACAAAGAAGGAGGAGGCCACGGAGGAGGGCACAGGAGAGGATATACCGCACCCACATAGACCTCTTTGGCATGAGTGATTCTGAGGTGTATCGCATCTTCAGATTCACCCCTCATGCCATCCTGGAATTAACCATAACCCTGCAGGAGGACATCACCAGCCCAACACACCGCTCACATGCAGTGCAGACACTGGTCAAGGTCCTGGCAACACTCCATTTCCTTGCCAGTGGCTCTTTTCAAAGAACAAGTGGAGTGGTGGCTGGGATGTCACAATCCTCCGTGAGCAGATGTGTGCACCAGGTTGTCCCTGCAATCCTCAGACGCATGGCCAACCAAATCATCAAACCCACCACTGAGGACCTGCGGCTGAAGGCAATGACAGATTTCTACAGAATTGCCAGATTCCCACGCACCGTGGGGGCCATTGATTGCACACATGTGGCACTCCAGCCCCCCCATGAGACAGAGCACATATACCGCAATCGGAAGCATTGGCATTCCATCAACGTACAGGTGATAGTCGATGCCCAAGGCCTCATATGGCACGTCCGTGCCAAACCCCCCCGGATCCAGCCATGACAGCTACATATACAATCAGAGCCCCATCCGAATGGAATTCGAACAGAACGTGTATGGGGACACCTGGCTGGTTGGTGAGTGACATGGGTGGCAGGCATGACTGTCCCCCCCCATGATGCACACATCACAAGGGGCACATGCATGACTAACATCCTCCTGTCTTTTCCCTTACAGGTGCCTCTGCATATGCACTGGGACCCCATCTCATGACTCCTTTCCGGAACCCCCAAACCCCAGGAGAGATAAGATACAATGAAGCTCACGCCCAAACACGCAGTGAGAAACTTTGCAGTGAGAAAGGGCCTGCAGATTGACATACGTGATGACCTGACCCCTGAACCAGACAATCCCGCCCTAACCGAGGTTACCCCGTCTTCTGAGGGAAGAGCAGCCAGGAGACAGCTCACATTAGGCATCTTTGCACATTAAACACACACATTAATCATGGCACAATGAGAATGCATGCATGCACACCACTGTGGTCCCTAGCACAGACACATCACATCCTCATCTAATTGGATTAGCACAAGCCCACCATGCTGGACTTGTGAGCAGCAACGCCACGCCAGGGCTCCAATTATGTCACTGTACATTCATACACCATTCACACGGACCTGGGAATCACTTCTCCCTGGTCCCGGGGAACCCTTCTCCACCAAAACTGAGGGTGACACCCCTTTGCCAGCAGGAATATCACCCCCACATTCCCAAAACATTCACATCACAAAACAAAAAAAAAAAAAATGTCCAGCAAAAAAAAAAAAAAATCCAGCAAAAAAAAAAAAAAAAAGGGGAAAAACAAATTAATGCCGTTGGCGTAAGCCACGCCTGGGGTGCCCACGGCCACGGCCCCGGCTCCTCAGGGGAGACTCATGGGGAGGGGGGGGGTAATCCGGGGAAGGAGGAGCAGCCCCTGGTCTCTGCCCACCTGGCGGTGGCGGCCTGCCCTCCAAGGCCACGGCAATTCTGTTCAGGCCAGCACCTAGTGTTGCCGTGTTGGCCTGGATAGCCTGGGTGAGGGCCCTCACATCCTGCCCAACGTCTGCTGTTGTAGTCTGCAGTGCGTTTAGGCAGTTTGTAAGAGCCCGGGAGTGGCAGTCCAGGTCCCCAAGCGTATCCTTTATGGAGGACAGGCTCTCCTCTATCCGCCCCAAAGTCTGGCTGACCTGTCCCAGATGGCGGGTCTGAAGGGCCTGTTCCCTTCTAAGGTTGGCGGGCAGAAGCTCGGCCACCCCCCTGGTCTTCTGGGATGACTTCCTGCCTCCAGCTGAGGCTTGTGGCCGGGGAGAAGTGGAGGCCCTTGGGAGAGGAGCCCTGTTGGGTGAGGAGTGGTAGGGGCTAGCCCTTATGGAGGGCTGTCTGCTGCCAGCCAGAGAGGAAGACTCCTCCAAAAACTGCAAGCCACTGACTGACATGACATCCTCCTCCTTCTCAAACTCCTCCTCCTCAACCTCCTCCGAGGATTCCGGCCTTGTCGGGGGTCCTCAGCAGGCTGGTGTCCCGGGGATGGTGCAGTCAGACCAGATGGCCCAGCACCCTCCTGCTCATCTGTGGATGACACAAAACATTCACAGGTTGGAGGATTCACACACTTGCCACATATTCCCTTTCACCCCCTCCCCCACACATGCTACACACCTGATAGGGAAAAAAAACCTTACCTGGCATCACACCTTCATGACTTGAGTCATAGCCGGGCAGGCCCTCCACCTGTTGTCTATGAAAGGTGTTGGCCACCGCATGCTCCTCCGCTGTCAGCCTAACAGGGCATAGTGGGCCCCCTCCTAGCATGGGCTACCATTTTGGCCAGCTTCTTTCTGACCAGACGCCGGAGGTCATTGATCTTCTTTTCAATCCCCGACCGTGTCTGGGTCTCCCCCCCCGATGCATTTACCTCGTCAGTAATATTCTGCAAGATATCACGCCTCCTGGGCGGGGTGGTGTTGGCACTCTCCGGGCCGTGGAGGAAACGCCCATATTGGGAAATGGCCCGGGCAAGAATTTGTTTCTCCCCCAAAGTAAGATTTAACTTCCTCTTTCTCTCTGTCATACTCATACAAAAACTCTCTCCCAAACAGTCAGCAAAAATCACTCACAAAAACAAGCAGCAAAAATCACTCACAAAAACAAGCAGGAAGAAAACAAACGAACAAAAAACTATCAACCAAAAACTCTCACAAGCAGTCACCAAAAATCACTTTCAAATATCTTCTACCAAACACTAGATCACACAGTCCACAAATATAACAAAGACAAATCACAACACGAACAAACAACAGAACAAAAGCACCTTGCTGTATAGGGAGGGATACAAAGGGATGTACTTTTGCAAAGGAAGTGCGTTTGTGTCTGTCTATTTATGCTGTCTGCGTAGTTCACTAATTTGCCCTAGTCCACTTTCAATTTCACTGATTGCGCCGTTCCCGAGTTGTGAGCATGCGCACAGAGGTGCTGACCATGGTGTGCTTCAAGCGCGCATGCGCGAGCCGGCCGGCCCTTCATTTGCATGGGGTCACGGCTCATTTCAATGTAACACGCCCACGTCCATCCCAATTTGTATTACTCCGCCTCTGAAATAACGTTGCGCAGGTGCTAATTTCTGCGCAAAACCGACGAGAATAGGGTGATTGCGCCGCTATATTGCGCCAGTCTAACGTAAAGGCGGTGCGATACGCCGGTCCAATAATGCGCAAATGTACGTGAATCTGGCCCATAGCGTCTACGAACTATGGGATATATACTTTTTATTTATTTATATATTTTTTATCCAGTAATGGCAGTGATCATCGACTTATCTTGGCTCAAACACATTCAGATATCCTGTACCGCAAGTGTCTTTTATGAAGTAGCAATATATTTGAAGATGTTTAACAGCATTAAATTGAGTTGCGGAACGTCTTCATCTACTTTTTGTCCTCTGCTACATGGGTCACCTTCTAAAGCCAGTCCCCTGGTAAAAGTTCGAGACATTTGGCCTTCTTATCCCCAAAACTGCAAATATTTGTTTACACTACAGATTGCCTTGCTAGCTAACCCAGGGGTGGGAAATGAATTTTCGCAAGGGGTCATATGAAAAACTGAGACTGTTGTTAGAAGGCCTGAACTTAATTCTGCTTCATATTATTTTGGACCTGGGAAGGTCCATAAACAGGTAAACATATAGAAAACAAACACCTAGCCCAGGCATCCTCAAACTACGGCCCTCCAGCTGTTGCGGAACTACAAATCCCATGAGGCATTGTGAAACTCTGACATTCACAGGCATGACTGAGCATGATGGGAAATGTAGTTCCTAAACAACTGGAGGGCCATAGTTTGAGGACCCCTGACCTAGCCAGTAGTGTATTTAGGTTTTCTGCAGCTGTCAGGAATGGTCCCCCCTGCTGGTAAATATGCCTGTTATTCTGGCTGCAGTACCGGCCTCCACCAGCGGGGGGTTCTTGGTCTTCTGGAGCTCACAGCCTCTCCTGCGTTCAGGTGTGACCTGAATGTAATTAACACACCCCCTATTTATACCCAGCGAGCTCAAGCAGAGCTCGCCCTGGTATCTTCATACCTTCTGGACCTAAGCCTGTACCCTGACCTGTATTCTGATCCTGATTTGGTACCTTGATCCTGTTCTGATCCTGATCCCGCCTGGACTTGTCTGCCCTGCATCCTGATCCCGCCTGGACTTGTCTGCCCTGCTTCCTGATCCCTTAGCCTGTATCCTGCAGCTAGTCCATCCATCCGACCCCTGCTCCGTCCTGTCCCATCTGCGGATATCCCTTGTGTATGACCTCGGCCTGGCTTGACCTATGTGTACGGTATTCCCTTTTTGATTATATATATATATATTGTTTGCTATCTTCACTGGTTGTCCTTATTTTCTTATAATTAAACACCTTTTACTTCACTAATCATATTGTCTGGTCTCTCTGTGCAGTCACACGGGTCTGATCTCTCATCCCTCCTGACAGTATACCAGGCCACTCTTGATCAGACGTGACTGCATTTGGGAACCATCCTGGTGTAGTGCATTGCTATAAACATGGATTACGATGACATCCTTTATTATTCTCTGCTGGCTGAAGAGGATGAAGGGTATTGTCGCCAGGTTTTGGAGGGTTGGACTAGTGACCAGCTAATGGAAACTATCCGATTAGCTCATTCCTGTGTGGATCAGGGTTACATGACTTTTAATGATGTTCAGCCATTAACCACTTAAGGACCCCCACACGCACATATACGGCCACAGAATGGCTCGTACAGGCACAAGGGCGTAAATTTACGTCCCCGCCTTCGTGCGGTTCGAGGGTCCCATCGGGACCCCCTCCGCGGCGTGCGGGGGTCCCCCTGCCTCTGGGAGCGATCGCCAACGAGCGGGCGGATGTCTGTGATTTCCGCCCCCCCCCCGCGATCGCTCCCAGCCAATGGGAGCGCGCTCCCATCGTGTCAGTTCCTCCTCCTGTGTTTACACAGGAAGGAGGAAATGATGTCACCTCTCATCGCAGCGCTGTTTCCCAGCGCTGCTGATGAGAGAAGACATCACAAGTAAGTGTGCACCAACACAACACTGACACACACTCACATAGGCACATTAACCCCTTGTGATCGCCCCCCCCCACCCCCCTGTCACAGTGTCACTGAATGCAGTGATCTAATCACTGCATTTAGTGTCAGTGTGACAGGCAGTGTAAAAAACAGTTAGTGTTAGGTTCAGGATAGCCACCCCACCCCCCCTAATAAAGTTTTAACCCCCTGATCACCGCCCTAGTTAACCCTTTCACTCCCTATTGCCAGCGTCACTAAGCGATCATTTTTCTGATCGCTGTATTAGTGTTGCTGTTCCCGCTAGGTAGCTATTTTTTTTTTATTGCGATTTTTTTTTTTTTTTTTTACTAAAGACATGTGGCTGAATTAATTTTGGCCTAAATGTTTTACTAAAATTTAGTTTATTTGATTTTTTTTATAACAAAAAGTAAAAAAATTGTGTTTTTTTTCAAAATTGTGGCTCTATTTTAGTTTATAGCGCAAAAAATAGAAATCGCAGAGGCGATCACATACCACTGAAAGAAAGCTCTATTTGTGGGAAGAAAAGGACGCAAATTTTGTTTGGGAACCACGTCGCACGACCGCGCAATTGTCTGTTAAAGCGACGCAGCGCCGAATTGTAAAAACACCTTGGGTCATTTAGCAGCGTATGTGTCCGGGTCTTAAGTGGTTAATTCGGTTGTGTGTAAAACCAGCCCTGTCATCTATTCCTGTCGGTAGGGACGATTTCTCTCCCCCCTCCTTCAGTCATGACCAAGTTGAATCCCTGGTGTGGTTATTAGAGGATGATCCGGCGTCTTTTGATGAGTATTATTCCTCCTGTCCCCAGCAAAAGTTATCTGAGTGTATTGATTCTGTGCAGGCTCTGATTAGACAAGGTGTGTGTGAACCTGCTTTTGTTCAACCTGTGCTGCAGGCATGGTTAGATCTCCTGATTCCAGCCAAGCCAGTCCATTCCAGCCCTACTATTAACCCTCTGCCTTCTCAGGGATCCATCTATCCATCACCAATGGCAACCCCAGCTCAGATAATTCAGCATCCTACCAAATATTACTACCCAGTTTCTACTTGTACCTACCCTGCCTTTAATCCACCTGTCTGCTCCAACCCTGCTATTAACCACCTACCTTCCCAAGGACCTATCCGCCCATCGCCAATGACAACCTCAGCTTTCGCCCAGTTAATTCCACACCCTACCAAATATTACTACCCAATTTCTACTAATTGTACCTACCCTGCCTATAATCCACCTGTAACAACTCCCCAAGAACCTCCTCCAGTCACCATCCCTGTGTCTCTGCCATATTCCAACCCCTCCTCCTACTTAAATCCATCTTCTTCATACATCGCTTCTGTTAACAAACCTGTAGTGTCTAAGTCTAAAAAGAAACGGAAGTACTTCCCAACTCACACCATCGCGCCAGTTACCCAGCCTGTCCCAGTGCCACCTGTTCAGCCTGTCCCGGTGCCATCTGCTCAGCTTGTTCCTGTGCCAGCTGCTATGCCTGTTCCTGTGCCATCTACTCTACCTGTTCCAGTGCCAGCCGACCAACCTGTTCCAGTGCCAGCTGCCCAGCTTGTGCCAGCCTCCCAGCTTGTTCTAGTGCCAGCCTCCCAGCTTGTTCCTGTGCCAGCCTGCCACCCTGGTGTTCCTGTGCCAGCCTGCCACCCTGGTGTTCCTGTGCCAGCCTGCCACCCTGGTGTTCCTGTGCCAGCCTGCCACCCTGGTGTTCCTGTGCCACCCTGGTGTTCCTGTGCCAGCCTGCCACCCTGGTGTTCCTGTGCCAGCCTGCCACCCTGATGTTCCTGTGCCAGCCTGCCACCCTGATGTTCCTGTGCCAGCCTGCCACCCTGATGTTCCTGTGCCAGCCTGCCAACCTGATGTTCCTGTGCCAGCCCACCAACCTGATGTTCCTGTGCCAGCTTGCCAGTCCGATGACTTCCAGTCTGCTGCCCAGCTCGATGACTTCCAGTCTGCTGCCCAGCTCGATGACTTCCAGTCTGCTGCCCAGCTCGATGACTTCCAGTCTGCTGCCCAGCTCGATGACTTCCAGTCTGCTGCCCAGCTCGATGACTTCCAGTCTGCTGCCCAGCTCGATGACTTCCAGTCTGCTGCCCAGCTCGATGACTTCCAGTCTGCTGCCCAGTTTGATGACTTCCAGTTTGATGACTTCCAGTCTGCTGCCCAGTTTGATGACTTCCAGTTTGATGACTTCCAGTCTGCTGCCCAGTTTGATGACTTCCAGTCTGCTGTCCAGGTTGGTGACTTCCAGTCTGCTGCCCAGTTTGATGACTTCCAGTTTGATGACTTCCAGTCTGCTGCCCAGTTTGATGACTTCCAGTCTGCTGTCCAGGTTGGTGACTTCCAGTCTGCTGCCCAGCTCGATGACTTCCAGTCTGCTGCCCAGTTTGATGACTTCCAGTTTGATGACTTCCAGTCCGCTGCCCAGTTTGATGACGTCCAGTCCGCTGCCCAGTTTGATGACGTCCAGTCCGCTGCCCAGGTCGATGACGTCCAGTCCGCTGCCCAGGTCGATGAGCCTGCTGTCCCTGTGCCAGTCTGCCAGCCTGCTGTCCCTGTGCCAGTCTGCCAGCCTGCTGTTCCTGTGCCAGTCTGCCAGCCGCTCGTTCCTGTGCCTGCTGCCCAGCTCGATGACCCGGAGCCTGCTGCCCAGCTCGATGACCCGGAGCCTGCTGCCCAGCTCGATGACCCGGAGCCTGCTGCCCAGCGCGACGCCATGAGCCTTCCCCAGCAACAACTGGTTGGAGCGTCCGGAGGCCGCTCCTTTGAGGGGGGGTACTGTCAGGAATGGTCCCCCCTGCTGGTAAATATGCCTGTTATTCTGGCTGCAGTACCGGCCTCCACCAATGGGGGGTTCTTGGTCTTCTGGAGCTCACAGCTTCTCCTGCGTTCAGGTGTGACCTGAACGTAATTAACACACCCCCTATTTATACCCGGAGAGCTCAAGCAGAGCTCGCCCTGGTATCTTCATACCTTCTGGACCTAAGCCTGTACCCTGACCTGTATTCTGATCCTGATTTGGTACCTTGATCCTGTTCTGATCCTGATCCCTGATCCCGCCTGGACTTGTCTGCCCTGCATCCTGATCCCGCCTGGACTTGTCTGCCCTGCTTCCTGATCCCTGTCTCCCCTTAGCCTGTATCCTGCAGCTAGTCCATCCATCCGACCCCCGCTCCGGCCTGTCCCATCTGCGGATATCCCGTGTGTATGACCTCGGCCTGGCTTGACCTATGTGTACGGTATTCCCTTTTTGATTTTTTATATATATATATATATATATATATATATATATATATATATATATATATATATATATATATATATATATATATATATATATATATTGTTTGCTATCTTCACTGGTTGTCCTTATTTTCTTTATAATTAAACACCTTTAACTTCACTAATCATATTGTCTGGTCTCTCTGTGCAGTCACACGGGTCTGATCTCTCATCCCTCCTGACAGCAGCCCTAGGCCTGACTAAACTTGTGCAACCCCTAATTTAAATATGACCCCCTCTTCCTGTCAAGGTCACACCCCTTCCTGTTTAAGATCTGCCCTGAAATTTTCCAGTGAGGACACTAGTTCTGAGGGCCTTGGGGGGGGGGGGGATTACCTTAATCTGCATAGATTTCCTCTCACTTCCTGCTTGGCTATGGGACAGGGGCTATAACCATCCCTTACTCTATCCAAAATGGAAAAAAATTTTTTTTTTGCCTGAAATGACTGTTTACAGGGTATAGAGACATAGGGCCAGATTCAGGTAGATGGGAGCATCTTTGCTCTGGAGTAACGTTTCTCATTTACGTTACTCTGGCAAAATTTTAGGAGCAAGTGCTGTTATTCATGAAGCACTTGCTCCTAAAGTTGCGGCAGCGTATCGTAAATGAGCCGGCGGAATTCAAATTGTACGGGGCGTGTATTATTTAAAATAAGCGCGATCCCGCGGCGAACGTACTGCGCATGCGTCGACTGTCAATGCATCCCAGTGCGCATGCTCCAAATTCTGTCAGTGAACGTCAATGACATCAAATCCCCATTCATGGACGTTTTACGCAAGCGACGCGATTTTTTTTTTCGACGCGATGACGACGGCTATACTTAACATAGGATACTCCACTAGGGGGCTGCTTTATCTTTACGCCGCGTATCGCTTACGGAAACGTCGGAAAGTCACTGCGTCGCGCCCGAATACGATCGTGAATTGCCGATTCCCGCTGATTAACATATTTTTTAAGCGTAAATCAGCGGGAACGCCCCCGGCGCCATTTTTAAATTAAAGATGCGATGGCGAAATTCATTTACGCTGATCGCATCGGAACTCCAACCCGGCGTTTCTTGTTTTCTGGTTACAGAAAACAGAAACGCCGGCTTAAAGTGATCCTCCAGCCTAACTCTACCTGAATCTGGCCCATAATAGTTAACTGATTCCTTTTAAAAATTATTAAAAATAGATAAAAATCAATCATATAATGCACCTACAGTTCTAGTTTCGTTTTTGCTGTTGTTTCCTGTCTCTCTGATGTACAGAGCCAGAGAGCCAATAGAGGGCAGTGATGGTTTGTAAAATGAAACTGGATTGGTGCTGAGGGGTTTTAGACACACAGTAATCACACCTCCTTGATTAGTGACCACAGTGAAAAAGCTCCCAGTACTGTGGTTATCAGGAAACAGACAACCAGGAAGTGTCCAGAACAGTGAGGAATTAGAGTAACATCAAAGCAAAAAATGAACAATGAGGACATGAAAACAGGACTGCAGTAAGGTAAAGGAAGCTATTTAGCTAAAAAAAAAAAAATCTTTTAGTGACCCTCTAAGTCAAATTTCTGCGAAATTTATGGAGGGGTAAAGGAAATAACCATGCCAGTGGTGCAGCAGAAAACATGAGCCTTCGGCACACTTTTTGAGGTAATAAACATACCTATCAGGTTTTAGCTATGGCGCTCTGTATGTTTATTTGTTTTCTCTGAGAACATCTCCATCTTTGGGCGTTCGTCCTACTGGTGGGGAAAACATCGTTCAGCAGTGACCTCATATATCCAGCCTTTCCGGTGGAGTGGTGAGGACCTTGCCTATTATCATCATGAGGAAAAGGCCCTGGCTGGGTTTAAGCCACAGGCTAATCTGGTCTGTCAGCTGGTAAGAGTACACCCTTTCTGGTGGAGGATTTGTGGTGGTTTGCTGAGTCACAAGAATTTGGATGTGTGCACCTATCACTCTTTAACTGAATTCATCTTGGAGTACCTATCTGAAAAGAACTACATTTCTTGGGACTTTTTCTATTTAGACAGATTTCTTTATTCTCACTGTTTGAGATTAAAAGTGTATGTTGCTGATTTAAAAAAAGGAAGGAATTCAGCGCTGGGGATAATAAACAAAACAAATTAAATAAATTACAATAATGCAAGCCAGCACTGTAGGATCAATTCAAATAAAACGTCCCAAAATAACTTCAATGACAAAAAGTGCAGCGCATAACAAGTGACATTTAAACAAAAGCAAAATAAACATAGAAAGTCCATATAAAGTGCACTGGTGAATAAAATAATCTGATAATGCTCCAATCCAAACGTGACTGCGTGCAAATAATCCAAGATCAGTGACCCACAGGACAGATCCTCCACCAGATAATTAAAGATGGCCTCTCACCTGAGTTAATCAACCCAGGGTAAGGTCATACAGCATAAACACAAATGCATCCAAATCGTATATCAAGGGCACCAAACAGCAGGCAGCTCAGCAGTTCCCGGGTCCATAGTAATGGTTATGCAAAAATAGAAGAAGGAACAGACTAGTGCTCTCTGTAACCAACTTGGTTTAATAAAATGAAGGTATAAAACTTACATAGCTGACACTCGCGGCAGAGTGTATGGTAAAAAGCATGTCCTGGATCTCCAGGTAAACAGACAGCAAACAAGCGTGAGACGGCGATCGCGGGTGACGTCACGTGACTCCTCCCCCTCGTACGCGTTACGTCCCAGTGGGCGGGACTTCATCAGCGTGGGGCGGAGAGATCAACGTGAACGTCCCGCTCTGATCTAAATAATGTGCCGTTGCCAAAGCAACGAAGACACAGTCAAATAATTGCAAACCTGCGCCACCTAGTGTTCACTTAATAGAAGGCAGCCAGCACCCACTAACAACAGGGCAATCAATAAGCAGGAATGTAGGTCTCAATAGAAATTGGACCAGATACATGACTGTGCATAAAAAATTTAGAACATGTAGTAAAAACAAATAATATAAAATGTAGAAAAAACTACACAAAGAATTTAATATTTAAAAAATATTAAAATAATAATAATAGTGACGTCATCCGTAATCGCCTCCTCATTACAACCATAGGACCATATGACGATGAATACCCATATTGTTACATTATCTATCATAACAACAATAAATGGTACACATAATCACCACAAAAAATTAGTAATGAGAGAAATATTGGAAACATACATAAAATATGCAGATAAACCATGTTTCTCATCATTACAATATCTATCCCCAATACACTAAATAAAATAAATAAATAAATAAATAAATAAATTAACGGTTAGAAATAAAACAGTTGAGATCAAACTCAACATTAAGACCGGCCGGAGAGAAAACTTTGGTTTCATAGATCCAGAAGGATTCTCTGCGACTCAGTTGGCGGATATAATGCCCACCACGCCAGTGCTTAGAGACTTTCTCAATGCCCCAAAATTTGAGGCCATTGGGGTTCTTATGATGGCATTCCCTAAAATGCTTGGATACACTATGGTTCCTTTTGCCACGTCTAATATTGCTAATATGTTCTCCCACCCTCACATGCAACTCACGTGAGGTCCGTCCAACATATTGCAATCCACACTCGCACTCAAGCATGTAAACCACGCCCACTGTGGAGCAAGTGATCAACTGCTTGATTGGATATTCGGTTCGAGTGACATTGGACACAAATGACTTCCATTTTTTGATGTTAAATTTGGCATGCCTGCAAGTCGCACACCGGCCACAAGCATAAAAGCCTGACAGGAAATCAAAGAGTTTGGGTCGGGGGATAACTGGTGGATCAGTGACTCCAGGGGCCAAACGGTCTCTAAGGGAAGGGGCCTTCCTATATATAAATCATGGACGTTCAGGGAGCACCGGACCAAGGACTGAATCCCCTTTAAGGATAGGCCAATGTTTGGCCACGATTTTTTCAAATTTTTTGTGTTGGATGTTGAAATCCAGTAGCAATTTGAAATTAGCTACTCCTTTATCTCCTTGGGGAGGTTTATCGGCTATTATTAGACTCCTGTCAGTATTTCTGACTCTCTCGATCTCCTGCTCAATTACAGGCAAGGGATAGCCTTTGGATACAAACCTGGTGGCCAATTCCTGAGACTGTACCACATAGTCCGACTCCAGGGTGCAGTTTCTGCGAAGCCTGACAAATTGGCCACGAGGAATGTTGCATAACCATAACCGATGGTGACAGCTCGCAAGGGGAATATACCCATTGCGATCAACTGTCTTGAAGAAATTCCTAGTGAATAATTTGGATCCAGATTTAAATATTTCCAGATCCAAGAAGGTGACATGATCCCGAGAAATAGTCCAAGTCAGGACAATCCCCTTGTCATTAGTGTTCAATTTATTCATAAACAACTCCAGTGAGGGCATATCACCTTCCCAGATCATTACTAGGTCATCTATATACCTGCGGTAGCAGAGGAGCTGAGGAGGCACGTCATGGAAAACCACATCTCGCTCCCAGTGGGCCATAAATAAGTTGGCCACACTGGGAGCGAAACGGGCCCCCATCGCTACTCCGCACCGCTGAAGGAAATAATCCTTATTGAACCAAAAATAATTCTTAAGCAAACAAAATCGCAAACTGTCTAACAAAAACTTTACATGCTCTGGACTCGGATCAGTAGATTCCAATGCCCATAATACCGATGCCAATGCTGCATCATGCCCAATGATGGTATAAAGAGAACCTACATCAGCAGTCACCAGTATGGTGTTGGATGTACAGGGAATGGAATCAAGAATTTGAATGATCTGTTTGGTGTCCCGAAGGTACGCCGGCATCTTGCAGACCAAAGGCTGCAAAAACACATCCAGATATTGGCCCAAACGGGACGTGACAGAATCAATTCCGTTTACAATAGGGCGACCAGGAGGCCGCACAGCGTTTTTATGCAGTTTGGGCAAAAAATATATTATCGGGGTACGGCAATAAAAAGGATCCAAATAAGCTGCCTCCTTTTTATCAAGGATACCTGTTTCCTTGCCTTCTTTAATCAAAAGATGAAGCTCATTTTTAAACTGCACCATAGGGTCACCCCGCAACAAAAGGTAGGTAATGCGGTCACCCAGCAGCCTACACATCTCATCGTAGTAGGCTTTGCTGAGGACCACCAATCCCCAGCCCTTGTCGGCAGGGCGAATTACAATGTCATTACGTTGTTCCAACGAGGAAATACCTCGCTGAATACATTGTGAATCCCTAACTTTTTTGATACGCAAGCTTTCAAGATCCTTACATACCATATTCCTAAAGACATCCAAGTGTCTAGTATCAGTGTATTGGGGATTAAAAACCAACTTATTTCTCAGATTCGAATGGTTAGAAATACCCGTTGGGAGAGCCCTCTCAATTGGGTTAGAAAGGAAATATTTTTTCATATTCAAACTCCTTACATATTTCTGAACATTCACATAAGTCTCAAATTTATTTAAGTTACGGATAGGGGCAAATTTGAGGCCTTTATCTAGCACACGTACCTCATCCTCAGTGAGAGTAATCCCACTCAGGTTGAAGATTCCTGTGCCGATCATGGCCTTAGCCTTTTGGACTCGTCTCCCCCCTCTGACTCCGCTAGATTTTTTCTTTTTAAATTGGGTTGCCCCATAGGAGTCAGACCTGGGGGGGGAGGATACGGGGGGAAGGACTGTTCCCTCCACTCCCCGGTCCAGGTAGGTGGGAAAGGCCGAGGGCCCCTCCACGGGGTCCTCCCCTGTCCTAAAAAATGTTGATTGGTGGGGGGAGGCCCCTCCCAATAATTTTGTAGGGGCGCATAATAATTGTAGGTAGGCAAGGGGGGTGCAACAGATGGAAAATTACCCCCACCTCTTGAATGACCTTTCCCTCTATTCGGCACTGTTTTCCAAGGAGGAGTTTCTTGAGATGAAGTATGGGCAGATTTCCCAACTGGGTGCCCACCCCTCCCTTTACCATTCTTGTATTTACCCCTTCCTCTGGACTGGCCACTCCCTCTACCTGCTGGTGTGCCCAATCCAGTGGGGGTCCTATCTCGAGTGTTAGTAGTGGCCCAGACACCTTGTGCTACCTGTGATGCTGGGACAGGTGTAGGCTCAATGGTGTCCATAGGCAAGGGCTGAGCTAATGCCGAGGATATATAGCTCAGAGATTGCCATTTGTAGACATTGGGTACCCCAAAGTCTTCTACATCCCGTAGAAACTTTTTCCGTTTTTTTTCTCCTGGGTTTCTTTGTCCCATTTGACAAGTTTGGTTTTCAATTCCCCAGAGTGACGGATAAACTCAGGAGTATCCTTATGTTGCTCAATAAGGTCAGAGATAACTTTGATCTGACTCTCCAGCCAAATCTTTTTCCGCTGTTTGCGGGACAACAAAAATCTAATAAGTTCGAAACCTTTTTCTGTAAAGAAATTGAACCACTCTTTTAATGACTCATCATCCGTCAGACCGTCATTAGGTGGCAAATCCCACCTAAGACGCCTGGGGATAATTTTAGTCACTAAATATTGCTCAAACGTGACAATATCCCACCAGGCTTTAATCTTCTTCTCAAATAGATGTCCTAATTTTTTGAAAGAAAGATTCAAGTCCCCTGGGTCAGAGGTGGTAGCATTTTTAGAGAAAACATCTGTGAGAGTAATCTCCCGATTCTCTAAATAAGAGAATACATCCATTCCTGCAGCTGAATAAAAATGAATTACTACGTGAGACTAAAAAAGGAAGGAATTCAGCGCTGGGGATAATAAACAAAACAAATTAAATAAATTACAATAATGCAAGCCAGCACTGTAGAATCAATTCAAATAAAACGTCCCAAAATAACTTCAATGACAAAAAGTGCAGCGCATAACAAGTGACAATTAAACAAAAGCAAAATAAACATAGAAAGTCCATATAAAGTGCACTGGTGAATAAAATAATCTGATAATGCTCCAATCCAAACGTGACTGCGTGCAAATAATCCAAGATCAGTGACCCACAGGACAGATCCTCCACCAGATAATTAAAGATGGCCTCTCACCTGAGTTAATCGACCCAGGGTAAGGTCATACAGCATAAACACAAATGCATCCAAATCGTATATCAAGGGCACCAAACAGCAGGCAGCTCAGCAGTTCCCGGGTCCATAGGAATGGTTATGCAAAAATAGAAGAAGGAACAGACTAGTGCTCTCTGTAACCAACTTGGTTTAATAAAATGAAGGTATAAAACTTACATAGCTGACACTCGCGGCAGAGTGTATGGTAAAAAGCATGTCCTGGATCTCCAGGTAAACAGACAGCAAACAAGCGTGAGACGGCGATCGCGGGTGACGTCACGTGACTCCTCCCCCTCGTACGCGTTACGTCCCAGTGGGCGGGACTTCATCAGCGTGGGGCGGAGAGATCAACGTGAACGTCCCGCTCTGATCTAAATAATGTGCCGTTGCCAAAGCAACGAAGACACAGTCAAATAATTGCAAACCTGTGCCACCTAGTGTTCACTTAATAGAAGGCAGCCAGCACCCACTAACAACAGGGCAATCAATAAGCAGGAATGTAGGTCTCAATAGAAATTGGACCAGATACATGACTGTGCATAAAAAATTTAGAACATGTAGTAAAAACAAATAATATAAAATGTAGAAAAAACTACACAAAGAATTTAATATTTAAAAAATATTAAAATAATAATAGTGACGTCATCCGTAATCGCCTCCTCATTACAACCATAGGACCATATGACGATGAATACCCATATCGTTACATTATCTATCATAACAACAATAAATGGTACACATAATCACCACAAAAAATTAGTAATGAGAGAAAAATTGGAAACATACATAAAATATGCAGATTAACCATGTTTCTCATCATTACAATATCTATCCCCAATACACTAAATAAAAAAAAAAAAAAAAAAAAAAAAAAAGAATTAACGGTTAGAAATAAAACAATTGAGATCAAACTCAACATTAAGACCGGCCGGAGAGAAAACTTTTGTTTCATAGATCCAGAAGGATTCTCTGCGACTCAGTTGGCGGATATAATGCCCACCACGCCAGTGCTTAGAGACTTTCTCAATGCCCCAAAATTTGAGGCCATTGGGGTTCTTATGATGGCATTCCCTAAAATGCTTGGATACACTATGGTTCCTTTTGCCACGTCTAATATTGCTAATATGTTCTCCCACCCTCACATGCAACTCACGTGAGGTCCCTCCAACATATTGCAATCCACACTCGCACTCAAGCATGTAAACCACGCCCACTGTGGAGCAAGTGATCAACTGCTTGATTGGATATTCGGTTCGAGTGACATTGGACACAAATGACTTCCGTTTTTTGATGTTAAATTTGGCATGCCTGCAAGTCGCACACCGGCCACAAATTGCTACTGGATTTCAACATCCAACACAAAAAATTTGAAAAAATCGTGGCCAAACATTGGCCTATCCTTAAAGGGGATTCAGTCCTTGGTCCGGTGCTCCCTGAAAGTCCACAATTTATATATAGGAAGGCCCCTTCCCTTAGAGACCGTTTGGCCCCTGGAGTCACTGATCCACCAGTTATCCCCCGACCCAAACTCTTTGATTTCCTGTCAGGCTTTTATGCTTGTGGCCGGTGTGCGACTTGCAGGCATGCCAAATTTAACATCAAAAAACGGAAGTCATTTGTGTCCAATGTCACTCGAACCGAATTTCCAATCAAGCAGTTGATCACTTGCTCCACAGTGGGCGTGGTTTACATGCTTGAGTGCGAATGTGGATTGCAATATGTTGGACGGACCTCACGTGAGTTGCATGTGAGGGTGGGAGAACATATTAGCAATATTAGACGTGGCAAAAGGAACCATAGTGTATCCAAGCATTTTAGGGAATGCCATCATAAGAACCCCAATGGCCTCAAATTTTGGGGCATTGAGAAAGTCTCTAAGCACTGGCGTGGTGGGCATTATATCCGCCAACTGAGTCGCAGAGAATCCTTCTGGATCTATGAAACAAAAGTTTTCTCTCCGGCCGGTCTTAATGTTGAGTTTGATCTCAACTGTTTTATTTCTAACCGTTAATTTTTTATTTTTTTATTTAGTGTATTGGGGATAGATATTGTAATGATGAGAAACATGGTTTATCTGCATATTTTATGTATGTTTCCAATTTTTCTCTCATTAATAATTTTTTGTGGTGATTATGTGTACCATTTATTGTTGTTATGATAGATAATGTAACGATATGGGTATTCATCGTCATATGGTCCTATGGTTGTAATGAGGAGGCGATTACGGATGACATCACTATTATTATTATTTTAATATTTTTTAAATATTAAATTCTTTGTGTAGTTTTTTCTACATTTTATATTATTTGTTTTTACTACATGTTCTAAATTTTTTATGCACAGTCATGTATCTGGTCCAATTTCTATTGAGACCTACATTCCTGCTTATTGATTGCCCTGTTGTTAGTGGGTGCTGCCTGCCTTCTATTAAGTGAACACTAGGTGGCGCAGGTTTGCAATTATTTGACTGTGTCTTCGTTGCTTTGGCAACGGCACATTATTTAGATCAGAGCGCGTACGAGGGGGAGGAGTCACGTGACGTCACCCGCGATCGCCGTCTCACGCTTGTTTGCTGTCTGTTTACCTGGAGATCCAGGACATGCTTTTTACCATACACTCTGCCGCGAGTGTCAGCTATGTAAGTTTTATACCTTCATTTTATTAAACCAAGTAGGTTACAGAGAGCACTAGTCTGTTCCTTCTTCTATTTTTGCATAACCATTCCTATGGATCCGGGAACTGCTGAGCTGCCTGCTGTTTGGTGCCCTTGATATACGATTTGGATGCATTTGTGTTTATGCTGTATGACCTTACCCTGGGTCGATTAACTCAGGTGAGAGGCCATCTTTAATTATCTGGTGGAGGATCTGTCCTGTGGGTCACTGATCTTGGATTATTTGCACGCAGTCACGTTTGGATTGGAGCATTATCAGATTATTTTATTCACCAGTGCACTTTATATGGACTTTCTATGTTTATGTTGCTGATTTACTAAGAGCTTGCTCCATGAAATATGGTGCATCGGCGTGCGACATGAGACATGGCGCATCGGTGTGCGCAACGGTCATTAGGGCATTTACTAAAGGAATGCGCCGGCAATGCAGCGCTAGTCCAGATTTACTATAATGCCGAATGCGCCCAGGAGGGGGTGCACGGTGCGCCGCTATGGACCTGGCACACGGCATCTAGAAATGTAAATAAAAAGAGTTTGGGGGTGAGTTTATTATAGGGGGATGTGGGATAATGTGGGGAAGTGACGTGTTCGTGTAACGTATACGGCCTAAATAGAAAGTGAAAATGACTTTTGTAAAAACTAGCCGCTGCGCCTGCTAGTACATTTAAACCTGTGGGAGGTTAATTTGTGTACTGTGCATTACGGCGGCAAAATATTGGTAAATGTCAAGTGGCGTAGCTGCCTTTGCGTGAGTTGACGATGCGCACCTGAATGGCCGAATCTTTTTTAAGTTATGCTGACCATGAAGGGAAACTCTGTGACAAATTTTAAATAAAAAAACGGCGTGGGTTCCCCTTCAGGAGCACACCAGGCCCTTAGGCCTGGTATGGATTGTAAGGGGGAACACCTACGCCAAAAAACAGCATAGGGTTTCCCCCAAAATCCATACCAGACCCTTATCGAGCACGCCGCCCCCCTCCTGAGCCATACCAGACCACATTGCCCTCAACATGGGGGGTGGGTGCTTTGAGATAGGGGGCACCCAAGGTACAAGCTAATTTGGATCTAACATTAATCGTAAATAAAATAATATTTTATTCACATTCTATGCTCCCAGATTTGAATAAGTTTGCACCTATGTTGCTTTTTTTTTTTTTAGGGTATCGCTAAGGATGTGACTATTATCCCCCTGCCATATGATAGCAGGAGGTCCAAACCAAACTATTTATGGCTTAAAATAAAATAGACCCAGCAGTCTTAGCCATAGGAAGCCTTCATGAAAAGCCATTTTCTTCCCATATGTCTACTAATTATTTAGAACCTCTCTACTCATACTTAAAGTGGTTGTAAACCCTCCTAAGCCACTTTCACCTACAGGTAAGCCTAGATTAAGGCTTACCAGTAGGTGTTTGCAATATCTCCTAAACCTACACGGTTTAGGAGATATATGCAGAAAGGAATGCACTGTTGTCTACAGCGCATTCGCGCCGTAGACAGCAGCGCAGGCGCACTGACTGTGCATGGCTTGTTACCTGTAGATCCCGGGAATAATGCAGGAATTCTGCGCATGCTGTGCATACTAGCTCATTATGCCTTTCTTTTGCAAGGGTTTTTTTTTTTTTGTGACGGTTTACTTTATCTTTAAATTCTTGCAAAATTCTTACAAAAATTGAAAAGATATTTTTTGACTGTTAAATTATCACATAAACTTCTCTCCCCTAGATTTTATTATAGCCAAAATAATTTATGAGAACATTTTTTACCATAGTTTTCTTTCATTTAGTGAAAATCAATTAAATGTATTAATTCAAAGTGGTTGTAAAGGCAGAATTTTTTTTTTTAATCTTAATACATTCTATGCATTATGATAAGAAGCCTTCTGTGTGCAGCAGCCCCCCTAACACTTACCTGAGCTCCTTTTCTGTCCAGCGATGTCCACGAGTGTCTCAGATGTCCAAAATTTTCCTCCTGATTGGCTGAGACACAGCAGCGGTGCTCGCTGATCCCTCTCCTAATCTGAAGGCTACAGCAGGAGGGGCTGAGAATCCCCCACTGATGTCAGCCAAGAGGAGGAGAGGAGAGGAGGATACCGGTGGAAGGTCATGTGAGCCAAAGTTGGGCTATGAAATGAGGTACACAGCAGCATTTTTTTTTAAAACACATACACTGGGGACATTATTTAATATACTATAGGGGATTGTAGGAATAACATTGAGTTATGATAACAGCAGGAGGGGAGCAGATTATTGGCAAAGGTATTGGCGACTAGACTGTCAAAATATATTACAAAATTAATTCATCATGATCAATCAGGATTTATTCCTCATAGATCCACAGCCAGTAATATTAGACGTCTATTGTTATGGGATAATTATTGTTTAGGTGAATTAAATAAGCAGCCAGAATTATTAGAATGGGGAAAAAAAGCTGGCATAATAGCTTTATATCAATTATATTAAACAGATTTCTTATTACCTTTTAATATTGTAAAAGATCGCTATCAGTTATTAAATATTTTTTTTTATCAATATCTCCAAATATGTCATGCACTACAAAGCTATGAGTAATGAGTAAGCACCCGACCTGGGTGTGAAACATGTAAGCTGATACCTGTAGTTTACCTTTGTAACTGGCACTTGAATAAAGAAATTGCACAGGAGTGCGGCCGTCCAGTCTTCTTTTCTTCTATGTCATGCACTACAAAGTCAGACCTCAAAATTTCAATTACAATAAAACCCCTCTAAGATATTATCGAGGGCAATTTCTGCATTTTGCACAAAATGAGGGTTAATAGGAAACATTTACTCTATTTTACAAACTGTAGATAGTACTTGAATTCAAGTAAATAGCTTTATCCTTTGGCAAAGGGATATAGATGATTTGGATGAAGAGGATTGGACACAAGCTTTGGAGGTATTACCTGAGATATTCCTCTCGCCATCCCAAAGGATAACTCTGCTTTTTATTTTAAACAGGGCTCATTATACCCCACAAAAGCTCCATGCCTGGGGAAAATATACAACACCACTATTTAATAGTTCCCTTATTCATATGCTTTGGCGATGCCCAAAAACTCTATTGTTATTGGGAAAGAGTGTTCCTAACCTTAAATTCACTATGTTCTACTGAAGTAAGATGAACTCCTAAACTAGCATTTAAACTTATTTTACAAAAATGGACCTCTCCTGCTCCTCCAACTCATAAACAATGGGGCGAGAAACTAAACTACATACAGATACAGTATTAAAAAGAAATGTTAATGTATAAACATAGAGGAATACCCCAAAATTGTGAAAAAATATGGTCCTATTGGATAGACTCCAGTAATCTATTATATAATAGTTTATCTAGTCTTCGAGAGGACTGAGGAAAGAGGAGGAGCGGGGGGTAGGAGAAGAGAGGAGAAATTTGTCTGTAAAAGAGGGGCTGATGGATGTTGCCAAAAGGATGTTGCAATAGATTAATGAAATCAGGGTTGTTAAAATCAATATGTAATATGCATCTATGTCTGCATGCAATGTTATGTTATGCTTATTATAAGTCAGTTATACTAGTCCGAGATGTGCTAGGTTTGTTTTAGTTATAGTCTTTTTTATGTCTTTATTGATATTCTTGCGTTTAATTCAACATAATATATGTAACTGAATGTAAATCGGTGAAAGGTCATTTTTTTTGGGAGGGGTTTCCCTACAATGATATAGATGTGATTTTTTTTTTTTTGTACAGAATGTTTAATAATAGAAATTATTATTTGATATAAAAATGGCATCTGCCTCTCCTTGGTGGCCTTTCAGACATTATGTAAGTTTTGCAACACCACACTACACTGTATTCGATAATGTGTACAACACCAGAAAAGTAGTAGCAAGTGCACTATGTAATGAAAAAATCCTTCGCGCTAAAACAATCAATAGTGAAACGAATAAATATTGCTAAGATTGCAGCAAAAACTGATAGTGTTTACCAATACACAAGTGTAGCATAGAATAAAAAAGTGAAACACACATCAATCAATAAAAACATATATGTGATAAATATTGACATAAGCAATAAGTGAGAAATAAATTAAATATAAAATATAAAAGTCCATATGTGTCAAAAGTCCATAAAAGTGCAAAACATGCAGTGCACCAAGATGCTTAAACGTAGCTGTGTAGCTCACAGTAAAGTGCAAGTGCTCCTCCGTGTAGTCAGCCTCACAGGCCTCTCACCTTGGTAGCATAAAACAATGCCGTGATAGTGGGTCAAATTGCCCGTGCCACTCCAGAAACAAACAGCCTCACAGGCCCCTCATCTCACTATAGACAAATAGGTGCATTCAAACAAATCCTCTGGATAAATCCACCGATAGTTGATATTTCCAGGAACGTGTCAATCTTCCTTAGGTCCTGCAATATTCCCCTTAGCTATAATACTCCGGGAAACATAAAGAGAGATAGGCCTTTCAATGGTGTAGTATGTAATAAAGTGCAAATTTATTGAAACAAAGTAATCTCCTTACATCAGTAAATTAAAAGCAGGCATCAAATAAAACAAGGCGGCATCTGCCAAATATCTCACGTCACTCCCAGGTGTACGTCTGTATCCCTGTATCCCTACGCGTTATGGCTTATGCCTTCATCTGGGGAACCGGATCGAATGTCAAAGCATTCTATATATATGCCACCAGGCGGATGTATGCCAATCCGCCATCATTGCGGGGTTCGACGGAAATTGTCGATTCGCCATCTTGTCGAAGTCCGGTGGATTCGATCGTTGGACGGAAGTGTACAGTCCGTCATCCGACACTCTGTCGGACTGCAATACGTACGTTTGTTAGACGGAAGGCATCCGCCATTTTGTCGAAGTACAATGCATACGATCGTTGAGCGGAAGTAAACAATACGTCATCACCGGACCTCGGCCAAGGACGCTAACCCGCCATCTTTTCGGAGCCCTTACTGTGGTCTACGAACACTGAGTCTCACTAGTTGTCTGTCACTCAAATTCGCTCCCTTTTAACTGGGGCAATACCTAGCAGTGATTCAGTGTACCGCATCAACAGTAACCACGCAAGATCAAGTAGCATAAATAAATTAAAATTATGTTAAAATTATTAAAAAAAATATTTTCAAAGATCTGCAAATAATAATGGATATATGCAATAAAACGGACTGAGTATTTGTAGTCCTACAGACTACCAGTTAGAATAGGGAACGTAGGTAGATCCCAATGGGAAATACCAATGTTAATCTCTAGGGCTGAAAAGCAGCATTCTGCCCAGGGTAACGGACGTACTACTGAGCGTACCCAATCCTAAGTCACATACTAGCATATTAACTCGTTATCCATAAGCTTGGCAACAGATAGTACCATAATAATGTAAATGTTAATAATTATTAAAATATCATAGATATAAAGATCAATAAAAATTAAAATTAAAATAAAATTAAAAATTACTCAAAAAACTGTTTAAGTTGAATTCTACATTGAGGCCTCTTGGTGTTAAAGTATTCATACTATGAATCCACTTGGATTCAAGCTGGCTAATGGTCCTCACTAAATGGCTCCCTCTCCACGATTTATTGTATTTCTCTATGCTCCAAAACTGCAAATGTTTGGGGTCTTTGTTATGGACCCTTTCAAAGTGTCTAGATACATTATGTTTCGTGCAGCCTTTGATGATCTTTTGGACATGTTCTTTCACTCTAACCTTCAGTGCTCATTTAGTTCTTCCTACGTATTGTAGTTTACAACTACATTGGAGAACATACACTACTCCTTCTGTATGACATCCAATAAATTCTGGGATATCATATTTCTCTCCTGTATTTGTGGAAATAAATTCTGTCCTTTTTCCTTGGAATTTCTGTGCGTGCTTACACGCAAAGCAATTTTTACATGGGTAAAAGCCTTTTCCTGTAAAGAATGAGAATGTGTTTTTAGGGGGGAGGCTCTATCACAGATTTGACAATTAGATCCTTCAATGTCGGGGCCTTCTTGTATAGGATCCTAGGTTTTTCTGGTAATATCTTCTGTAGGTCTTTATCGTTTCCCAGGATGTGCCAGTGACTATTTATGACCTTTGCTACATCCTTATACTGGGTGTTAAAATTTAGGATGATACTCAGAGCTGTTTGCTCTCCATTTCTCCTTCCACTCAATTTATCCTTTAGTATACTCTCTCTGTCCATTTTATTGACCTCCTGAATTTGGTTGTCAATCCAGGTGTCTTCATACCCTTTTATTTTGAATCTGTTCCCTAATACTTCTGCCTGGTCCTTGTAGTCAGACTCTTTTGTGCAGTTTCTCTTCATTCTTACGAACTGTCCTCTAGGGATGTTGAATAGCCAGGGTTTAAAATGGCAGCTATCCAATGAAAGATAGCTGTTAGTATCGACATTCTTAAAAAAGGTCTTGGTCACCACCTTATTTCCTTCTAGATTAATTTGCAGATCTAGGAAGTCCACTGTTTTTTCATCAATCTTCCAGACTAGCTCTATATGCAGGTCGTTCGTATTCAAACAGTTCAAAAAATCTTCCAGCTTCTCTTTGCTTCCATTCCATACAATAATCATGTCATCTATATATCTTTTATACAGGGCTAGTTCTGGTGGGGTGTCATTATATAAATTTCGAGCCCATCGCTATTCCTGTAGCTTGATTATAATAGTTATGGTGATACCAGAAAAAATTATATTTCAAACAGAAATCTATACATTTAATTAAGAACTTCCTTTGTTTGCAAATCAGGTCACTCTGCTTTCGTAGCACCCATTTGGTTGCTGCCACTGCTTCATGATGTTTCACTATTGTGTACAGCGATGTCACATCGGCAGTTGCTAGGATTGTCCTCCCCTCCAGGACTGGTACTGTATCCAGCAACTGTAAGACTTGCTTCGTGTCTCTCAAAAATGCCTTTGTGTTTTGTACAGCTGGTTTAAAAAAGAAGTCAATATATTGACCCATTCTGACAGCGAGAATGGGTCAATATATTGACTTTTTTGCAACCAGCCCTGTATAAAAGATATATAGATGACGTGATTATTGTATGGAATGGAAGCAAAGAGAAGCTGGAAGATTTTTTGAACTGTTTGAATACGAACGACCTGCATATAGAGCTAGTCTGGAAGATTGATGAAAAAACAGTGGACTTCCTAGATCTGCAAATTATTCTAGAAGGAAATAAGGTGGTGACCAAGACCTTTTTTAAGAATGTCGATACTAACAGCTATCTTTCGATGGATAGCTGCCATTTTAAACCCTGGCTATTCAACATCCCTAGAGGACAGTTCGTAAGAATGAAGAGAAACTGCACAAAAGAGTCTGACTACAAGGACCAGGCAGAAGTATTAGGGAAGAGATTCAAAATAAAAGAATATGAAGACACCTGGATTGACAACCAAATTCAGGAGGTCAATAAAATGGACAGAGAGAGTATACTAAAGGATAAATTGAGTGGAAGGAGAGATGGAGAGCAAACAACTCCTAGTATCATCCTAAACTTTAACACCGAGTATAAGGATGTAGCAAAGGTCATAAATAGACACTGGCACATCCTGAGAAGCGATAAAGACCTACAGAAGATATTACCAGAAAAACCTAGGATCCTATACAAGAAGGCCCCGACATTGAAGGATCTAATTGTCAAATCTGTGATAGAGCCCCCCCCCCCCAAAAAAAAAAAACACATTCTCCTTCTTTACAGGAAAAGGCTTTTACCCATGTAAAAATTGCTTTGCGTGTAAGCACGCACAGAAATTCCAAGGAAAAAGGACAGAATTTATTTCCACAAATACAGGAGAGAAATATGATATCCCAGAATTTATTGAATGTCATACAGAAGGAGTAGTGAACTAAACGAGCCCTGAAGGTTAGAGTGAAAGAACATGTCCAAAAGATCATCAAAGGCTGCACGAAACATAATGTATCTAGACACTTTAAAAGGGTCCATAACAAAGACCCCAAACATTTGCAGTTTTGGGACATAGAGAAATACAATAAATCGTGGAGAGGGAGCCATTTAGTGAGGACCATTAGCCAGCTTGAATCCAAGTGGATTCATAGTATGAATACTTTAACAGTTTTTTGAGTAATTTTTAATTTTATTTGAATTTGAATTTTTATTGATCTTTATATTTATGATATTTTAATAATTATTAACATTTACAGTATTATGGTACTATCTGTTGCCAAGCTTATGGATAACGAGTTAATATGCTAGTATGTGACTTAGGATTGGGTACGCTCAGTCGAGGTGTACGTCCGTTACCCTGGGCAGAATGCTGCTTTTCAGCCCTAGAGATTAACATTGGTATTTCCCGTTGGTATCTACCTACGTTCCCTATTCTCACTGGTAGTCAGTAGGACTACAAATACTCAATCCGTTTTATTGCATATATCCATTATTATTTGCAGATCTTTGAAAATATTTTTTTAAATAATTTTAACATAATTTTAATTTATTTATGCTATTTGATCTTGCGTGGTTACTGTTGATGTGGTACACTGAATCACTGCTAGGTATTGCCCCAGTTAAAAGGGAGCGAGTTTGAGTGACAGACAACTAGTGAGACTCAGTGTTCGTAGACCACAGTAAGGGCTCCGAAAAGATGGCGGGTTAGCGTCCTTGGCCGAGGTCCGGTGATAACGTATTGTTTACTTCCGCTCAACGATCGTATGCATTGTACTTCGACAAAATGGCGGATGCCTTCCGTCTAACAAACGTACGTATTGCAGTCCGACAGAGTGTCGGATGACGGACTGTACACTTCCGTCCAACGATCGAATCCACCGGACTTCGACAAGATGGCGAATCGACAATTTCCGTCGAACCCCGCAATGATGGCGGATTGGCATACATCCGCCTGGCGGCATATCTATAGAATGCTTTGACATTCGATCCGGTTCCCCAGATGAGTGCATGAGCCGTAACGCGTAGGGATACAGGGATACAGACGTACACCTGGGAGTGACATGAGATATTTGGCAGATGCCGCCTTGTTTTATTTGATGCCTGCTTTTAATTTACTGATGTAAGGAGATTACTTTGTTTCAATAAATTTGCACTTTATTACATACTACACCATTGGAGGTCTATCTCTCTTTATGTTTCCCGGAGTATTATAGCTAAGGGGAATATTGCAGGACCTAAGGAAGATTGACACGTTTCTGGTAATATCAACTATCGGTGGATTTATCCAGAGGATTTGTTTGAATGCACCTATTTGTCTATAGTGAGGTGAGGGGCCTGTGAGGCTGTTTATTTCTGGAGTGGCACGGGCAATTTGACCCACTATCACGGCATTGTTTTCTTGATCGTACATCACGGGACACAGAGCGCATAGTCATTACATATGGGTTATATGGGTACCTTCAGGTGTGGACACTGGTGTAATCAACTTCACAGGAAGTTCCTCCCTATATAACCCCCTCCCACTGAGAGTGCTTTAGTTTTTTCGCCAGTGTCTTAGGTGTTGGTCACGTCTAGCTGTCCCTCGGAGGTCTCGGGACCCAGGATAGCTAGCCGGATCCGTCCAAAGTGCTTCAGAGCCAAGATGTACGGTACCCGGGCCCTGCTGGAGTGGGGTTGTGCCTATAATGCCTCTCCTTGGAGGGCTGGATTCTGGGCTCCAGTGCCTTAGTCTCTTCCAAGAACTAAACGCTACTGATGCCAGGATGCTATATAGGTCCAGGGGTGTGGGTTCCTTAACACAGGACCCCGGTCCCTGAAGGTCCAAGACAATACCCACGGAGATGGGGGAAGGCTGGGCCTCTTGCATTTTGCAATACCCTGCGGCGTGGAGCAGGTAAGAGGGAACCTGCGGGACTTGGTTCGACAGTAGGTATCCCCCTGGGGGTTCTGGGTTGGCTAACAGTATGCTGGTGCATCAGCCACTATCTCCACTATGTCTGTTGAGGCAGGATGGGATTCTAATGTTTACCCAGATAATATGTAAATATATGTATACTTGTGTAAGTTATATATTTGCTACTCACCCCAGGTCTGCCTGTTAACACTGATACTGCAACCCCACATGTTTTAAAGAGGAAATTGCTGGTAAAAAACTCCTGTTTCTTAGGAAGCCCATGGGGACAGCTTCCTCGCTGTGTGTGCACTACAATAAGATTAGTGCTTACCTGGTGTCTGTTGGTGCTGCATAACGCTGGTCCATGTTGTTCCTCTGCTCTGCTTCCTCCATGTGGTTTCAGCGTGGTGCGCGCGATCGTGCGCGCGATTGTGCGCGCGATTGTGCGCGCGTGTGTGCGCGCACGCCGCCTTTTATAGCGTCGGCGTGCGTCGGGGGGGGGCGGGCCAGCAGCGTCAGGGTCTGTATAAAGGAAAAACTTTTCTCTGGCTGGTCTTTCCCTCCTGGAGGCAGAGGAAGAAAGGATACAGAGCGTGCAGCTGGGTCTTTTGGCCACACAGGGACACCTAGTGGCGGTTTTGTGGATCTTCAGGTCTAGGACTTAGGTCCACTATTGACCAGAAAAAAAAAAAAAAAAAAAAGTTTTTTTGCTTAAAGGGACTCAGCCTTAGATCCAGCAGTATCTGAGTCTACCTTGGACTCCGGCTAACGGGCATTGGTGTGTCAATACTCACAGGTTTCCTCGGTATTGCCACCTCCCAGGCGGGTAAAAAAAAAAAAAAAAAAAAAGAGAAATATAAAAGAAAAAGAGAGAAATTAGTTCTTTTTCATTTTTCTCATACCTGCCCTCATATTGGTTATTCCTAGCTGCAACAGTCAGGTGTTGGCTATAGGGGTGACCCAAGGTTGTACAATGGCTCCAAAGGGATCTGGACCAGCCAAGGCTGCTAAAGGTGCCAAAAAGCAAAAGGGGTCTCCATCGGGGTCAGAGGATTTGGGCCAGGCTTCTACGGCCCCACCCTCGCCAGTCAGGACACCGAGTGGCATAGTACAAGAGCCATTGGGGGTGCTGGGGGCAGAGGCGGCCCCCGATCCACCCATTCCCGTTTACGTGACGGAAGAAATGCTAGCAGCCACCATGTGTGGGCTAGAGAAAAGGTTAACTGCGTTGCTTTCCCGTCCTTGCCCAAGTAGCAAGCGGGCTAGATCCCCCTCACCCAGTGTGGGGTTTTCAGATGCGGAGGTCTCCTCTTCAGAGGAACGGGACCCACAAGGGGATCAGGCAGACCCAAGTCCCGACGGTTCAGACAGGGAAAATTCCACTATAGATGAATATTTTTCGGCCTCTCAAGCGGAGGGCCTGTGGATCCAGTCTTTGACAGATATGGTTCGCACTGCCTTTAAACTTCCAGTGCCAGAACTAGTAGCCCCGGAGGTATCCTCATTGGGTTCTTTAAAGGCCCCATTAACTGGTGCATCTTTTCCAATGCACCCCCTTCTGCGGAACGTGATTTACCAGGATTGGGCTCGACCTGATAGAATCTTTGTCCCTCCTAAAAGATTCTCTATTCTCTACCCTATGGAAGAGGAATATGTAAAGAAATGGGCTCTCCCTACAGTGGACGCAGCCATTTCCTGCGTGAATAAATCCCTGACTTGTCCGGTTGAAAATGTCCATATGTTCAAGGATCCGGTCGACAAGAAATTCGAGACCCTACTGAAAGCAGCTTTCACCTCAGTAGGTGCCATGGTTCAGCCAGCAGTAGCAGCTAGACATGTGCACTGCCAAAAAATTCGTTTTTTTCGTTTATGTTATTTTCGTTTTTTTAATTTTTTCGGAAATTCGGAAATTCGGGAAATGAAAAAAAAAAATTTTCGTTTTTGTTTCATAAGTTTTTTTAATTTTTTTTCGGAAATTCGTAAATTCGGGAAGATCGAACAAATATTTTTTTTCCGTTTTATTCGTTTTTTTGCTTTTTTCGTAAATTCGGGAAATTCGAAAATTCGGAATTTTCGGATTTCCGAAAATGCAAAAAAACGAATAAAACGGAAAAAACGAAATTTCCGAAAAAAAAACGAATGAAACGAAAATGAAAAAAAATAATAATTTTCGGAAATTAAATTCGAAAAATTCAGAAATTTACCATTTTCGAATTTTAGATTTTCGAACTTTAGATTTTTTAATGTTACAATTTCGAAATTTAGAATATTTGAATTTTCGTATTTTTTTTATTTTTCGAAAATTCGAAAAATAAAAAATTTGAAAATTCGAAATTCGAAAATTAGAAATTTCGAAAATTCGAAAATTAAATAATTCGAAAATTCGAATTTTCTATTTTTTTCAATTTTCGAATTCTCTAATTCGAATATTCGAATTATTTAATTTTCGAATTTTTAATTTTCGAATTTTCACATTTTTCGAATTTTTAATTTTCGAAAATGAAAAATTCGAAAAATAAAAAAATGGAAAATTGGGAAATTCGAAATTTCGAAAAATGAAAAATTCGAAAATGAAAAATGTGAATATGAAAAATTTGAATATTCGAAAAATAGAAAATTAATAATTCGAATTTTCGAAAAATTCGAAATTCGAAAATTCGGAATTTTGAAAATTCAAACATTTGAAAATTACAAAAGTCGAAAAGTAAAAAAATCGAAAATTAAAAAAAAATTTTTTTTTCGTATTTCCGAAAATCGGAAATACGAACATTCGGAAATTAAACAATTCGGAAATACAAAAATTTGGAAATTCAAAATTCGGAAATTGGAATTTTCAAATGTTTTAAATTTTCGAATTCTCTAATTCGAATATTCGAATTATTTAATTTTCGAGTTTTCGAATTTTTCATTTTCAAATTTTTTATTTTTCGAATTTTTCATTTTCGAAAATGAAAGATTCGAAAAATAAAAAATTTGAAAATTGGGATATCCGAAATTTCGAAAAATGAAAAAATTCGAAATTGAAAAATTCGAAATGCGAAAATTCAAAAATTGGAAATTCAAAAATGCTAAATTTCGACAATGAAAAATTCGAAAATTCGAAATTTCGAAAATGAAAAATTCGAAATTCGAAAATTGAAAAATTCGAAATTCGAAAATTCGAAAATTGAAAAATTCGAAATTCGAAATTTCGAAATTTCGAAAATGAAAGATTCGACATTTCTAAAAATAAAAAATTCGAAAATTCGAATATTCGAAATCCGAAATGTGAAAATTCGAAAATGAAAAATTTGAATATGAAAAATTAGAATATTCGAAAAATAGAAAATTAATAATTCGAATTTGCGAAAAATGAAAAATTCGAAAATTAAAAAAATCGAAAAAAAAAAAAAACTAAAAATGTTCGTATTTCCAAATTTCCGAAAATCTGAAATTCGGAAATACGAAAATTCGGAAATTAAACAAATCGGAAATACAAAAATTTGGAAATTCAAAATTCGAAAATTAAAAAATTCTGAAATTCGAATTTTCGGAAATACGAAAATTCTGAAATTCGAATTTTCGGAAATACGAAAATTCTGAAATTCGAATTTTCGGAAATACGAAAATTCCGAAATTCGAATTTTCGGAAATACGAATATTCGGAAATTCGAATTTTCGGAAATACGAAAATTCCGAAATTCGGAAATTAGCATTTTCGGAATTCCGAAAAATCCGAAATTCGGAAATTCGAAATTTTCGGAAGTCCGAAAATTCGGAAATAAAAAATTCGTTAATACGAAAATTCGGAAATTACGAATTTACGAATTTTCGTTAAAAAACGAATTAGAAACAAAACAAAATGCACATGTCTAGTAGCAGCCATTGGTGTTTGTCAGGCCTTGAAGGATCAGACAAAGCATATATTGAAGGACATGCCGGCTCAGCATACTCATGAATTAGCAGAATTCCCTAGGGCTCTCTGCTTTGCAGTAGATGCTATTAAGGACTCCATCCAACAGGCATCCCGTGCATCTCTACTGATGGTTCACATGCGTCGTCTTTTGTGGCTAAAGAACTGGTCAGCAGAGGCACCCTGCAAAAAGCTTTTAGCAGGGTTTCCCTTTCATGGGGGAAGACTATTCGGGGAAGACCTAGATAAATATATCCACACCATATCAAGTGGAAAAAGTACTTCCTTACCGGTCAAGAAAAGACCGCGTGGGCCTACGTTTAAACGACAGGCCATTGCAGGCTCGGCCCCTTCGACTTCCCGTCAGTATCGACGGCCTCCCGGGCGGTCAACAGTTAATAGCCGCCCACAGGGACAAGCCGCGGCAAACAAGAGGCCCTGGTCTCGCAAGCCGGCTAAACCAGTCATCAAATCAGATTCATGAAGGGGCGCCCCCACTCTCTTGGGTGGGGGGAAGACTTCAGTTTTTCTCCGAAGTCTGGAAGGCCAGAATTCCCGACTCTTGGGTTCGGTCCGTAGTAGCCTCAGGCTACAAACTAGAGTTTCGAGAAATCCCCCCTCCTCATTTTCAGGGGTCAAGTCTTCCAAGCGACCCGTTAAAGAGGGCCTCTCTCGTAAAGGCGTTGGATCGCCTCTTGCTCCAAGGAGTAATTGTAGAAGTACCAACCCAAGAAAGGGGTCTGGGATTCTACTCCAACCTTTTTGTTATACCAAAACCCAATGGCGACGTCAGGCCTATATTAGACCTCAAACGCCTAAATCGCTTTCTAAGGATTCAGACCTTTCGTATGGACTCCATACGTTCTGTGACAGCCAGCCTACATCAGGGCGACTTTCTAGCATCTATAGACATAAAGGATGCATATCTGCATGTGCCGATTTACCCAGCACATCACAAGTTTCTTCGTTTTACGATAAACCAAAGTCATTACCAGTTCGTAGCCCTCCCTTTCGGGTTGGCAACAGCTCCACGGGTATTCACAAAGGTGTTAGCCCCGGTACTAGCCGTCCTAAGGACAGAAGGCATCTTGGTCCTAGCATACCTGGACGATCTCCTGGTTATCGACAGTTCAGCTTCCAACCTCAATCATGCAGTAGTCCGCACAGTGCGGCATCTAGAAGAGTTCGGGTGGATTGTGAACCAAGAAAAATCAAGGTTACAACCCACAAGACAGTTGGAATATCTAGGCTTTCGGTTAGATACAGAATGCCAGAGGGTATTTTTACCTCAAGAGAAGATCAGGTCGTTGATTCAAACGATTCAAATAGTCTTAGGCAAAAAGAAGCCGACTATTCGCCTATGCATGCGACTGCTGGGGAAGATGGTGGCCGCCTTCGAAGCAGCGCCCTATGCCCAGATCCATACCAGAATTCTGCAAGCAGCTATTCTCTCTGCTTGGAACAAGTCCATACAGGCATTAGACCGTCCATTAGTTCTTTCTCCAGGAGTCAGGCACAGCCTGTACTGGTGGCTGATCCCTCAAAAATTATCAAAAGGGAAAACCTTTTGCCCCATCTCGTGGAAAATAGTAACCACAGATGCCAGCCTAACAGGTTGGGGGGCAATCTTAGAAAAACGGACCCAGCAGGGACAGTGGTCAGAGGCAGAAAGTCTGCTTCCCATCAATGTCCTAGAGATCAGAGCTGTTCGGTTGGCCCTGGTCGCCTGGACTCTCCCCCTGCAGGGTCTGCCAGTAAGGATACAGTCCGACAATGCCACGGCGGTGGCATACATAAACCACCAGGGGGGCACAAAGAGCCTGGCGGCTCAAAGGGAAGTAAACCTAATTTTTGCATGGTCCGAAGCCCATGTACCCTGCATCTCAGCAGTGTTCATCCCAGGGATAGACAATTCTCAAGCAGATTTTTTGAGTCGTCAACAGTTACTCCCGGGAGAGTGGTCTCTTCACCCCCAGGTATTCCAAGAGATTTGCCAAAGATTTGGAGTTCCCGATGTGGACATCATGGCAACAAGATTCAACAAGAAATTGGACAAATTCGTATCCCGAGCCAGGGACCCCTCGGCCTACGGGACCGATGCGTTGGTTTGCCCCTGGCACCATTTTTCTCTCCTGTATGCGTTCCCTCCACTACAGATGATTCCCCGCCTTCTACGAAGGATCAGGGTGGAGCGCAGGCCGGTGATCCTGGTGGCCCCAGCCTGGCCCAGAAGGGCTTGGTACGCACTCATCGTGAGGATGTCAGTAAGGGCACCATGGCCACTCCCCCTGCGCCCAGATCTGCTGTCTCAGGGCCCGATCTACCACCCTGCTTCACAGCAGCTAAATTTGATGGCTTGGCGGCTGAATCTCTAATTCTTAAGGGCAGAGGCCTCTCTGCCCAAGTCATATCTACGTTAATTCAAGCTAGAAAGCCAGTCTCTAGAAATATCTATTACAGAGTCTGGAGAACCTATGTGGAGTGGTGCGAGTCGCAAGGAGGGCATCCTCCCAAGTTTTTTATTGACAGGATCTTGCGATTCCTCCAGGTTGGCGTTGACAAGGGGTTGGCTCTTAGTACTCTAAAGGGGCAGGTATCTGCCTTATCGATATGGTTTCAAAGGCCTTTGGCCACACATTCGCTTGTGAAAACCTTTTTGCAGGGGGTCTTGCATGTAAATCCCCCTATTAGAGCTCCCCTCTGCCCCTGGAATTTAAATCTGGTCTTGTCAGCTTTACAAAAGCAGCCGTTTGAACCTCTGACAGAAATCCCTCTTGTGCTGCTAACCCGAAAGTTGGTTTTCTTGGTGGCTATGGCTTCGGCCAGAAGGGTCTCCGAGCTGGCAGCCTTGTCTTGCAGGGAACCGTACCTTATTCTGCATAAGGACAGAGTGGTTCTGCGGCCTCAGCCTTCTTTCCTTCCTAAGGTCATATCCAGTTTTCACTTGAATCAGGACCTAGTCCTACCATCCTTCTTTCCTACTCCCCAGTCCAGAGAGGAAAGATTGCTTCATACTTTGGATGTGGTCCGAGCCATGAGAGTTTATCTCAAGGCTACAGAAAAGATTAGGAAAACAGATGTGCTTTTCATTCTTCCGGATGGCCCCAAGAAGGGTCAGCCGGCTGCCAAGTCTTCCTTGGCTAGGTGGATTAAGCAGCTGATTTTTCAGGCCTATGGTCTGAAGCGCGTTCCACCGCCCTTATCAGTTAAGGCCCATTCTACGAGGGCCATGAGTGCCTCTTGGGCGGCACACCATCAGATCTCTATGGCACAGGTTTGCAAAGCGGCAACCTGGTCTTCCGTACATACGTTTACTAAATTTTATAAGTTGGACGTCACAAAGGCTGCGGACGCAGCATTTGGGCAGGCGGTCCTACGGGCAGCAGTATAGAATCCTCTGGCCCGGTTCACGCCCCCTTTTTTCTGTTGGTGGAGCTATTTTACCTCCTGATATAGTTTCTGTTTGGCTATTTTTGGCCTTACGGTCTCCCTCCCTTCATGGAGCATTGCTTTGGGACATCCCATATGTAATGACTATGCGCTCTGTGTCCCGTGATGTACGATCAAGAAAAAGGGATTTTTAATAACAGCTTACCTGTAAAATCCTTTTCTTGGAGTACATCACGGGACACAGAGCTCCCACCCCTCTTTTTGGGAACATTGTGTAACCTCAGAGAAATTGCTTGCTACAAAACTAAAGCACTCTCAGTGGGAGGGGGTTATATAGGGAGGAACTTCCTGTGAAGTTGATTACACCAGTGTCCACACCTGAAGGTACCCATATAACCCATATGTAATGACTATGCGCTCTGTGTCCCGTGATGTACTCCAAGAAAAGGATTTTACAGGTAAGCTGTTATTAAAAATCCCTTTTTATCCTACCAAGGTGAGAGGCCTGTGAGGCTGACTACACGGAGGAGCACTTGCACTTTACTGTGAGCTACACAGCTACGTTTAAGCATCTTGATGCACTGCATGTTTTGCACTTTTATGGACTTTTGACACATATGGACTTTTATATTTTATATTTAATTTATTTCTCACTTATTGCTTATGTCAATATTTATCACATATATGTTTTTATTGATTGATGTGTGTTTTTTTTTGCGCAAGTGCACTATGGCTGCACTGTATTGAGTACTGTGTACACCACCAGAAAAGTAATAGCAACTGCACTGTATCTTGTACTGTGTACACCACCAGAAAAGTAGGAGCAAATGCACTACGGGTGCACTGTATTGTGTACACCACCAGAAGTATAGTAGAAAAAGTACACCAGGAATGCAGATATAGGCTACAGTGGATGCAGAGTGTATATATATATATATATATATATATATATATATATTGTACAGGTCGCCGTGGCTGCGTCCTGGAGGGACGCTATGTTTCCCCTCTATTTGGGCTATGGTCCTTTTAAGAGGACAAAAAGGGTTAATGCACCTGTCCAGGAGATGGTTTAAGTGAGGACAGGAAGTTGCAGGTGAGAGAGTGGAAGTGTGTAGCAGAGCCTGTGTATGGCGATGCTAGACAGGTGAATGCTGCAAAGCTCTGAGAAGCTGGGAAGAACTTTAAAAGGACTTGTGTCCTGCCTGAAAGCCTGCAACTGGGGAACTTTACCTGCAAGGACTGTGAATTGCAATGGCAGTGCTGAGCCCTAAGAGTCGGTGAGACTGATTATTTGTTTTGCTTTTGCTGCTGTGAAGCCATTTGTGTTCAATAAACCTCAGTTTTGATTTAAAAGCCTGTGTCCTGCGATCAAGCTGATCCCCCAAACGTTACAATATATACATACTAGACTGGCCGTGGCTACATTGCAAACTAACTGAAAAACCTGCCTGCTCAATTTAAATCACATTATCTCTCTATCCACACCAACAACACACTACACAGAGTCGGCATGCAGTGTGGGGCGTGGACTTAGTACCCCTGAGCCATGATTGGACAAAGGCACCCTGCCTTTGGCCAATTATGGCTCTCTTAGCAGAGGGCGCTGGGATTGGCCAAAGTATGCAGGTCATGGTGCATTCTTTGGCCAATGATCATACAGCAATGCACTGCGATCTCGCAGTGCATTATGGGGCATTCTGCGGTGCTCGAATTTGCCACGAATGCCCCATAATGTTTATTTTTTGACGTACGTGCGAACACCTGATGTTCGAGTCGAACTTATGTTTGACCTGAACATCGAGCTCATCTCTAATTACCAGTAAGGTCATAAAACTCTTTGCTCCCCACAGGGAATATGACTCCTGGTATAACGTTTTATCCTTAATATCACCACACACTGGCACATTCCATCATCAGGTAAAATAAGTGCACATGTATAAACAGAAAAAAACACAAAACCTAGTGTTCTCTGTTTAAGTGTGTAATTTAAGAAAAGAGAAGTATGAGATTTTTTTTTTTATCATACTTACCTAGTATGTCCGAGCCAGCTCTAAGGTAGAGAATCAAGTGATCAAACACTGCTGATCGCTCCGTTCTCAGTGCTTTTGGAACAGAGCGCTGATGACTGTCAGTCGACATTCTCTGTTCTACCCCTTGTGCTCACTAGAACGCTGGGCTGTGGCGGGGGTAGGAACGGCCGGCTCAGGCTCTCAACGGCTTTCTGGGAGGCTGAGCCAGGTGCCGGTCCAGGCAGATTCCGACCATATGTTTGTGATCTTTCCCGATACTGAACAAGCCCTGTGATTTCAGTCGACAGTGGGCTTCAATCCACTGTCTGCTGAAAGGGGCTCACAGGGGTGCAAAACAATCTGCACTCCTGTGATCCACAGGAGAAGTACAGCCAAATGAGGTTTGACTGTACTTTTCCTTTAATATGATTAAAAAGTGTATTTGCAGGCGCTAAAAAAATATGTGTACAGGCTTAAGAAAGACTATATAAATAAGTCTTAAAACAGAATAGTGAAAAATAGTGCTCAAATAGTCCACAAATTGCAGTGGAAATATGTTGATGAAGGTCTGTGAAGAAAACCAAAAAATTCCAGCTGAAAGTGAATGTGTGTTGAAAGAGTTTGATAGTAGATCCACCACCAGGTAATAATGATGAAAGGCTTACCTGAGGGATCGGACCCAAATAAGTATACACCTATCAGGTCAGACAAGTGTCAGGTCACCTGAGGCACGGTGACAAGTGCACCCCGTAGGAGACAGGGATGCACCACAGGGTAGTGAACCCTTAGCCACCTGCTGCGATCAGGAAGGAGTCGTTAACCCAAGATCCCCCAGGGTGCGGAATCTAAGACCCAGCTTGTCTTCACCAGAGCCTCTTGTGGTGAAGATGTGGTTTCACCACAACTCGATCCAGGTCGCGACCCCTGGAATCCCCTGGGTCACGCTCCACAAGGTGAGAGGGGAAGCAGTCAGCAGGACAAGCGTAGTGATGGAAGCCGAGGTCGGGGTAACTGGCAGAACAGGGTAACCAGGAGTACACTGGAAGTTAACAATACACAGCAGACAGGAACTAGGCAAGAACACTGTTGAACAGCACTGCAGGCCAGTAGTGCAAGAGTTAATATAGACTTCCTGTATGGCTCCACCAGGCCATCCCAGGAAGTAAAGGAGATAAAAGGGTGAGCAGAACAGGGTCAGGCCTCTTAATGGGCAGATGAAGGACAGGTAAGCTGCCAGAGCTTAATGCATATCCATGACAACAAGCTTGTAAAATACCGGTGTCCAGACTCCACAGCGACTTCAATATGATAGAAGAAAAAAACCCCTAGGTACTTCTAATGTATATTCAATAAGGAACCAATCGATAGAAACCAACCAAATGGTTTCAATAGACACTTCTAGTAATAAATAATCCAGGTAACTCAGAATATATGGAGCGAAAAAATAAAAACGAAGGTGCACATAGCGTAAATCTGTATAAAAAGTTTACTTTGCAGTAGATAGATATAAAAGTTTACACTCACATTTTAGGTGAACATAGTTACATAGTTAGTCAGGTTGAAAAAAGACACAAGTCCATCCAGACATAATAAGCGTTATAAAACCAATCGAGCAGTAGGGTCAATGTGTCGACCCGACGCATTTCGTTCTCATGAACGTCATCTGGGGTATGTGCGGCATATGGTGTGAGCACTGACAGACTGACCCCCTCCCCCAACCACTTCAACCTCTGCAGCAATGCTGGCAGCACTCATACATATATTTCATAAAGACAACCTGTGGTTATGATGCTGAGCACGTGCACTCAACTTCTTTGGTCGACTATTGCGAGGCCTGTTCTAAGTGAAACCTGTCCTGTTAAACTGCTGTATGGTCCTGGTCAGTTTCAGGGTCTTGGCAATCTTCTTATAGCCTAGGCCATCTTTTCTTTTTTTTTTCATAATACATTTTATTGGTAAACAAAATAAGGTTTACAATATATTTGAACAAGGAGTCTGAAATAAGACAGTAGTTTTTACAGCAATGATGTTCACAACTAGCATGTAATCGTAGTTACAGAGAAAATACAGCATTTTTCTACACATTTAACAATTTCTGGGATGTGAGCTAAATTTATGACTGGCTTGTTGAATACCTATGTTTTTAACAGTAACCTCAGCCCGTCTGATGTCAAATTATATATAGGTGAAAGTTTAATAAAATGTTTACAAAAATGTGAGGGGTGTACTCACTTTTGTGAGATACTGTACTAGGTCTTGTGTTTTGTGCTTTGTTAGATTTTTAAATGTAGTACAAATTTTTGTGGGATCACGTTATATATGCTATAAACTGACTCTTTATGCAAACGGTGTTTATTGTGATTGGGCTAATTGATTTTTGTCTATAGGTTGGGCTGTAATATATTTCAGTAGAGCATTGGTTCTCAACTCCTGTCCTTGGGACCCAATAACAGGCCAGGTTTGCAAGATAACTGAAATACATCACAGGTGATATCATTTGCTGCTAAGCAATTGCAGTATTCTAGTCTGCATCTCCCCCAAAGTAATAATTAAAATCTGGCCTGTTTGTCCCGAGGACAGGACTTGAGAACCACTGCACTAGAGTCTATGGATACCTTCCTCAATAGCAATGAAAATATTTATTTCTAAATTTTAGAAATGTCACTTTAACATCATTATTTCTAAAAGTATAAATCATTGGGTTCAACATTGGAGGTACAATTCCATAAAAGATGGCAATGACTTTATCTGTTCCTGGTATTGAACTTGATCTAGGTTTCATGTAGGCAGCCATAGCTGAACCATAAAATATTGCAACAACTATCATATGAGACCCACATGTAGAAAAGGCTTTCCTTCGACCACTTGATGCAATTTTAATGATACTTAATATTATTTTAATATACGACACTACAATAAATGTGACAGGAGTCATAAGAATGATCACACCCACCACAAAAATAATGAATTCAACTAAGATAATATTTTCACATGACAGAGATAGGATTTCTGGTACTTCACATAGAAAATGATTAATTACATTGTTGCCACAAAGATTTACATTCAGTGTAAGAGCCACATGAGAAATAGAAAGAAGAAACCCACATAGCCATGTACCAGTAGCTATTCTGACACAGACCATATTACTCATAATGGTAGTGTAATGTAACGGATAACATATAGCTATATACCGATCATATGCCATAATAGCTAGAAGAATACACTCAGTTACTCCAAAGGAGAGAGATATGTACATCTGTGTTGCACACTCAGCATAGGAGATTACATTTCTCACTGACATCAGATCCCTCAGCATCCTTGGTACAGTTGAAGTTGAATAAAATAGATCCAGAAAAGAAAGGTTTGAAAGAAAGAAATACATAGGTGTATGAAGATTGGTGTCTGTTAAAATTAGAATAATCAAAAGTATGTTTTCAATCAAGATGATCATATACCAAAACAGAAAGATAAGAAAAAGAACAACTTGAGTTTTGGGATCACTAGAAAGTCCAAGAAGAATAAATTCCATAACCACCGTGACATTTTTCATAGTCATTCTTCAAAATATAATATATTTTTTAAGAATATATTTTTAAATGTATAACTATGCACACTTAGAATTCTTTGAACATGACTGTAACAAAAAAGCATATATATATTTTAACATACATACACAGTTTTGTCCAGTCAGGTGACAATAAAACAATTCATAAATCACAGTTGCCACAGCTTCTGATCTCTTATTATGTTACTGGAATCAAGAGATTGCAAAAAACACAGACTGATTGCTATAGTTTATTTGATAACTTTATTTTTTTAAATCCCATTACTAGTGAAGATTCGCTACTTTGCAACGTGCTGTCATTATAACACTGAGAGTTGACTGACAGAATTGCAGAGTAAAGTACTTATGGGCAAGGTAGGGCCCCATTCACACCGGTGCCTATTATGTGTGCTTTAGGTGTGGTGCATTAGAAAAGGTCCTACATACTGCGTCTTTCCTTGTCAAAAGTTTTTATTGATTACACATTTAATAGATAAATACATTTGTTTCTTATACAAAGATACAGATGGTAAAGTTTATGTTAGAATTTACTATGAATAAAAATAACATAAACTATCTAAACATAATTAATTAGATCTTCACTATCTAGATAGCCGGTGGGTGGTATATTTATAACTACAGTATCGTAAATTATATCTAAACTCCAACCATGTTATATACATGGGTTGTGATATAACAAATTAGACTTATTGTAGTGAAGAACTATGTAAATAAAATGAAAAGACGGAGAGTCAAGAGAAGAAAAAAGTAGTGAGTCAAAGAGAAAGTCCACAAGCTCGATCAATGAACCAGTACAACGCATAATATTTATGTTGCAATAGGTAAATAGGTATGTAATGATTTGTTTTTGGCAATTAATCAGGAATCTGGAAGTAGATTGTTTTTTTTTTCTATGGGAGCCATAGTTTTTTGAATTTTGGGATTTGGTCCCTATCAATGGCTATCATTTTGTGTGACATTGTGGTGTTCATTCCATGTACTGTTTCTGCCATCCCCAATACTGCAGTTTTCCATGCTTTAGTTATCGTTTGCTTAACAGCAGTTAGGAGTGGAATAAAAAGTTTAAATTGTAAAAATGTTAAACATTCCGGTTTTGGGTTAAGTAGTGCAGTAAATGGATCCGGTTGTATCTGTTGTCGGAACGTTTTAGAGGTCATTGCAAAGATTCCTTTGCAGAAAAGTTGCGCTATTGGACATGTCCACCATATGTGCAAGTGAGTCCCCATTTCTGAACAGCCCCTAAAGCAAAGAGCTGAGTGTGTAGATGCAAGTTTGGCCACTCTAGCTGGTACAAGGTACCACAGAGTCAGGACCTTGTAATTTGCTTCCATCGCCGTGACATACTTTGGTGCGCTTCCATGGAAATGTGTATTCTAGAGACTTCAATATTAAAGGGGTTGTAAAGGAAGAACAGGAAGTGAGCATTTCTCAAAAGAAATACGGACATTTAAAAGCAAAATCGAAGGATGAGGTAAGTGAAGGAGGACTGCACTAAGGTAAAGGAAGCTATTTAGGGAAAAACATTTTTTTCCTTTACAACCCCTTTAAATTGTCTAAAAATGTCCCTGTTAAAAAATTTTTTTGTCTAAAAATGTATGTAAAAAGTCCCTACAATGCAGTTTGTACCCAAATGCATTCTACCCAAAAATACAGATGTGAACTTGCTGTTAGTGAGCTAGTTTGCTGATTAAGATGTGTTTCATAACTGCAGTGAAGTTTACAACAACACTACTGTACAGCCTGTTTAAAGCAAAATTAGATTTGGCAATATAGAAGAAACATTACAAATACAAGAATTGCAAGATGTGCACATTATTGAGACTATAGTGGGGATATTTTTTTCTAACTCATACATTAAAAAAAACATATACTTAAGTAATATATAAGTGAAAAAAAATATTTATAGTAAAGTAACCTTTAGTAAAATAAAATAAAAATGTAATTAGCTGTAATATGTCTTTAAACGCAGTCCCATGCAGTAATTTCAAACTACATCATAAACATAGTTCGGCTTTGAATGAGAACTGTGTAGGTGTAAATCTGATGTGTTGCTTTTCAAAGAGCTCTTAATATAGAAGGTATGAATTCCTAAATGTGATGTTTATACTTTAGGGTGTGTGTCCCAAATGTATTTAAAATAAAAAAATGTATCTTTATTATGATCTATATTTAGCAATTGTGTAATACATTATCACTAGATGTTTGATGAAATTGGCAATGTAAACTAAACAAGATCTTTAACCACTTGACCACCGGAAGATTTACCCCCCTTCATGACCAGGCCATTTCTTGCGATATACAGCACTGTGTTAGTTGCGAGGTCATGCGACACTGTACCCAAATCATTTTATGTCCCTTTCCCCACAAATAGAGCTTTCTTTTGGCGGTATTTAATTACCGGTGTATTTTTTATTTTATTTTTTGCGCTATAAACAAAAATAAGACCAACAATTTTGAATAACAAAAACAAAACAAATGATATTTTCTAATTTTCTAGCTTTGTAATTTTCGACATCTAATTTCTGATATGACATTTCCTTCACCGATCCCATTTGAAGTTATTCATATTGCACAAAAAACAGGAGGTCACTAGACATAGAGTGATCCTAATATTTACATAAACCTACAAATCCTCCCTGAACTGTAAAACAGTATGTGTACAGCATGGACTTTGTTCCCACGCAGGATCATGCTAATAGGCCCATGGTCAATAATAGACACGAAAACTTATAATAAGGGCCTTTCTCTTTTTGTTTTTGTTGTTCTTTTTGTTTGTTTTTGTTTTATTCTTTTTCTTTTTGGTTGTGTTTTTGGCTTTTGCCTACATCACCTCCTTAGGTGGTGCCAAACTACTAACACAACTTAAAAATCATATAATGGACTTCATTGCTCAATATAGAACTTCTAGCACTTCCAATTCCAAAGCACTTTCTAATACACTTTTTCCAATACCTTACATGTGTATTTAACCACTTCCAGACCGCCTTACGAGTTTATACGGCGGCACTTTAAAGATGGATATCTCGGTAACGGCAGAAGCTGCTGCCACAACTGAGATATCCATCTTTAGTGTGAGTGGTCCTGTAAAAGATAACGGCGGTCTCCGCAGCGGATTCACAGCGAGAACGACTTTATCGGCGGCGGGAGAGGGGCCCCCCTCCCGCCGCTTACCAGAGCCGTCGTAGCAGCGGAGGCGATCGGGTCGGCTCTTCTGCTGTTTGGGGATGCGAGTAAGGGAAATATGTCCCTCACCTGTCCCCATAGTTCTGCTGGGCGGAAGTGACATCAAAACGTCAGTCCCGCCCAGCGTCTTAACCACTTCCCTGCTGCCACAACCGAGGTATCCATCTTTAGTACGAGCGATCCTGTAAAAGATAACGGCGGTCTCCGTGGCAGATGATTCGCTGCGAGATCGCCGTTATCGGCGGCGGGAGAGGGCCCCCCCCTGCCGCCGCTTTCCCGCGCCCTCCCCCGCTTACCGGAGCCGTCGGTAGCGGCGGAGGCGATCGGGTCCGCTCGTCTGCTCAGTGGGGATACGAGTGAGGGAAAAATTTCCCTCGCCCGTCCCCATACCTCTGCTGGGCGGAAGTGACGTCAAAACGTCAGTCCCGCCCAGCGTCTTAAAGAAACATTTTTTTTTCTGTGATTTGAAAAAAATACTTTTTTTTTGTTCTTTCTTTTTCTTTTAAGTCTAAATATGAGATCTGAGGTCTTTTTGACCCCAGATCTCATATTCAAGAGGACCTGTCATGCTTTTTTCTATTACAAGGGATGTTTACATTCCTTGTAATAGGAATAAAAGTGATAATTTTTTTTATTTCAGTGTAAAAAATTATAAACAAAATAAAAATAAATAAGAAAACAAACATTTTTTTTTTAAAGTGCCCCAGTCCCGACAAGCTCGCGCGCAGAAGCGAACGCATACGTGAGTAGCGCCTGCATATGAAAACAGTGTCCAAACCACACAAGTGAGGTATCACCGCGATCGTTAGAGCGAGAGCAATAATTCTAGCCCTAGACCTCCTCTGTATCTCAAAAAATGCAACCTGTAGAATTTTTTAAACGTTGCCTATTGAGATTTTTAAGGGTAAAAGTTTGACGCCATGCCATGAGCGGGCGCAATTTGTAAGTGTGACATGTTGGGTATCATTTTACTCAGCATAACATTATCTTTCACAATAAATAAAAAAATTGGGCCACATTTATTGCTGTCTTATTTTTTAATTAAAAAAAGTGAACTTTTTCCAAAAAAAGTGCGCTTGTAGGACCGCTGCGCAAATATGGTGTGACAAAAAGTATTGCAATGATCGCCATTTTATTCTCTAGCGTGTTAGAAAAAAAATATATATAATGTTTGGGGGTTTTAAGTAACTGTTTTAGTCTTGTAAACATCAAATCTGAAAAACACCCACGGTACTGAAGTGGTTAAAATCACCAGCACCTTCATCACATATTAGGTATAATAGGAACACAAGAACATAACAATCATTTAATTAAGCCTCACAGGCAACCTTCTACACGCTACAAACTGTAGTATTAACTGCTTGCCGACCTGCCGCCGTCATTTTACTGCGGCAGGTCGGCACGCCTGGGCGAGAGCCCGTAGCTGTACGTCGGCTCTTTAAAGGCCACTAGGGGGCGCGGGCACGCCGCCGCTTGCCCCCGAGTGCCGTGCGCGTGTCGGCCGGGCACGCGCGTTCGCTCGGTACAGAGCGAGGACAGGGAGCTTTGTGTGTCAGCGGGGAAACGCTGATCTTCTGTTTATACAATGTATGAACAGAAGATCAGTGATTTCCCCTAGTGAGTCCACCCCCCCCCATACAGTTAGAACACACCCAGGAACATACTTAACCCCTTCCCCGCCCCCTAGTGTTAACCCCTTCAATGCCAACGGCATTTTTAAAGTAATTCAATGCATTTTTATAGCACTGATCCCAAAAATTTGTCAAAGGTGACCGAAGTGTCCACCATAATATCGCAGTACCTTAAAAAAACGCTGATCATCGCCATTACTAGTAAAAAAAAATATATTAATAAAAATGCCATAAAACTACCCCCTATTTCGTAAACGCTATAACTTTTGCGCAAACTAATCAATAAACGCTAATTGCGATTTTGTTTAACGAGAAATAGGTAGAAGAATACGTATTGGCCTAAACTCAGGAAAAAAAATGTTTTTTTATATATTTTTTGGGGATATTTATTATAGCAAAATGTAAAAAATATTGCAATTTTTTCAAAATTGGCGCTCTATTTTTGTTTATAGCGCAAAAAATTGAAACCGCAGAGATGATCAAATACCACCAAATGAAAGCTCTATTTGTGGGAAAAAAGGACGCCAATTTTGTTTGGGACCCACGTCGCACGACATCGCAATTGTCAGTTAAAGCAACTCAGTGCCGAATCACAAAAGTGCTCTGGTCATTGGGCAGCAATATGTTTCGGGGGTTAAGTGGTTGATTATGGCCACTAGATGTCCGCAAATACTTCTCATTGTATTCATTTTTTGTACTGTTTGTATCTATAGATATTATTGTACTAAGTGGCACTTGAGACCTGTGACCCTCAACCATAATTTATCCATCTATTAGGCTTATCACAAATTTGCACTAATACTCTGACTGTGTATATATACATATCTCCCAATCATGGACATATCACACATCAAGCTACCACTCCACCGGCCACTGTGATTTGTTATTTACAAAACATCACCATTGTATTTGATTGGGCTAGGGAGGCAAATTCCACTCCCATATGGGCGGGCATCGGATGTTGTTTACACCATATAATCCTAAGTGACGAGAGAGGCGGGTAGCACCTTTGAAAATGTCCATACGACGAAACCGGTCAGGTGACCACCGCTCTTACGTCACACGTTAACGCTCACGCCAGAGACAGCTTCCGGGTAGGACACAGCTAGTGCTGGAGCGCAAACAGACGGCATGCTCCGCACTCCATATTGGAATACCTGCCTTTAGCCAACCCCGGGACCTGCCTGGCTCTGTCAGCTCTGTCAGCGATACGGGACTATTGTTGCTGCGGAAGAAGCAATTTGTTTTTAAACCTTTTTTTATTCTTCATTCTGAACCATGCTAATTTCTCTCTTATTAGCTTGTTGGCTGGTGATTCCTCATCCTGAATCACTGGTGTCCCCATCTCTTGTACTGCTGGCGTTGCTGCAACCGAGTTCTCCTGGTCTAGCTCCATTTATTCTGCTATGATGACTCGCTCGGTTTTGTTGCTAGCAATCCTTCCACAAACTTCCAGTAGTCCTTTCCGTGTATTTCTTTTAAGCAGGGTGTACCAGTCTTCCATTCACTGTTCCCAGTGTCTGCTTGGAATCCTGGTGTAAAGGAAGGTAGAAGGGAAAATCCCGCTGCTGCCAACCAGTGTGACGGTAGTAGAACATATCTCCGCCATCCTCTCCCTTCTTCTCCCATAAAAGAAATCACCCAATATTCCCCGACTTAGGAATATTCCTGGAATCGCCGAATAATCCACACATGAGCCAAGGCTTAATGCTGAATGTAAACAGGACACACTTTAATGGCAAAACTCTGCAGATTTATATACACAGTTTACAAGCTTGTCATCAATCAAAGAACAATGAAATCTCCACCCCCTTTTCCACACACTGGGGGTTTCCATACAGAGGCATTTCGGCACCGCAAAGCTTGACACATCACATTCTTTTGAATTGAATTAACCTTTAGAATACACAATCACAGATCTAAAAGACATTTAGTAATTATCTCCCAGAGAGAGAAGCCCCCAGGGGGTAATTACTACAATGAAGCAATCAGAATAACAATTAACACCTCTACACACTGGACAATGAAATGTATCTCACAAGCCCGACTCCACTTATTTCACTAGTCGGAGCCATTGAAGGGTCATTCTCCTAGTGACCTAGTCAGGACAAATTAAGCCACTTCCAGTATCTCTTGCCATATGTACTCCACAATATCTCATCTTCTGTAATACATGAATTAGGATTTCATGTAGAAACACTTCAGTATTTCATGGTCCATGACATTACTCCCCCTGGGAAATAGTTCAACATCCGCAGTGGGACCCAAACGGGTCACTCGAGGATGTTGGGCAAGTAGTCTTAAGGTTCCAGGACTGTCTGCCAGGATAACTCATCCGCCTTCCTGCTTTGAGGCCCTGGCCCATAATCGGACGGCAAGAGGCTCGCATTCAGTCCTCTCCAAAAGCCCCTGTCCCGGCTAGGACTGTCACACATCTCCCCTTTTGGCAAGGGACTAACCCAGTAGGAGACACCAGATGGGTTGTCTCTGAATTCAGTCAGTAGTTCCAGTCCCCCAATACCGGTATCCATACAGTACCCCAAATCACTTGCTCCAAACCGAGCATTACTCACCCCGCCATCCTCTGCCTCTCTCAGGCAACACGTCTGCCGCTGGGGAGAGGCCTGGACTGGCCCTTCTCCCTGGAGTCCTTTCAGCCGCTGGAGAGATGACAGGGTAGCTGGGTTCAGTCCATCATGCTGTTGGGGATCTGGGCCAACTGGCCACCATTTATGGGGTATACCAGTGGAGACTGAAGTCCCATCCACTGGTGTGCGGTGAAAATCCCCCAGTGCTTGCAAAGCAAAGCCGACATCCTCCTCTTTCAGTCCTGTGCCATTTTCTGGGGTTGTGCCAGTGGGGACTGAAGTCCCATCCACTACCCCAGGAACCCCTTCTTCTGTTAGGTGAAAGCAGAGGCCCGGGGCACTCTGCTCTGTTGCCAGCTCTTCTGCTGGGTTGCTGTGAGTGGAGACCACAGTCCCATCCACCGATATCCACTCAAGCTGTAGTGGGGTGCAGCCGCCAGTAGCATCCTGTCCTGCTGCCAGTGATTCAGCTGGGAGTAAGAGCTTTACCACCTTAGCTGGTTGCTGGGGAGGGGGGCCAACCGCCCCGGCTCCCTGGAACTCCACAGTTGGTCCCGGTGCTGGGCAGAGATGGCTGGCACTCTGCCCTGTTGCCAGCACTTCTGCTGGGGGTGCATAATCCATAACATCCTCTGAACAGTCTATACATTCTGTAATCTGTGGCTGGGGAGTGATCGCCATCTTCTCACCCTGAGCCTCCGAAACTGCCACAGGGGTGGGGCAAAGGTCCTGAACCCTCTGTCCGGTGAACAGCGCTTCAGCTGGGGAAGTTCCTTGTAACTCCACAAATACTGCTCTTGGTGCTGGGCAGAGCACAATGAAGTTTGGCCCTGATCCCAGCTCTTCTGTTGGAGGCCCATCAGGTTGTTTTTCCTCAGGAGAAACATCTATTAAATCCCCTGTCTCTGAAACTGGTGTCTGGGGATAGGGGTTCACCATCTCATGTCCATGGAACCCAGAGGATGCTATAGATCCTGAGCAGAGGTTAGCAGAGCTCGGCCCTGCGGTCAGAACTTCAGCTTTGGGAATGGCAATCTCCAGATTTTCCACTGACGATTCACTGGCATACTGCTGGACAGGCACATTCCTCCATTCAAGATCGTCCCATGCAGAAACCGGATCAAGGTCAGTCGGCACTTTCTGCATCGGCCATAAGACCTCAAGGTCCATAGCTGCAGGGGCAGGTTGGCAAAGCACACTGTTACCCTGCCACATGGACGATTCTTCAGCCAGGATTTCAGTATTGTCCACTGGTATTTCCTGATAGTCCCAGGCAAAGGGAGCCCGGTCCTGGCGCTGAGCAGAGTCTAGCAGCTGTTTGTAGGCGATCTCAAGGTCCCATTCCCGAGCGGCCAGAAATTCCAAATCTTCCTGTGACCAGTGCGCTTCCGAGATATTCAATTTTTTCTCTCTGTGCTCCATTATGTCCTCCAAGCGCCACTCCCGATCATCCCCAAAGTCGGGATCACTGGACATCCTCCAATACAACAATCCCAGGCCATCATAGTCATAGCCTTCTGTGGGGCTGTCATCCGCTGACCACGGGCACTCTTGGGCTACATACCACCGGAGGGCTCTGTAGCTCTCATCCAGCTGCATCTCTGCCCGGAGCAGCCTGCTTAATTCTGCTATCCACTCCTGCTTCGGTTGTTCCCCCAACAACGGCAGTCGTACGTCATACTGCGGCCAGTACCTTGCATAGATGTAGGGCAGGACTTCTCCTTGGTGTTGCTGCTCCAGAGCTAGCGCTTCCTTCCAGAGTTGGCACCGAATCACATCCGCCCATCCCAGCAGGACCTCCTCTGATACTGGACCTGTGTGCTGTATCCGCATCTCTTGTAACCTTCTTCTGAATTCCTCTTCCATGGTTACTGGTATCTGTACCTCTCCTCGTCTTTCATTTGGTGCTGCTTCTTTAGGCGTTGTCACCGATCGTCTTATTTCTGCAATTCTCAGCTCATGTTGCCGCTCTCGTTCTTTCTCATCAGCTTTAAACGGAATATTCCTTGTGTCTGCTGTGCTGTACTCACTGTTTGGAGAATGTGCGGCTGCTTGTTGGACTGCTGCCAGTTTTAACTGTAGCTCTGCGTCTCTTATTTGTTTAGCCTCCTGCGCTAACAGGGTCATCACTTTCAGCACCACATCCGCCGTTGGGTTCGGACCGAACCATGCTAATTTCTCTCTTATTAGCTTGTTGGCTGGTGATTCCTCATCCTGAATCACTGGTGTCCCCATCTCTTGTACTGCTGGCGTTGCTGCAACCGAGTTCTCCTGGTCTAGCTCCATTTATTCTGCTATGATGACACGCTCGGTTTTGTTGCTAGCAATCCTTCCACAAACTTCCAGTAGTCCTTTTCGTGTATTTCTTTTAAGCAGGGTGTACCAGTCTTCCATTCACTGTTCCCAGTGTCTGCTTGGAATCCTGGTGTAAAGGAAGGTAGAAGGGAAAATCCCGCTGCTGCCAACCAGTGTGACGGTAGTAGAACATATCTCCGCCATCCTCTCCCTTCTTCTCCCATAAAAGAAATCACCCAATATTCCCTGACTTAGGAATATCCCTGGAATCGCCGAATAATCCACACATGAGCCAAGGCTTAATGCTGAATGTAAACAGGACACACTTTAATGGCAAAACTCTGCAGATTTATATACACAGTTTACAAGCTTGTCATCAATCAAAGAACAATGAAATCTCCACCCCCTTTTCCACACACTGGGGGTTTCCATACAAAGGCATTTCGGCACCGCAAAGCTTGACACATCACATTCTTTTGAATTGAATTAACCTTTAGAATACACAATCACAGATCTAAAAGACATTTAGTAATTATCTCCCAGAGAGAGAAGCCCCCAGGGGGTAATTACTACAATGAAGCAATCAGAATAACAATTAACACCTCTACACACTGGACAATGAAATGTATCTCACAAGCCCGACTCCACTTATTTCACTAGTCGGAGCCATTGAAGGGTCATTCTCCTAGTGACCTAGTCAGGACAAATTAAGCCACTTCCAGTATCTCTTGCCATATGTACTCCACAATATCTCATCTTCTGTAATACATGAATTAGGATTTCATGTAGAAACACTTCAGTATTTCATGGTCCATGACATATGGGAATACCCAATTTTTATAATAAATACACCCGGGATACAGGGTTTACCACCCTATGAGGACTCCTTTCTCTTTTGTCTCTCCTCATATTATTGTGACCCACGGCACTTGAGAGGACCGCGATCATCTGCATAGGACCTCCAGATAGGACAACTGGTAAGCGACCAACACCATCCACTGATCCCTAAGGCTCTACACCCCTGCTAGGGTACTACGATCTGGTGAGTATGGATACATGTGGGGGGAATGCTGAAGTCCATCTGATGTGTGAAGCAGGAAAATAAGACCGCCCTCCTCTGGAAATCATAATCTGCATATGTTACTTTATCATTGAGGAGTATCATATAGGGATAATAAATAGGACTCAGTTACAGGGCTTGTTACCCCATTTATTGCAATATGTTTAGATGTACCACATTTGCCAACCAACGTGATTTTTAAAGTACCTCTCATCTCTTTAACCTTTCTTTAATAAGGACATTCAGGAGAACATTTATATATATATTTTTGATTATATAATTTTTATTTCATTTTGTGTTTCGTTTGGATTATCAATTTAATATTTGTCTCAACACTTAATCACTCAAGCGTGTGAACACAGACACCCAGGCCACACGAGGCTTAGAATTTCAGTCAGGAGACATAGCCTTTTATTCACGGTCAAAACAGTGGTGGATTTATTCAGCCCTGTTAGGAGCTACTATTAAAAGGGGCACCTTGGATAAGCAGAGGTTTTCATATAAGCCCACCCCACATAGGTACCCGACACCTGATTAATCACAGCACACTCATCTAAGACCTCACATAGCAGCGCCATTACCTGCACATTCACTATTTTAAAAACAAAACACTATGGGCCAGATTCACGTACATCGGCACATTTTTTGACTGGCGTAGCGCACCTCCTTTACGTTAGACTGTCGCAATGTAGCGGCCCAATCACCGTATTCTCCTTTGATTTGCGCAGAAATTAGCGCCGGTGCAACGTAATTTCAGAGGCGTAAGGCGGAGTAATTCAAATTGGGAAGGACGTGGGCTTGTTACTTTGAAATGAGCCGTGACCCCATGCAAATGAAGGGCCGGCAGGCTCGCGCATGTGCACATAAAGCAGACCATGGTCAGCACCTCTGTGGAATTGGAAGTGGACCAGGGCAACTTAGTGAACTACGCAGACAGCATAAATAGACAGACACAAACGCACTTCCTTTGCAAAAGTACATCCCTTTGTATCCCTCCCTATACAGCAAGGTGCTTTTGTTCTGTTGTTTGTTGCGTTGTGACTTGTCTTTGTTATATTTGTTGACTGTTTGATCTAGTGTTTTGTAGAATATATTTGAAAGTGTTTTTTGGTGACTGCTTGTGAGACTTTTTGGTTGATAGATTTTGGTTTGTTTGTTTTGTTGCTTGATTTTTCCTGCTTGTTTTTGTGAGTGATTGTTGTTGATTGTTTGGGAGAGAGTTGTATGAGTATGACTGAGAGGAAGAGGAAGTTGAATTTTACTTTGGGGGAGAAACAAATTGCCTGGGCCATTACCCAATATGGGCGTTTCCTCCACGGCCCGGAGAGTGCCAACACCACCCCGGCCAGGAGGCGGGAGATTTTGCATCACATTACTGACCAGGTGAATGCAGCGGGGGGGAGGGGGGGGGAGATCCGGACATGCGCGGGGATCGAAAAGAAAATCAATGACCTCCGGCGTTGGGTCCGAAAGAAGCTGGCCAAAATGGCAGCCCATGCCAGGGGCACAGGAGGGGGCCCACAATGCCCTGTTAGGCTGACAGCGGATGAGCGTGCGGTGGCCCAGACCTTTCATAGACAACAGGTGGAGGGCCTGCCTGGCTATGACTCCAGTCATGAAGCCGTGATGCCAGGTAAGGTTTTTTTGCCCTATCAGGTGTGTATCATGTGGGGGGGAGTGAAAGGGAATATGTGGCAAGTGTGTGGATCCTCCAACCTGTGAATGTTTTGTGTCATCCACAGATGTGCAGGAGGGTGCTGGGCCATCTGGCCTGACCACACCATCCCCAGGACATCAGCCTCATGAGGACCCCCCGACAAGGCCGGAGTCCTCGGAGGAGGTTTAGGAGGAGGAGTTTGAGGAGGAGGAGGATGTCATGTCAGCCAGTGGATTGTTGTTTTTGGAGGAGTCTTCCTCTCTGGCTGGCAGCAGCCAGCCCTCCATAAGGGCTAGCCCCTCCCACTCCTCCCCCAACAGGGCTCCCCTCCCAAGGGGCTCCCCTTCTCCCCGGCCACAAGCCTCAGCTGGAGGCAGGAAGTCGTCCCAGAAGACCAGGGGGTGGCCGAGGTTCTGCCCGCCAATCTGAGAAGGGACCAGGCCCTTCAGACCCGCCATCTGGGACAGGTCAGCCAGACTTTGGTGCGGAGGGAGGAGAGCCTGTCCTCCATAAAGGATACGCTTGGGGACCTGGACTGCCACTCCCGGGCTCTTACAAACTGCCTAAACGAAATGCAGACTACAACAGCAGACGTTGGGCAGGATGTGAGGGCCCTCACCCAGGCTATCCAGGCCAACACGGCAACACTAAGTGCTGGCCTGAACAGAATTGCCGTGGCCTTGGAGGGCAGGCCGCCAGGTGGGCATAGACCAGGGGCTGCTCCTCCTTCCCCGGATTACCCCCCCTCCCCATGAGTCTCCCCTGAGGGAATTTTTTTTTTTGCTGGAATTTTTTTTTTGTGTTGTGAATGTTTTTGGAATGTGGGGGTGATATTCCTGCCGGAAAAGGGGTGTCAGTTTTGGTGGAGAAGGGTTCCCCAGGACCAGGGAGAAGTGATCCCCAGGTCCGTGTGAATGGTGTATGAATGTACAGTGACATAATTAGAGCCGTGGTGTGGCGTTGCTGCTCACAAGTCCAGCATGGTGGGCTTGTGCTAATCCAATTTGATGAGGATGTGATGTGTCTGTGCTAGGGACCACAGTGGTGTGCATGCATGCATTCTCATTGTGCCATGATTAATGTGTGTGTTTAACGTGCAAAGATGCCTAATGTGAGCTGTCTCCTGGCTGCTCTTCCCTCAGAAGACGGGGTAACCTCGGTTAGGGGGGGATTGTCTGGTTCAGGGGTCAGGTCATCACGTATGTCAATCTGCAGGCCCTTTCTCACTGCGAAGTTGTGCAGCAGGCAACAGGCACCGATGATCTGGCACACAAAGTTTGGGGAATACAACAGGGTCCCCCAAGACTTATCCAGGCATCAGAAACGCGACTTCAGAAGGCCAAAGGTGCGCTCCATCACTGCACGTGTTTGGGCGTGGGCTTCATTGTATCTTTCCTCTCCTGGGGTTTGGGGGTTCCGGATAGGAGTCATGAGATGGGGTCCCAGTGCATATGCAGAGTCACCTGGAAGGGAAAAGACAGGAGGATGTTAGTCATGCATGTGCCCCTTCTGATGTGATGTGTGCATCATGGGGGGGGGGGGGGCAGTCATGCCTGCCACCCATGTCACTCACCAACCAGCCAGGTGTCCCCATACACGTTCTGTTCGAATTCCATTGGGATGAGGCTCTGATTGTAGATGTGTAAAAATATTGTCAGATGGCGCAAGGGGAGGTGGATAACAGAACAACTTAGGCAAATAGTCTAAATATCAGGATGGGGTGACTGAGTATTCATCATAATATATGAAAAAGTTCATAAGTCCAAAGTTTTCCAAACTGACACTTTAGCGGCAGCAGTCCCAGAAGAGCAGAAGCATACTCTATGCATAGGTAGACAAGAAAAAACAAGGATGCGCCCAATCTAAGTGCAGTAACGTTTTAATTTAGAGAAATGAAATACACAAGAGACACAGCCAAATGGCTACTCACACATTAGGGTGGATAACAGGCATCAATAAGAGCGTGGATGTGGTCATCGTCCGGTGCCTGGGAGGTGTCCGCATATGATGGTAGGATGCTGTAGGTGGGAGACAGCCAACTGGACAGCCAAAGGACGGAGAGACTAGGGGTGCTTGCTAGAGCGCCGTACAAAGCGGCGTGCGTCTCACGATGGAATGCAGGCACAGATCGGTCGCACCCGAAGTGACGTGGCGTGACGTGGCGTGGCTAATACCAGGGAACCAATAGGATGATATAATTGTTTAAAATTATTTAAAATAATTTTTTTAATAATTTTTTTAATAATTTTAAACAATTATATTTCTGCCTATGCATATAGGTATGCTTTTTTCTCCCTTCTCGAATATATGGTATCTTTTCTGAACTATTTGGTAATGTTTATTATTATTATAATTATTTTTGAATTATTCCATTTCACATATTCCCCCTTTTTACAAAAACATATATACTCTCTCTATATATATATATATTTTTTTATATATTTTTTATATACTTTATATATTATATACAGTTTTATTAGTCTCCCAGATGATTGTATGATATTATGCTAATTTTTCTTCCAGTTTTGGCTTGTTTAGAACGTATTGCTTACTGTGTATGTAATGGTTAATCTTTGAACCGCATAGTCACTCATATATAAGACGTCCTCCTCGATTGGACGTCTATGGATCTGAAGAAGCAGCTGGGCTGTGAAACGCGTCATCCTATTGGTTCCCTGGTATTGGCCACGCCACGTCACGCCACGTCACTTCCGGTGCGACCGATCTGTGCCTGCGTTCCATCGTGAGACGCACGCCGCTTTGTACGGCGCTCTAGCAAGCACCCCTAGTCTCTCCGTCCTTTGGCTGTCCAGTTGGCTGTCTCCCACCTACAGCATCCTACCATCATATGCGGACACCTCCCAGGCACCGGACGATGACCACATCCACGCTCTTATTGATGCCTGTTATCCACCCTAATGTGTGAGTAGCCATTTGGCTGTGTCTCTTGTGTATTTCATTTCTCTAAATTAAAACGTTACTGCACTTAGATTGGGCGCATCCTTGTTTTTTCTTGTCTGATTGTAGATGTAGCTGTCATGGCTGGATCCGGGGTGTTTGGCACGGACGTGCCATATGAGGCCTTGGGCATCGACTATCACCTGTACGTTGATGGAATGCCAATGCTTCCGATTGCGGTATATGTGCTCTGTCTCATGGGGGGGCTGGAGTGCCACATGTGTGCAATCAATGGCCCCCACGGTGCGTGGGAATCTGGCAATTCTGTAGAAATCTGTCATTGCCTTCAGCCGCAGCTCCTCAGTGGTGGGTTTGATGATTTGGTTGGCCATGCGTCTGAGGATTGCAGGGACAACCTGGTGCACACATCTGCTCATGGAGGATTGTGACATCCCAGCCACCACTCCACTTGTTCTTTGAAAAGAGCCACTGGCAAGGAAATGGAGTGTTGCCAGGACCTTGACCAGTGGCTGCACTGCATGTGAGCGGTGTGTTGGGCTGGTGATGTCATCCTGCAAGGTTGTGGTTAATTCCAGGATGGCATGGGAGGGAGGGGTGAATCTGAAGATGCGATACACCTCAGAATCACTCATGCCAAAGAGGTCTATGCGTGTGCGGTATATCCTCTCCCGTGCCCTCCTCCGTGCCCTCCTCCGTGCCCTCCTCCTTCTTTGCTCCTCTAAAGTCAGTAGTATAGCTATGAGCAAGGATGTCCCTGGCATGTTGGCATACAGATTGTTGTGCAACAAGTGTGACTGCTCAGCTCCTCACTAACAGTGTTGCTTTCTCTGACATGTAGACAGATTGTCTAATTTTAAACCACCTTTTATATGGTCTAATTTTAGACAGGACGTGCAGCTGTTGTGCACAGCGCGTAGCCTGTGCTGCAACAACGTTCTTTTGTGGATCCCCGTAACTCCCTCATTAGCATATTTGAATAGCAAATCAATGGTCTGTCTAGCGCAGTTTTGCGCGGACGGATGCGCCTGTCTATCGAAATTACGCCGGTCAAAGAAAAGTAGATTTCTTGCGTATCTCGTTTTGGGGATGCGGCGCATCGAAACGCATGCGCAAATTTAGACTTACGCCGCGCATCTCCTGTAACACCGGCGTAATCGCTCTGTGAATCTGGCCCTATATTTTTTACTTTCTAATACAAAACATACCCCCCCCCCCAAAAAAAAAAAAAACATTTCTTAAAACATTTAGGCCAATATGTACTCTGCTGCAGGTTTTTGGTAAACAAAAATCCTATTAAGTGTATATTGATCGGTTTGTGCAAAAATTATAGCATCTACAAACTAGGGGACACATACTTGAATTTTTATGTATTTATATTTTTTTCACTAGTAATGGCAGCGTTCAGCGACTTATAGGGGAACTGCAATATTGCGACGGCCATTGGACACTAACTGACACTTTTTGGGAACCAGTGACACGAATACAGTGATCAGTGTGCATTGTACTAATGACACTAGCTGGGAAGGGGTTAAAGATCTAGGACAATCAAAGGGTTAAATGTGTGCCTAGAAAGTGTTTTGGTGTACTGTGTTAGATGCTTTTACTAGGGTAAGAAATTGTTTTATTTCCCTGGTTTGAAGGGAAAGAAAATCTATTAATTCCCCGTTGACAGGACAGGACAGAACTCTGCTTGTTTACATAGGCAGAGCCCTATCCTGTGTAAACTCATGACAGTTGTGGAGTCCCAGCGGTAATCCGACATCTGGTGATTGACATCTGCTGTTTTTAATCACAGCACAGTGCCCACTTGCCCCCTAGCTACCCAGAAGTGTCAAATCACGTACTAGGTACATGGTCTTGTGCAGCCGAGCCACCTTGCTGCCGTATGTCTGTTATATGGTTGACAAGCAGTTCATGATAAAAGATAGTCATGTAACAGAGTACCCCATTACTTGCCTGCCCCAGTGGTTGGTACAGGGCCCTTTATATTTATTACCTACAATCCTCTGGATACCTACAATTCCCTGGGCTCCCATCAGCAACCCGTCTCCAGGACAAGCTCTGGAGATATAAGCTGCAACTTCTACCACCTTCAGTTGCGCAGTAGGACTGTGCCTGATGGAGCAGCTATGGCTGACCTATCTGTGAAGGGGTAATGGCCCAATTACATCATATTCAATCTAGGGGCCACAAAAGCATGCAGCATCAACCTTTGGCGAAGTCATGTTGGTGGATACTATCCAGAAGGAAAAAAATATAAAGGGAAGGGAAAAGAAAACAAGAGGAAATTTGGGCAAAGGGAAAAGAAGGGGGAGAAGGGAAGGGAAAAACAGAGTACACAAGGAAAGCACTCACATGGGCCACATCCGTATATGTTGAAGGGAACAGAAAACAATCACTAGGATAGTGATTGATGGTCGGACTTTGAGGCAAGACGGAAGTATATAAAAATACATGTTTATTACAGAATAGAAAAATGTACAGCAATAATAGAAATTAATAAAACCATATAAATATATTAATAATTGAATATGGACAAATCCTTTGAAGTCGCCTACGCGTTTCGCCATTGTGCTTCCTCAGGGCAAGAAAAAAGGATTTTTTGACAATGTACAGATATTGTTGTATAGTCTAGAGCAGCCCTCAAAATTTGTGCTCGCCTCCTCGCATTTGGCAAGGGAATTTATGTGCAGTGCGAGTATCCCATGTACGCCGCTCAGACACAGTGCGGCCAGTAAAATTCAACTACAATACAGCTGCCGTGCCGTCCAGCACAGGCTAGCAGCAGAATGGACACCAGCGCCACTCGGGTCCGCCTCTCTCCACCTCACATTGCCCAGCACTGTATACAAGATGCCCGGGACTGCGCCTCGCCCCCTCCACCTCCGATCTGTCCTTCTAGATGCCTGCAGCCGCCTGTAGCATGGCACTTGCGCTAGCAACATGGGTACTTGGCCAGGGGAAGGGAGCGACTGACACCCGCATTAAGCATCCGTGATTGGCCAGACCGGGTGCATGTCATACCGAGGCGAAGCCTAATGCTCCGCCCACCCTCCTCCACACGACATCCCTGTTCATCTTCTCCCCGACCCGGGGGGCGGGGTCTCTCTGTGACCGTAGGAGGAAAAGAGAGAGGGGGATGACGGGAACCCCCGCAAGTGGTGGCCAGGACAGCAGGTAAGTTTCATTAATTTTTGTCATCATCCATATAGTGGCAGTGCTCAGCATGGATTAAATTGATTTTCAGAGCATATTGCAAAAAAGTGCTCCATGCATGCTGGAATCTATGCAAACTTATTATACAGTCCACATTCAGTGAAAGTTCATGTACTGCAAAGTTTGCATAGATTCCAGCATGCATGGAGCACTTTGCAGTACATTAACCTTTACTGAATGTGGACTGTATAATAAGTTTGCATAGATTTGCATAGATTCCAGCATATGCAAAGTGCTCCATGCTAAAATCAATGCAAACCCATTAAACAATCCACGTTTAGTGAACATTCATGCACTGCAAAGTGCTCCATGCTATATTTAAAACACAATTAATATACACTAGTAAGCTGTGATATTTTGAAACTGATGAGGCTGCACTGATTGCCACTGATGAGGCTGTACTCCTAAGCTGCACTGGTAGGCGGCACTGATTGGCACTTGAAGACTGCACTAATGGGCACTAGAAGACTGCACTGATAGGCACTTGTAGGCTGCACTGATGGGCACTGGTAGGTCACAGTGGCACTGATGAGCACTGGTAGGCGCCACTGATGAGCCTTGGAAGCGGCACTGGTAGGCTGCACTGATGGGCACTTGTAGGCTGCACTGATGGGCACTGGTAGGTCACAGTGGCACTGATGAGCACTGGTAGGCGCCACTGATGAGCCTTGGAAGCGGCACTGGTAGGCTGCACTGATGAGCACTGGCAGGCTGCACTGATGGGCACTTATAAAGGCAGCAATGCGGCTGCACTGATGGTACTGTACTGATGGGCACGGATAAGGATGCACTGTTGGGCACAGATGAGGTGGCACTCTTACGCTGCACTGATAAGGCAGCACTGATAGGCTGCATTGGTGGCCCCTGACGAGGATGCTGAGACGGCACTGATGGGCACTGATAAGGCTGCACTGTTAGGCACAGATGAGGCAGCAAACTTAAACTTCACTGATATGAGGCTGCACTGTTGGGCACAGATAAGGTGGCATTCTTAAGCTGCACTGATAGGGCTGCACCGATAAGGCAGCACTGTCATGCTGCATTGATGGGCACTGATGGTCCCTGATGAAGCTGTACTGATGGGCACTGATGAGGCTGCACTGATGGGTATGCTTTATGTTGATATTGTTAAAGTTGTTGTTAATATTTATTCTTGGACCTTAATTCTGCATAACACATTTTAACAGTGTCATGAGATATGTTTAGGTGTGAGGTATGTTTATGGGCGGAACAGGGCAGGGTAGGGGTTGGGTGGGCCAAGTGGTGGCGAGTAACTCTTAAGGCCTGGCTAGTGGCTCAGGACTTGAAATTTTGAGCCCTGGTCTAGAGCACCATGGTTAATATATTCATCCAAAGTATTTGGGACATTCCACAGGGGTATACAGTAACATCAGAAAGTTGTTCTACAGTAATTCCAAACTTAATGAAATAATGTTGATCATCATTGGCAGATTATACCTAAAATGAAAGAAAGGGGATGTATAGAACGTTGCCAAAAAATCATCAAAGGACAATAAGCCCAATCTCATAACTCCAGTTATAGAGATTTAGCTGGGGCAATTATCACAAGACATCATGGGCCAGATTCTCAGCGGCGCTACGACGGAGTATCTCAGATACCCCGTCGTATCGCCGTTTTTTTTGCCTCGTATCTATGCCAAAGTGATGCTTAGCATCACTTTGGCATAGATACGCTTCTACATCCGACAAGTGCCGTCTCAGCATCCTCGTCAGGGGCCACCAATGCAGCCTATCAGTGCTGCCTTATGTAATACCATTACACTTGCAGATCGTAGTTGTAATGACAACTCCGGCCACTAGGTGGCCTTTACGTTGTTTTTTCATTTGCATATGCAAATGAGGCTAGTACGCTGATTCCCGATCGCTTTTACGCCGCCCCGTCGTCGCGTACGTCGTTTTCGTCCGCGTAAGGTTACCCCCGCTTCTATGAGGAGTAACCTTACGAAGTTCCGTCGGATGCCATGTTAAGTATGGCGTCAGGTCAGCGTCGGCTTTTTCCGTCGCTTACGTCGTTTTACTAACTCGTTCGCGAATAGGGCATTGCATAAGTGACGATCACGTCATTTTGACGTCGGTTTCAACGACGCTTTCCGACGTGAGCTGGAGCATGCGCACTGGGCTTTTTCTCCGGCCGGCGCATGCGCAGTTCGTTCGACGCGGGGGCGCGCTTCATTTAAATACAAGCCGCCCCATTTGAATTACGCGGGCTTACGCTGGGCCATTTTCGCTACGCCAACGCAAACTACGGAGCAAATGGTTAGAGAATACGGCACTTGCTCTAGTACGATGCAGCGGCGTAGTGTAAATGGCTTACGATACGCAAGCGAAATTCTATGAGAATCTGGCCCCATGTATAGGTATTTACACAGTGAAGATCCAAACAAAGTTTGAGCATAGTACAAGCTGTTACCCTGGGGCACACGTGCGCGCTATAGGTCTTAGTTGCTGGCTTTGTGGACTATATTGTCCTGTGATGTTGACTGCTCAAACTTTGTTTGGATCTTCACTGTGTAAATACCTATACATGATGTATTGTGATAATTGCGTTCTACACATCCCCTTTCGTTCATTTTAGGTATAATCTGCCAATGATGTCAACATTATTTTGTTAAGTTCGGAATTACTCTAGAACAACTTTCTGACATTACTATATACCCCTGTGGAATGTCTCAAATACTTTGGATGAATATATTCACCATGATGCTCTAGGCTATACAACAATATCTGTACATTGTCAAAAAATCCCTTTTTCTTGCCCTGAGGAAGCCCAACGGTGAAACGCGTAGACGACTTCAAAGGATTTGCCCATATTCAATTATTAATACATTTATATGGTTTTATTAATTTCTAGTATTGCTGTACATGTTTCTATTCTGTTATAAACATATATTTTTATATACTTCCGTCTTGCCTCAAAGTCTGACCATCCTAGTGATTGTTTTCTGTTCCCTTCAACTATCCAGAAGGACTCATCTGTGCAATCATTCCATTTGGGTGGTGTTGTTCTCAGCTTTCTTGTCTGCTTTTGAAGAGACTACAACAGCCAGAGCTGTGTGCAGCCTTTCGCATGGTTCTTGTCCTCAACTCATAAAATAAAGATAAGGTGCTGCTACCCTGCAATATGAGAAAATCTTCTATAGCTGTCGGGTGCAGGATGAGCAGTCGCATAACTGCAAACACAATTAGTAGAAGAATAAAATTGGTATCTCCATACATACTCCTAAATATCATCAAATTTATTGATACTCCATAAAAGACACTTGTAGTACAGCAGATATTAATGCGTTTCAACCATGAAACATTAAAATATCCTGTACCGCAAGTGTCTTTTATGAAGTAGCAATATATTTAAAGATATTTAACAGCACTAAATTGAGTTGCGGAACGTCTTCATCTACTTTTTGTCCTCTGCTACATGGGTCACCTTCTAAAGCCAGTCCCCTGGTAAAAGTTCGAGACATTTGGCCTCCTTATCCCCAGAACTGCAAATATTTGTTTACTCTACAGATTGCCTTGCACTATCCTAGTGCTTTGTTCAGCTAACCCAGGGGAGGGAAATTAATTTTCCCAAGGGGTCATTTGAAAAACTGAGACTGTTGTTAGAAGGCCTGAACTTAATTCTGCTTCATATTATTTTGGACCTGGGAAGGTCCATAAACAGGTAAACATATAGAAAACAAACACCCAGCCAGTAGTGTATTTAGGTTTTGTGTAGCCCTAGGCCTGACTAAACTTGTGCAACCCCTAATTTAAATATGATCCCCCTTCCTGTCAAGGTCACACCCCTTTCTGTTTAAGATCTGCCCTGAAAATCTAGTTCTGAGGGCCTTGGGGGGGAGGCAGTCTCAAAGGGATCTGACATTTAAAAAAAATTATTCAGTTACATCTGCATCAGGTGCTTGGTAGCTGGTGTTGATCCAAGCCTGATTCATTTTGATGAAGGTCAGTCGATCGACGGAGTCGGTGGAGAGGCGCACCGTGTAATCGGTCACAAAGCATCCAGCAGCACTGAATGTGCATTCTGAAAGAACGCTGGATGCAGGGCAAGCCAGTAGCTCAATTGCGTACTGTGCAAGCTCTGGCCAGTGATCCATCCTCAAGACCCAGTATGCCAGAGGATTTTCGGTGGGGAAGGTGTCCAAGTCGGATCTTGCCCCTAGGTTTTCCCGCACCATGTAAACCAGACACTGGCAATGGTTGCTGAAACCGGTCAGACCTTTGGCTTTGGACTAAAAAATTGTCTGAACGCATTGGTCAGACGGCCACCTTCTCCACCGCTCCTTCTGTGACTCACCGAAGCCTCAGCAACACATTCTCCAGGACCAGGATTTGGTAATCCTCCAGGTTCTGGGAACGCGTTGCACAGACCCTTCTGCAAGGCCTCCGAGCAGAAGTTTCATCTTCTGCTCCCTCTGCGACGGTAAGATAAGCTCTGCAACCTTACTCTTGTAACGTGGATCAAGGAGTGTTGCCAGCCAGTAATGATCCCTCTCCTTGATACCACGAACACGAGGATCCTTACGCAGGCTTTGCAGGATCAGGGAGGCCATGCAGCGTAGGTTTGCTGAGGCATTCGGGGCACAGTCCTCTGGGTCACTGAGGACGACAGGATCCTCAGCCACCTTATCCCAGCCACGTAAAAGTCCATGGGTTCCTTGGGACTCTAAGTGATCCCTTGAAGTGCTAGGCTCCACCTCCATACTGCTGATACAATCATCCTCCTCCTCCTCCTCCTCCTCGTCCTCTTCCTGTGTGCTAGGTGGGCAAGCAGGACCACTGTCTGGATAAAGGGGGCCTTGAGAGGTAAGGAAGTCCTCCTCTTCCTCCCTCTGTTCTGCCTCAAGGGCTCTGTCCATTATTCCACGTAGCGTGTGCTCCAACTGACTCTGTGATGCCACAGAGTATACAAAACACAGGTAAAATATAAATAATATAATTTATTAAAAGATAAGCGAATAACACAAAGAAAATGCACCTCCAATATAGCAAACCAAACAGTGAATACACAATAAATCAAATATATACAGAGAATGGGATAACCAGATTGTAATCGTAACAAAGACAGGGTCATATATGGGAGATCAAGCAGAGGGAGCTGGGAACAAGACAGGACAGGGAGAGGGAACCATGAGGGTGGAATGAGTGGATAGGAAGGGATCAGGCTGCAGGGTTGGGATCAGGGTCCAGGAACAGAAGACGAGATGCAGGCTTCAGGAACACAGATCATGGGCACATGAAGGCAATACCAAGGCATTGGGGAATAGCATGCACCAGGTTTAAATACACTTTCTGTAATCAGCATCAGGTGATGCCTGATTGCAGAAGATGATGTCAGCTTCTGACTGCTGAGAGACACCTGCTGGTGGACACCAGAAGTGCAGCCTAAAAATTTGGGAGCCACAGTGCAACCAGCAGGTGAATTCTTTCCTGACAGTACCCCCTCTCTAAGGAGCAACCTCCGGATGCTCCAACCAGCCATTACTGAAAAGGTCCATGACAGATATTTAGTTGCTGCATAAGGGTAAGTCCAGAGAAAAAAAGTCTCATAAGCCCAATGAGTAAAGGGAAGAGGGATACCGCTCTAGGAAGGGTGTCTGGAAATGTAACTCTCCTCAGAATAGGAACAGCAGGTGCAGGCTAAGCATAGGCAATTGGGTGAGGAGACACTTCTGGACAGCCACACTCAATCAAGGCGTTTATTAGCCCAAAGAGTGCCGGGTTCCAAATAAGATTCCCTGCTGCCGAGATCCAACAAGAAGCTATGTGTCCCACCGCCTGGGTCTGGTAACTGGCTAGCTACCCCACTGCTGGGGTCAGGCAACTGGCTAGGTATCCTGTTGGCCATATCCTTAGAGGCATAGGACATTTGATCTCTCAAAACAGTAGGCATCCCAACGCTGGGATACCATGGGTCTTTAACCACATAAGGGCCGAGCCTGTTTTTCAGATTTTTTTTTGCTAGAAAATTACTTAGAACCCCCAAACATTATACATTTTATATCGAGCTGGTCGGCTCCTCGATTTGCCTGCCCGTGTCTTCCGGGTTCAGCTGGTGACGCAGTGACATCAGAACGTCACTTGCCCAACGTTTCGTCTCAAAGGGGACGTGGTCACGGTGGTCCCGTGACCACATCCCCTTTAAATCTAAACGTCACTGGAAATCATTGTAAGTGTGCATTTTTACATTTTATATTAAATGTACCTTGGATTTTACACTATGCAGGCTTTTTTCTCTTATATGGCATTTCGCAATATGTACTGAATGAGGCTACCTGGTATTGAGGCTTTTCCTGGTGGAGATTTGTTTGGAAGCTGCCAGCTTATATGCGATTGTGATCTCCTTAACAAGAGATCGTTTGCAGCTGGAAAGAGGCAGTAATTTCTTAAGGTGGAGGTGCTTTCCTATCCTCACGTTTCTGGATGCTGTGGATTTCTTTTCACTTGGAGATTGAATTCATTTGGATTTATATGCTATGACTTTATGTGCATTGATCATTTATCATTTGGACTTCACTTGTCACTGGGTCACTTTATACACTCTGGGCCAGATTCAGGTAGAGTTTACAATACGCCGCCGCAACTTAGAGAGGCAAGTGCTGTATTCACAAAGCACATGCTCCCTAAGTTACGGCGGCGTAGCGTAGATGGGTCGGCATAAGCCCACCTAATTCAAAGTAGGTGGAAGGTGGGTGTGATACATGTTAATGAACCGTGACCCCATGTAAATGAGGTGCCGAACGAACGGCGCATGCGCCGTCTGTGGACTATCCCAGTGCGCATTCTCAGAATCACGTCGAATAGAATGCCTAAGATACACTTAGAACGAAACTTACGCACAGCCCCATTCACGTACAACTTACGTAAACGACATAAACAACGTAAAATTTTGACGGCTGTTCCGACGTCCATACTTAACATTGCCTGAGCCTCATATAGCAGGGGTAACTTTACGCCGGTCATATGCCTTACGTAAATGACGTATATCAATGCGCCAGGCGCAAGTACATTCGTGAATTGGCGTATTTAGCTCATTTGCATCTTTTTTATGGGAACGTCCATTGTAACTATGCACCCATGATACGCCGGCGTAGGCAAGTTACGCCGGACAACTGAAGCCATGTTTTTCGGCGTATCTTACTTTCTGAATCGGCGTAAAGATGCGACGGCGCACATTTGTACTTACGACGGCATATCTTTTGATACGACGGCGTAAAGCCTTTCTGAATCTGGCCCTCTACGTTTATATATAGTCACTCTACTTTCCTAGAATGAGAGTGTCTTATTATAAGTTCAGCACTTATTATTTAATTATTTTTATTTCTATATATAGGTTATCTTTATATATTTTTCACTGTATTAGTGCAGCCTTTTTTTTATTCCATAATACTTTTTGTCACACCGTATTTGCGCAACGGTCTTACAAGCGCACTTTTTTTGGGAACAAAAATCACTTTTTTTAATTAAAAAATAAGACAACAGTAAAGTTATCCCATTTTTTTCATACTGTGAAAGATAATGTTACGCTGAGTAAATTGATAACCAACATGTCATGCTTCAAAATCGTGGATTTTTTTTAAACAGTTTTTTTTATTTGGTCAATTTTATTACTATTACAAGGAATGTAAACATCCCTTGTAATAGAAAAAAGCATGACAGGTCCTCTTAAATATGAGATCTGGGGTCAATAAAAATAAAAAAAATTGTAATTTGAAAAAATTACAACAAAAAAGTCTCTTTAAGATGTATGGGCGGAAGTGACATTTTGACGTTGCTTCCGCCCTGCTATGGTATGGAGACGGGTGGGGACCATCTTGCCCTTACTCGTCTCCATGCCCAGCCACTGATGGGTCCCAATTGCCCCTCCTGCTACCGATGGCTCTGCCGCAGAGACCACCATTATTGTTTACAGGACCGGCCTCTAAAAATATGGATATCTCGGTTGTGGCAGCAGCTGCTGCCGTTAACGAGATATCCATCTTTAAAGTGCCGATGTATATGTACATGAGCCGGTCGCTAAGTGGTTAACAAACTTAGCCCTGGGTAATGTGACCAGAGTCGCTACAAGGGGTGGGCCGGAGGGACAGGGCCCTGGTTGAAGTGTGAGAGGGGGCGGGTTGTTAGCAGTCATAAGAATATCAGAGGCGGCTCTCTAATTAGACCAAGCCCCTGTCAAATTTGCATTACTAAACAGCTGTCTCTGATGCAGATGCATCTCCGGAGCTGAGGAGCTGAAGTGTAGACGGGGAGAAGTGCAGCGTGTGTTACTTGTGCCCAGGGGCGGACAATTCCTGTTCCCTAATGTGTGTTACAAAAACACTGCCTGTGCCAACCATGCTGTTGCTCCAACTTTCCATTGCCTTCTCAGCCAATGAGAGTGGCACTGTAACCCGCCCCTTCTTCAGCCCGGCACATATGACTGTTAGAGGAGACTGGAGGAGGTGTTGGTAATGGAGGGCAGCAGGGAGAGGACACAGAACCTGCACTGCTGGAATGGACCTAATGCTAAATGTATGTAGTCAGTAGCAGGGCTTCTTAGGAATGTGAGGCCGCGTACACACGGCAGAGAACCTCGACGGGCAGAACACATCGTTCCGCCCGTCGAGGTTCCCTGCTGGCCGTCGAAATCGGCGACCCGCCCGTCGGGAATGGCAACCAGCCATTCTTCCAGGCGGGCCGTCGAGCAAATAGAGAGCGTGCTCTCTATTTCTGCTCGACGGGCTTCCCGACGGGAAGCTCGCCGAGACCGTACACACGGCCGAGGTCCTCGCTGGAATGCAGCTTCCAGCGAGGTTCTCGCTGGTTTCCAGCGAGAACCTCGGTCGTGTGTACGCCGCCTGAGGCATTTCGTTGTTGTCGCCCAGTCCCTACTTCTGCATGAATGCTCAGAGCTCATCTCTTGCCTGACACCTGCCAATGCTCAGGTCAGGAAGGGAGAGTGGCTGCAGACAGGAGTGTCTGTGAGGAGAGAAATAAGAGATTTGTCTAATGCTCTGAATGTGAGGGAGATGTTATCCTCTGACACAGGAATGTCGTGTCTGGGTTCCATTGCTTGTCACTCTGTGCTCTTCTCCTGTATTCTCTTAGCTGTGCCTGCTAATGGACATTGCATTTCTTTGTGTGCCGTGAGGAATGCATAGTGAGGGGCATAATGAGCCTCACTTTCCTCCAAAGTGTCTTCCGGGTGCTGGGTCTGTGTAGGGGTTCGGGAAAAAGACTGGCAGTGGACCTCGCTGAGTTATGGTTGTAGAATGGATTACAGTGGCTAGTCATACTACATGGGCTGAGTGCAGGGGGAGGGGGAGCTCTGCTTGTAGTATCCATCAGCAAAGCACAGCATTCAGCTGACCATAGACCAGCACAGTATGGCCCAGATTCACAGAGTGTTGGGCGCACATTACGCCGCCGTAACGCAAACGCCGTACGCCACGCCGACGCTGTGCGGAGAGGTAAGCACAATGCTAATGATGGGGCGAGTGGTCAGGTACGCTGGCGTGGCGCAGTGGTTTACGCCCGGCGTATCGCAAACGGTGCATGCGCCGTGACGTGGACGCATGCCCAGCACCCCTCTGCGCTTGCTCACAACTACGCCGGCACAACCCCCTAAGATACGCCGGCCCACCGCATACGCCGAGAACATAAGTACGCCCAGCCATACGCCCGTCCAGCGCAAAAGTACGCCAGCTTGTCTTCCCTGGTGGAGAGGTACTTTTGTTATCTGAGCCATGTCAGATACTGAGGTGGACAGGGAGAGGAGAAAGAAGAATTTCTCTGCAGATGAGAGGGCAATCCTGACCTCAGCCATCTCAAGTACGATGCCTACCTCCATGGTGCCCAGAGTGAGAGGACCAGCAAGGCCAGGAAGCAGGAGGTCCTCCAGAAGGTCACCCTGAAGATTAATGCCCTTGGCCATGAAACCAGGACCTGGAGGGAGATCCAAAAGAAGATTAATGACATGCGTCGGCGGGTCAGGGAGAAGCTGGCCAAGATCAAAAGGCACGTCAGGGGCACGGGAGGCGGACCAGCTACTTCTGTAAAGTTGACAGCTGAGGATGAGGTGATCGCCAGCTGTCTGGAGCAGGAGCAGGTGGAGGGCCTGGAGGGTTTTGACTCCAGTGAACAGGACTTGAGGACAGGTAAGTGTGTTTTATCCCCCATCCGGTGTGGAGCATGTGAGAGGGTGCAAGGGAACATGTGACAAGTGTGTGGGTGCAACAAAATGTTAATGCTTTGTGTCATCCACAGATGTGCTGGAGGGAGCTGGGCCATCTTCTGCCTGTGTCCGACCCACGCCATCCCCGGAACATCTACCTCAATCTGCCCCCCTGGGAAGCCAGGTAACATCGGTGGAGGGGAGTGCCCACACCTCTGCTCTAGAGGTAGTTGAGGAGGAGCAGGTGGATATCCATCTAGAGGAAAGCCTCTACCTCGAGGAGGATAGCATCTTCCCCGGACCCTCCGAGACCTCGACGCCCATCAGGGAAACCCTGTCCAGGGGAACCCCCTCAAGGGCTACCCCGTCCAGGGGAACCCCCTCAAGGGCTACCCCGACCAGACAGACAAAACCCTCTCCATCTCCAAGGAAGGCTATGGGGAAGACCAGGGGTGTAGCCGGATCCCTCCAAGAAGGGCTGGAGAGGGAGCAGGCACGCCAGACAAGGCACATGGCCGATATTGCTTGTGACCTCCACCGTGTCGCTGACAGCCTGGCCTCATTTGTTGGGTCTTCGGCAAAGACCCAGGCTGCGTGTACAGTGGCTGTGCAGGGCACCGCAGCTGCTATGCAGCAGTGCCTCACCCAACAGGCTGAGCATACCAGCTCAATCTCTGACTGCCTGCAGGAGGTGAATGCAAACTGCGCAGCCATGGCCACATGCCTATGTGACCAATCCTAGACCCTTGATGCCATGCATCACCACATGGTAGCAGGGGGTCCCTCAACATCTGGGGACCTGGCATCTGATGTGCAGGTGAGCCTGGTTGGAACACCATGGCTATGGGGGAGCTGCAGGTCACAGCAGCAGGCATCGTGGCGGAGGTTAAGAGCCTGGGCATGGTCGTGCAGGCCAACACTGCCGCTATCCAGATGGAGGGTCGCCAGAACAGGCGCCTCCAGCACCAGAACAACGCACCGGCAGAGGCAGTTGCAGACAGAGACAAATAGCGTCCTGACATGCATTGCAATTGCCTTGGAGGGGATGCAGGCAACATCCGCCACAAGCTCCAGGAGCATCAGCCCAGGTGATGCCTCACCCCCCCACCCGAGTCGTCACCACGACAGCTGCGGAGCCGAACCCTTGGCACGAGGCCTGGCCCGCGAGAGGGCAAATGACTGGCCTGAGGACAAGTGCAGCTCAGAGTTTGAGCTTTTATTTTTATTTTTGGTGACGTGAACAGATGCATGTGCCGTGCACCTGTAAGGGCATGCCATGGCTGTTAATGGCATGATCCCCCTCTTTTTTTTTTTTCACGGATGTCACAGCACCATGGACACGGTGAGGAGTGCAGAATTAGTGACTGGACACCGTTTTGCAGGGGCAGGGTTTGCCCGGTGAGGTCATTGCGACCGTGTGACTGGTGTGTGAGTGTGTCAGCTGGCAGGGGTCAGCTTGGTTCGTCGGGGAGAGGTTATCCCCACGACTGTGTGAATGTGGTATGAATGGACAGCAACATCATTGGGGCCTTGGCGTGGCGTTGCTGCTCCCAAGTCCCGTGCGGTGGACTTGGGCTAAACCAATATGAGGTGGATGTGGTGTGTGTGAGCTAGGGACCACAGTGGTGTGCATGCGTGCATTGTTCGTGTGCCATGATGAATGTGTGTGTTTAACGTGCAAAGATGCGATACACCTCCGATTTCCCCATGCCAAAGACGTTCATGCACGTTCGGTATATCCTCTCCTGTGCCCTCCTCTGTGCCTAGGGACGCAGTAGTGCTATGACCATTGCTGCCCCTGGCATGTTGTCATACAGATGTGTTGTCCTGCAAGTGTGGTTGCTCAGCTCGTCTGTATCGGTGCTGCTGCAGCTGCTCTTAGCTGACACTAGACATGTGCAGACTGGAATATTTCATTTTGTTTTTTCGTTTTCGTTTAGAAAATTAATTTATTTAGTTACTCACGAAAATCGTTTTGATTGTCGCTTTCGTCGGGAAAGTTTTCGTCCGAAAACGACGTTTTTCGATGCTTTGTCAAATTTTCGTCGTTCAATTCGACAAAGCATCGAAAATCATCGTTCTGAATACAGTGAATAGGTAGAAATTGAACGACGAAAATTCGACGATTTTCGATGCTTTGTCGAATTTTCGTTGTTCAATTCCTACCTATATTCACTGAATACAGTGAATAGGTAGGAATTAAACGACGAAAATTCGACAAAGCATCGAAAATCATCGAATTTTCGTTGTTTAATCGAAAATCGTCGGATCTGAACGAAAACGAAAATAAAGCATTTTTTATGTCGGATCTTTCGGTTTTCGTTTCTTGCGCTTTCGTTTTTGTTCGTTAAAACGATAACGAAAATACCCGATTTTCGGACGAAAATGCATTCTAACGAAAACGAATGCACATGTCTAGCTGACACTCTAGGATTCTACTTCACCTCATTGAGCAGTCTGTGCTGTGCTCTTGAAGTCATTCTTACAGGACGGCCACTCCTAGGGAGAGTAGCAGCAGTGCTGAACTTTCTCCATTTATAGACAATTTGTCTTACCGTGGACTGATGAACAGCAAGGCTTTTGGAGATACTTTTATAACCCTTTCCAGGTTTATGCAAGTCAAAAATTCTTAATCGTAGGTCTTCTAAGAGCTCTTTTGTGCGAGGCTTTATTCATATCAGGCAATGCTTCTTGTGAAAAGCAAACCCAGAACTGGTGTGTGTTTTTTATAGGGCAGGGCAGCTGTAACCAGCACCTCCAATCTCATCTCATTTATTGGACTCCAGTTTGCTTACACCTCACTCCAATTAGCCCTTGGAGATGTCATTAGTCTAGGGTAGGGGTGGCAAACTCAAATTCATTGGTGGGCGCATCAGCAGTATGGTTGTCCTCAAAGGGTCGGTTGTATAGGACTATGCATCTACTCTTTATTATCATAAATAATTGCGCTACGTACACAGTGGAGGGGTCAGGATTGCTCTACGTACACAGTGCATGGGTCAGGATTGCGCTACATACACAGTGCAGGGGTCAGGATTGCGCTACGTACAGAGTGGAGGGGTCAGGATTGCGCTACGTACAGAGTGGAGGGGTCATGATTGCGCTACGTACAGAGTGGAGGGGTCAGGATTGCTCTATGTACACAGTGCATGGGTCAGGATTGCGCTACATACACAGTGCAGGGGTCAGGATTGCGCTACGTACAGAGTGGAGGGGTCATGATTGCGCTACGCACAGAGTGGAGTGGTCAGGATTGCACTACGTACAGAGTAGAGGGGTCATGATTGCTCTACGTACACAGTGCAGGGGTCAGGAATGCACTACGTACACAGTGCAGGGGTCAGGATTGCGCTACGTACACAGTGCAGGGGTCAGGATTGCACTACGTACAGAGTGGAGGGGTCAGGATTGCGCTACGTACAGAGTGGAGGGGTCAGGATTGTGCTACGTACACAGTGCAGGGGTCAGGATTGCGCTACGTACACAGTGCATGGGTCAGGATTACGCTACGTACAGAGTGGAGGGGTCAGGATTGCGCTACGTATACAGTGCAGGGGTCAGGATTGCGCTACATACAGAGTGGAGGGGTCAGGATTGAGATATGTACACAGTGCAGGGGTCAGGATTGCGCTACATACAGAGTGGAGGGGTCAGGATTGCACTACGTACAGGATTGCACCCAAAAATTCCTCACATTTGTACTCTCTCTTACCTTCCTACCTGGTCAAGCTCTGGTACCTCCCTGTATAGGCGGCTCCCTCCATTTGTATTGGGCTATAGTTGGTACCTTCTTTTTTATTGGGGTATAGATGGTACCATCCCTCTGTGGGTGGATCTCTGTGTTTAGTATCAGTACTTTGCTATATATTTTTTTCACCATAACAGCAAAATAGCAGCACACACTTCATTAACACAAGCCTCAGGACACAGCCCGCTGGATGGGGGGGGGAAACTGCCAAAAAAAAGCTGCCAGCAATCTCTGCCACTATGCATAGTCAGTGCATGCAAAAAAAGCTGACATCCACATACCAACACACTGACATGCATACATCTATATGTAGGATAGGGGTGTTTATCCTGCCCCCGGCGCACAACTTATATGCTTAAGAAAAGTCCGGACACCTACCTTGGGCACACATTGCACTTCAGGGTCACGTTGTCATGTTATGTTGCTTTGTCTGTTTATTATATTGATTGTCAGGATTATTGTCTGCTAGTGTCTTGTTGCATATATTAATCTGTAGTATGTCGAGCCATGTGGCCGTTTCCCTGAATTAAATAAACAAAATAAAAAAAGCTGACATCGCTAGCTGGAGGGATTAGGGGGGTGGGGTGGAGGCAGAGACAGAGCGGCGATGGAGGCAGGAACAACGCAGAGGTAGAGACAGAGCGGCATCGTAAGCTTAGACAGGAGTAGAGACAGAGCTGAGGCGGAGACAGGGCGAAAGGTGGAGGTGGAGGCGGAGACCACAGCGGCATCGTAAGCTGAAACAGGGGTGGAGATGCGGCGGTGGAGGTGGAGACAGAGCGGCGGTGGAGGCGGGGACAATGCAGAGGTAGAGACAGAGCGGGATCGTAAGCTTAGACAGGGGAGGAGACAGAGCGGAGGCGGTGGTGGAGGCAGAGGCCAGAATGGCATCGTAAGCTGAGACAGGGGTGGAGATGTGGCGGTGGAGGCGGAGACAGAGCGGCATAGTAAGCTAATGGGGAAGATGTTTATTCCTGTGCTCACGGAGACTGACTGACCGTGCATGCACTAATTTGGCACGCCGCTCGCGGGACTGAGGGGGGATGTTTTCCCTTGCTGGGATACTTGCTGCTGTGCGGGCCACATTACAAGGCACGGCGGGCCGAATTCGGCCCGCGGGCCTTGTGTTTGCCACCCCTGGTCTAGGGGTTCCCATACCTTTTACACCTGCACTGTGAATGTTTACTTCTATCTATCTATCTATCTATCTATCTATCTATCTATCTATCTATCTATCTATCTATCTATCTATCTATCTATCTATCTATCTATCTATCTATCTATCTCCAGAGATAGTAGTGATTGGGAAATTGTGCTACTGTTTTAAAGAATTAAGAATAAAATTCACATAATTTTATGTTACCCTCCCTCTTGCTTGGTCCATATTTTGTGGAGTCTGAATCAATCCTAAATCTGAAGGGTTTCTTTAATATATAATTCGTTAATAAAAAGACTGGGGAATTTACAGTAACTGAAATACTTTATTTTTATGTTTTCCATTTGAATGAATAGTTTTTGCAAAAAATTGGCATACAATTATTGATATAATCTTTATTTAGCTTGTGTTGATAATTTGTATACTGTAAGTTCACAATGGCTTGGTAATATTCCTGTTATGTGATTGCTATGGGCCAGATTCAGGTAGATGAGAGCATCTTTGCTCTGGAGTAACGCTTCTCATTTACGTTACTCTGCCGAAATTTTAGGAGCAAGTGCTGTTATTCATGAAGCACTTGCTCCTAAAGTTGCGGCAGCGCATCGCAAATGAGCCAGAGGAATTCAAATTGGGCGGGTACGGGGCGTGTAGTATTCAAACTAAGCGCGATCCCGCGGCGAACGTACTGCGCATGCGTCGAGTGTCAATGCATCCCAGTGCGCATGCTCCAAGTTCTGTCAGTGAACGTCAATGACGTCACGTCCCCATTCATGAATGTTTTACGCAAACGACACGTTTTTTTTTTTCCGACGCGATGACGACGGCTATACTTAACATAGGATACTCCACTAGGGGGCTGCTTTATCTTTACGTCGCGTATCGCTTCCGGAAAAGTCGTAAAGTCACTGCGTCGCGCCCGAAAACGATCGTGAATTTCCGACTCCCGCTGATTAACATATTTTTTCAGCGTTAATCAGCGGGAACGCCTCCGGCGCCATTTTTAAGTTGAAGTAACGATGCGATGGCGAAATTCAATTACGCCGATCGCATCGGAACTCCAACCCGGCGTTTCTTGTTTTCTGGTTATAGAAAACAAAAACGCCGGCTTGAAGTGACAGTTAGGCTGGCGGATCACTGGATACGCCAGCCTAACTCTTCATGAATCTGGCCCTATATGTTTTTTTTTTAATTCTAAACAAATTGAAGAAAAGATATGTTCTTACATGAAACCTTTTTTAGAGCTGATTTAACTTCTTTATTCCTGAGTGTATAAATCAATGGATTCAACATTGGTGTAACTATTGTATAAAATATAGCAAAAAGTTTATCTGTATCAGGAGATGACTTAGATCGAGGTTTCATATAGGTGGCCATAGCTGAGCCATAGAACAAGGTTACAACAGTTATATGAGAGCCACAAGTGGAAAACGCCTTTCTCCGTCCTGCAGAAGAGCTTATTTTAAAAATGGCTCTTATAATTTTAATATATGTAATGATGATAAAAGTAATGGGTACAATTAAAATAATGACACCAACAATAAAAATCACAAATTCAACAACTGTAATATTCCCGCATCCCAAAGCTAAGATTTCTGGTACTTCACACTCAAAATGGTTAATTTCATTATGTCCACAAAGATCCACGTTCCACGTTAAGGCTACATGAGAAATAGATAAGAGAAATCCACAAAACCATGTTCCTGTAGCTATCTTAATACACATATTTCTGTGGATAATTGTAGTATAATGTAAAGGATAACAGATTGCTATATAGCGGTCATAAGCCATTACAGCCAAAAGAATACATTCTGCTTCCCCCAATGAAAGAGATATATACATTTGTGCAACACAATCTGCAAACAAAATTGTCTTTTTGACCACCATCATATCTCTCAGCATCCGTGGTATTATTGAGGATGAATAGCAGATGTCCAGTAGAGACAAATTAGTGAGAAAAAAATACATAGGGGTTTGAAGAGTGCTATCAGTGACTGTAGCCAAGACAATAAGAGAATTTGCAACTAAAATGATCAAGTACATTATCAGGAATATCACAAAAAGTATGATTTGTATAACGGGATTACTGGAAAGGCCAAGAAGGATAAATTCTTTGATAACTGTGTCATTTTTCCAAGCCATTCTGCAAAGAAAACACGTACAGAAGTCTGTGCATTTTAATAATTGTTTATTTATTGTTAGTTTCTCGCAATTATATATTCTTCATTAAACATATATCTGCTTCTTGTAGGAACTGATTTATTTAAGTGTGAATTAAGGTGGAAAGAAATGAAGTTGGAAGAAGAAAGGAGAACTTGGTACCAACTTGTTTAAAGCATTTATAAACCAAAATACCAAAGTGTAGATGTTCAAGGTTTTCATACTGTTGTGAACAAATGTTTTATAAATACCTGTTGACCGTGTTAGGCGGCGTACACACGACCGAGATTCTCGCTAGAAACCAGCGAGAACCTCGCTGGGAGCTGCATTCCAGCGAGAACCTCGGCCGTGTGTACGCTCCTGGCTCGCCCGCCCGTCGGGAATCCCGTCGAGCAAATAGAGAGCAATTCCCACCAGTGGTGCTAATCAGTGCCTCATCAGTGCCACCTAGCAGTGCTGCCTATTAGTGTCACCTACCAGTGCTGTTCAGTGTCCATCATTGCCACCTATCAGTGTCCATCACTGCCAGCTATCAGTGTCACCTATTAGTTCTACTTCTTAGTGCCCACCAGTGCCACCTATCAATGCCCTTCAGTGCCACCCATCAGTGCCACCTCCAAGTGCCCACCAGTGCCATCTATCAGTGCCCACCAGTGCCGCCTTATTAGTGCCCATCAGTGCAGCCCCTCGGCACCCACCAGTGCCATCTTATCGGTGCCCATCAGTGCAGCCCTTTAGTGCCCATCAGGGCAGCCTATTGGTGCCCATAAGTGCAGCCTCATCAGCGTACATCAATGAAGGAGAAAAATTATCTGTTTGGAAAATGTTATAACAAAATTTAAAACGATTTTGCATTTCTTTTTATTCTGTCTTTTTTTAATTTATTTTTAACAAAAAATAAAAACTGCAGAGGTGATCAAATACCACCAAAAAAAAGCTATATATTTGGGGAAAAAATATATAAAATGGATACAGTGTTGTATGACAGTGCAATTGTCATTCAAAAAATGAGACCTCTGAAAGCTGAAAATTGGTCTGGGCAGGAGGGGGGTTTAAGGGTCCAGTAAGCAAGTGGTTAATAAATCAGACCCTCAAATGCTAGTTTATTCAAAATACTGTTAAATGTTATTTCTAGCCTCAGTCATCTTGGGCTATTGCGTGCTGTTTTGTGTCTCAAAACTGGTACTGCCTCCCAGTTTCCACCTCTGTATGTATAATGGACACCAGTTGAAAGATTTTATAGTGTTACCCAGAGGCACACCTATACAGTATGTCAATTGTGGCTTCTAGGCCGTGTCAGAATTAAAGTGGTTGTAAACTCAGAAGTTTTTTTCAATTTTAATGCATTCTATGCATTAAGATTAAAAAAAAAAAAAAAAAAAACGTCTGTGTGCACCAGCTCCCCTAATACTTACTTGAGCCCATCTCGATCCAGCAATATTGAAGGAGAGTCTTGGCTGCCTGGGACTCTCCCTCCAAATTGGCTGATATAGCAGTGTGGCGTCATTGGCTCTTGCTACTAGCTGCTTGTTGTGGGGGCACTCGGCAGGAGGGAGGGACCAGGAGTGCTGGCGAGGGACCCAAGCAAAGGAGGATCTGGGCTGCTCTGTGCAAAAGCACTGAGTAGGTAAGTATAACATGTGTGTTATTTTTAAATGAAAAAAAAAAATCAAAGACTTTAGTATCACTTTAACTATGTATCCCTTGTTTATCAATCCTTTCTGCAGGGAATGTGGGACTTATGCTAGGCTACTACCTTAGGAGGGTTTACCTGGAATGCAGTGGAAATAAAGTGTGGTGGCATCCCTTTTACTAACATATTGCTGTAGCATACTGTAGATGTGTACTTTTGTATATATACTGTGCTTATCTTTGCACAGTGTATAGACAACATTGATGTACTTTATTATGTTTCTGCTGTTTGATTCTTTGTATCCTTCTAATATTTATGATATATGATGCATTTTTTAGGTAATTATAAGGATTCTGTATGAAAAAAAATATATTTTGTATAAAAATCCATTTGTCCCTTGAAAAGAAATAAATGAACAATGTGTGAACTAGAAGAGCCTATAGCAGACAACATTATACCTATCATTATCAAATAGCTGATCCACTGCATGACAAATGTGGGAACAGATGATGTTCTTTTTGTAACGAAACATGTCGGGATGGACTACTGTTGTTCCTGCTACCCTTTTTCTATAAGCTCTATTGACCATTGCAAAATGTGAGTTTTTCTCTTTATAATAAATATCGATTTTTATTACGGAATTACGCTATGTACGCCTTCTCTTTTTCATGCTTATCGGTTGGAGTACTGATATGCCCTCTGAGTGATCTGTTGAGAGTTGCTGCTTGCTGGGAAGTATTTTTGAATCATCTGTCTGAGGTTTGCCTTCATTGATACCGAATCGCATGACGTGTATGGTGTACCCGCTTCAGTATATCAACTTTAACAAAGCTTGATTGGCCTAGTGGGTATATGCCTGTCTAGGTCCAATCGGTCCGGTAAGCCCCTTGTCATAAGCGGTGGTGGATTTTTCACTTCTTTATGCACTGGATTTTGTGTATCTGTTTTACTCAAAGAAACCGACTCACCGATTCATTCAAAACATTTATGGACTTTTGTATACCATTCATTCACATGTGGTGTTGCATGATTTAATCTTTATTGTATTATCATTATTTGTGTCATTATTAGCGCTACACTTTTCCACAAATGTGGGAACAGTAACTCTCTCTTACTACTGCAGCTGATAAACTTATCTCTCTTGGCTTTGCCAAAGGCTTATCAGGGGCACACATTAGGATAGGGTGACCAGTAGTGATGAGCGGAATACGCCATATTCGATTTCGCGATATTTCACGAATATATAGAAGAATATTCGCGAAATATTCGTTAATATCGAATATTCGTGATATTTTATCAATAAAAAAAAATTTGCGAAATTTCGCTAATGCGAATGCGAAATTTCGCTAATGTGAATGCGAAATTGATTGCGAAATTCTCGTCAACAAGCGAAAACGGAGATCATTTCCTGGATTACTAAACTAATATGCACTAAACACTAACTCTACTTACACAAACTTATATGACTAAACTAAAGCTATTTTTTTTTTTTTTTATACACAAAACACAGAAGGGCAGAGAAAGTATTCGCGAATATTCGTATTGCGAATATTCGGCAACATAAAACGATCGCCTCAGCTACTCGGCCCAGGGTCTCTAATCATACCAGCAATGCTTTTAAACGTCGATGGAGATCACTAGGATGTGATCTGTTTTAAAAATAAATTTGAAAAAATATGAATATTCGCAATAGCGAATATTCACAGCGATATTCGATTTATTTGCGAATACTCGAATATGCAAAATTCGTAACGAATATTCGCAATGCGAATATTCGTGAGCAACACTGGTGACCAGACATCCCTAGTTTCAGGGGACAGTCCCCTGATTGAGGACACTGTCCCTGGACCAAGTCTGTCCCTGGTTTTGTCCCCAGATTGGATTTAATAGGGGGCAGGGGCAATTTCAAAGGCAATCGGTGCAGAATTTAAATAAAAAATTAGAATCACACACCCTCGCTCAGCCGTGCCTACTAGCATAGGGGGGTTGTATTTTTCCCATTATCTGTGCCCCTTTTTGATTATCATGTGCTGGTCGGAGCATAGGGGATTATTTTTTCAGTTTCGGGCGCATGCCCATTCAGCTTTGCTTGCATGTTCTTCTGCTTTGGCTCAAATCCTGGCCAGCCTGCCTATCTCCTTGCCTTCCCTGGCAGAGTGATCTTCCTCCGCTCCCCATCCAGTAGTAGCTGGGGCCCGAAGAGTTAGACTTGAGAGGCTTTCATTTTAAAAATCTGGTCACCTTACATTAGGACAATGCTAGTTTTAGAATTTAAATAAAAAACTGTAGTCTATTACAAAAAAACTGCATTACAGCACTTTAAGTGTGCAGATCAGCTTTTATACAATATATTTTCCTCTTTCAGGAAACAGATGTGTTCTGATGCATGTCCTTTAAAGATTCTATGGCTTAACAACTGTGATAAAGACTTATACTTCAAATACTTTAAGACAGAGTTGTGTAAAAATAAAAAATAAATTAGGGGCACATATCAGGTAATGCTGATCACAGAAGATATAAAATCTTGAAGGCGTGCTAAATCTAAAAACTGGACAACTGTTAAAGAAATAGATGTCATCTATACAGAAAAAAACATTCATTTTAGGGCTAGTCTATTATAAAGTGCAACCTAACTGTAATAGAGGTTTACATCAATTTTTTTCAGAAATACTGTAGGACAGTGCAAAGAATGAAGCTAATCACAGGCACACTCTGGGGGAGTTATGGAAGCATTGGAGAGCATCCTAAAATCCTCATATCACCTTGCTTTTTATTTTTCAAATAAAAAAAAAAAAAAACTTTTACAGAGAAAAGAATCCTCTTGAAGAAAACAAGATGTACTCTTATGCCGCGTACACACGGTCGTTTTTTGCGATGAAAAAAAAAACGACGTTTTGTGTGAAGTAAAAAAACGACGTTTTTGAAACGTCACTTTTCAAAGACAATTTTGCATACACACCATCGTTTTTTCACAAAAAGCGAGGTTACGTTCACCACTCTTTTCCATTGAAGCTCGCTTCATAACTAGCTTCTGGGCATGCGCTGGTTGAAAAACGTCGTTTTAAAAGACGTTTTTGCTACACACGGTGACTTTTTGTGAAACAAAAAACGACGTTTTGAAAAACGACACAAAAAATTCAAGCATGTTGGAATTTTTTTTTGGTCGTTTTTTTGAAGACAAAAAACGACGTTTTGCCCACACACGATCAATTTAAATGACGTTTTAAAAAACGTCGTTTTTTTTCATCGCAAAAAACGACCGTGTGTACGCGGCATTACTCATAGACCACACAATGCAGAATAAAAACTGTAATATAGATTCAACTTTTTAATTTATTTCCACCCAAATACACACTTAGCTACTTGAAGGAGGAAAACATTCCAGAAATGCATTCTAATATCCAAAATGTTGTTATTTTAAGCCTGGACAGAGTATAATTTTTAAAGCAATAAATGCAATGCTGTAGAAGAATAATACCCACAACATGTTGTTTGACAATAAAACAATTATAGAAATAAGTCCAAAGCAAACAGTTTGTATATACAGTATAATGTTAAGGTTTGCGAAACTAGGTGGACATTTCATTTAGCATTTTGTTATATCTAGATATAAAAAAGGAGTCCAAAGAGGAAAGTCTACAAAATGTTCTATATCTTATTCACAGACAGTTTATAGGTTCATGTATCCCAGCATTCCCCCTTAAATCAGGGTTTCCAAAGCGTCACATGCATCAGAGTCTACAGGGCACCCCTTACATCTGAGTACCCCTTACCTAAGTGTACCCACTTGCTTAGAAGCAGGAGAGAGAAGGGAGGGAAGGGGGAGACTTCAGTCACATTGGATTGGGAGCTCACTAACCTGAGGATGGAGGCTCAGGCATCAGCGCCTTTCATCCACCATGTATTTGCCAGCTGCTGAGCTTCAAATTTCTAGACTACCCATCTCTTTCCTGAGGCTCAGAACACAGAGGATTAGAGCGTGGGTGGGCAGACAGAGGGGTCACGGGAGGTCAGTGGGAGGTGGAGGAGCTGATTAAGCCCTCTCTCCTTCCCTGTCCACGTGGGGCCTGTGCTCAAACCAATGTACATGGTGGTTGTAGTACTTGGAAAACTGCAGTCCATTCTGAATAATTTGTCCGGGTTTCAGGTGGTCTAAAACCCGGACACCCGATTCAACACCTGGACTGTCCAGGTCAATCCCGGACAGGTGGCAACCCTACTGTTGGGAAATGCTAGCACTAGTACAATTAAATCATTGCAATATAAGACAGTCCCGAGATACAAACAATATAGGTTCTGTAGGTCTGTTCTCAAGTTAAATGTGTATGCAAATTGGAGCAGGTACATTTTTTTAAGTGTCACTCCAGCCAAAACATAATTTGTTAATTTTTTTGGATAACGTTTGTTTTGCTGCCTATGCCCCTGTTCAGAAGATTTCACTTCAATTCTGTCCCTGTGACCTAGGGGTAGATTTCCTCTCACTTGCTGTTGTCTTCCACGGGACTGCCTGTAGCAGGTTCTCAGCCATTATGTCATTATGTGTTTCAGCTTAAAGCATAAACAGATTCTAACCCACAATTCGATTTTAAGAAAATCAAACTCAGTTAATACAGTAGAAGTCCTAACATACCAACAAAGGAAGAAAAGTTCAGCAGGAATATGAGGTGCTCCAGAGATCAATAGCCTCTTTTTAAACCAATATTTACACTTTTATATAGTTCAATTACAATAAGAATAGCAGGTTCTTTTGGGAATGCATGTCCCAAAGGTATAATTAATATCTGATCTAATTAAGTGTCTGAACAGGTGTAAGCAATTGTTTACAAACCTATTGTTATTTAATGCAAATCTCTAATGTTAGCAAATATTTGTACTTAATATTTTCTTGAGAATCTGTACCATAATGGTTTAGACAAAAATAAATAAAAAAATATCCTATTTTTTTGCATTTTACATATACAACATGTTTTATGCTTATGACATTAAGCTATGGCTTAAATATGTAAACTAATCCAGACAGCCCTTCCCAAAAAACTCAGCGCTTAGGATAACAGATAGCACTTATATAGAACTAGTGTTGAGCAGAATATGCCATATTCGATTTCGCGATATATCTCGAATATATAGTCGAATATTCGAGATATATTCGCTAAATACGAATATTCGTGATATTTTTTGGAAATGAAATTATTGCGAATGCGAATGCGAATGCGAATTGCGAATGCGAAATTTCGAGAAATGCGGAATGGAGCACTCTGATTGGCTCAGAATATTCGTGATATTTTATAATACAAAATAATTGCGAATATTCGAGAAATGCGGAATGGAGCACTCTGATTGGCTCAGAATATTCGTGATATATTACAATACAAAATAATTGCGAATATTCGAGAAATGCGAAAGAAGCAGTCTGATTGGCTCAGAATATTCGTGATATTTTAAACTATACAAAATAATTGCGAATATTCGAGAAATGCGGAATGGAGCACTCTGATTGGCTCAGAATATTCGTGATATATTACAATACAAAATAATTGCGAATATTCGAGAAATGCGGAATGGAGCACTCTGATTGGCTCAGAATATTCTTGATATATTACAATACAAAATAATTGCGAATATTCGGCAAATGCAGAAGGAGCACTCTGATTGGCTCAGAATATTCGTGATATATTACAATACAAAATAATTGCGAATATTCGGCAAATGCGGAAGAAGCACTCTGATTGGCTCAGAATATTCTTGATATATTACAATACAAAATAATTGCGAATATTCGAGAAATGCGGAATGGAGCACTCTGATTGGCTCAGAATATTCTTGATATTTTATCGTAATTTCGCAAAAATGCGAATGAGAAATTTATTGCGGAATTTCGACAGTAACACTCTGAAATCGAATATATGTGTTATTTTAGCTAAAAACAATATTGCGAATTTCTCGAAAATAATCGCGCGATATCGCTATTGCCGAATAATCGCATTGCGATTTATCGGCAATATAAATTGATCGCTGCAGCTACTCGGCCCAAGGTCTCTAATCATACCAGCAATGCTTTTAGACGTCGATGGGGATCTCTAGGATGTGATCTGTTCTAAAAAAAAAATTGAAAAAATACGAATATTCGAAATAGCGAATATTCACCGCGAAATTCGGAATATATCGCGAATACTCGAATATGCCATATTCGAGCCGAATATTCGCAATACGAATATTCGTGAGCAACACTATATAGAACTATAAGAGAAACAATAATAAAACTAAAACAATGAAAAGGGGAATGCAGATCTACAATACACCTCTTTCACTTGTATTGGCTAGTGATAGCTGGAGCTGCTACTATTTCCTGTCCAAAGGCAGGTTTAAATAGATGAGAAAACAACATATATACAATATATATAAAGGAGCGCTCCTGTGTGGAATTTGAAACTATGGTATGAAAGTCCAAAGTTCATTACAAAAACATGATCAAAGAGATAGTTCCAAAGATGATCCGTGAAAAGATAGGTAGAAATGTTTCCTACGGCACAGGTCCAGTAATATCCTCTTAACCAACACCACCACTCGTACAATAGTCGGGTAAAACTCTTACCAGACAACGCTGGATAATAAGCGTTGAATAATGACACAAATCACACCTTGGGATAATCCAAATCCAATCTTCTTTAGATAACAACTCCCAAGTGAGGAAAAAGACAAATGGTGACACATAGCATAATTCCGTTTGGTTTAATTTTTAAAAGAGCATAAAAATAGGAATTGCACTTACAATTTGGTTGAAAAAGTCAGGCAATACATAAAATCACTCATCACTGGATCAGATTACAGGCATGGGCATCAAGGACGGCGTTTTCCGCTTAGTACTTGTTTGTTTGTCTCGCTCTGCTCACACACGCTAGTTCCTGATCAGCGTGATGACATCACTTTGATTGACAGTCGTCTTAGCCAACCCAGATGCGTTCCGTCATACAAATGACTTCATCTGTGAGCATGGCTATATGACTGAAGACTCGGTGTATATATACCCCGCTTTCTTCTATGCTAATTGATGTGACTCATAGCGGACATTATTTGACACCCATCCTGATAGCTCATCTCTGTTCAGCCTATTGCACAAATAGCGGTATACACACTCATGCTCTGCCACCTACTGGGTCAGAGCAATACTGCATCTAATACAGGAATATTGAATGAAAACAAGGTGACTCGGCACTCACTCATAATCTCTTTCCACTCTTTTGATAGAGTACTGAGTCTAAATAGTATATGGTATTTCTACTGACATCTCCACTGATATAAAATTACTGATATCGGTATACAATTAAGTAATGTTAAAACTACATATACAGACTATAATAAACAAAATAAGCAATAATAAATGCCTAATATATATATATATATAAAATTAGCAACAGTAACTACCTAAAATGAAAAACTGATGATAAAAATTAGAATTAAAAAATTAGATATAGATGGCTAATTATACCGTACTCTTAACACATATAAAGACTAATGGTCACTGATAAAACAGTTAACATCTAAGTCTACGTTCATGCCCTTGGGAGTCAGAGTATCCATAAAGTGTATCCATCGTGTTTCTCTCTTAGATATTTCTCTCATTAAATTAGACCCTCTCCAGTTTGGATGGATACAATCAATTCCCCAAAACTTCAGGCATGAGGGATCTTGGTTATGGTGTTTTTGAAGTGTAAGGAAACACTGTGATCTTTATATCCTATTTCTATATTGTGTAAATGTTCTGCAATCCGAAACTTCATCTTCCTCTTGGTACGGCCTACGTGAATGAGATTACATGGGCACTGCAGAACATATACAACATGCGTGGTATTGCGTGTAATAAATTCAGTAATGTTGCAAATTTTGTGGAAACTAATTCCGACAGACCTCTAATGGGATTATTCACTATTACACAGGCACTGCACTTCCTACAGGAATAAAACCCTGTTATCTGCCAGCACATACCTTTCCTTACTGGTGGATCCAACACCTTTTGTACAACTTTATCCTCAAAGTTGGGCGCTTTTCAATAAATAAACTTAGACATCGTTGGTAATGCTTGGTGCAACACTTTGTCTAGACACAAGACATGCCAATGTCGTTTGAATATTGTCTCAATGTCTTTGTATTGATTATGAAAACTAGATAAAAAACTCCATTCTTGTTTGGAGTCCACAGAGTGGTCTCTATTCGTAAAGCACACCTCTCTCGGAGTATCTATCAATTCTTTTACAATTTTATCAAGATTCTCTTCATTATATCCCTTTTGAACATATCTCTCTTTTATGGTTACAGAGTGAGTAACAAAACCGTCATTAGTGGTACAGTTTGGTTTGACTCTCATCAACTGGCCCTTTGGAAGATTATGTAACCAGTTCGGATGGTGCCCACTAATTAATGGCAAATAACTATTCCTATCAGTTGGTTTGAAATAGATAGTGGTCACCAAAGATGTACCTTGCAATCTAACATCAACATCTAGAAAATGGATATGTTCATTGCTGAATTCATATTCCAATTTGATGTTATTTTTGTTATTGTTTAGTTCATCCAAAAATTCTAACAAAGATGACTCACTTCCTTCCCAGATGAGGAATAAGTCATCAATAAATCTCCTGTAAAATAGGAGGTCATCTTTTTTGTTTGCAAAAACTGATTTGTCTTCCCAGGAAAAATTTAATTATACGTCCAGCAGATACAGGAGGTGGTGTTGTCATATTGGATAAGTCCTACTATGACACCCAGCTTACCGAGATGCTGTCAGATGAACAGACTTATGCTAAATTAAAAGGTAACCCCCACCAACGTATATCATGCTAATTTACAGAAATTGGTAGATATGGGGAGGAAACGGAGAGTTCTAACTAAAAAAGAACACAAATATCTCTCACCCACAAAGGCCTACTTGAAGGATACTAAGAGTTTTTTACAACTCATTAATGATATTGACCTAACGGGAAAAACTATTATTTATATGGTAACAGCAGACGTATCATCGTTATATAAAATTATTCAACATAATGACGCAATGCTAGCCCTTAACTGGGCATTATGCCAATGAGACGATCTGCCACATGAACAAAACGTTTTTTTGGGACAGTCTTTGGATTTTTGTTTATCCCATAGTTACTTCTGGTATAACCAAGGGTTTTACTCCCAGAAAAGGGGAGTAGCGATGGGAGCAAGATTTGCTCCCAGTATCACTAATTTATTTATGGGGGAGTGGGAAGACAAATCAGTTTTTGCAAACAAAAAAGATGGCCTCCTATTTTACAGGAGATTTATTGATGACTTATTCCTCATCTGGGAAGGAAGTGAGTCATTGTTAGAATTTTTGGATGAACTAAACAATAACAAAAATAACATCAAATTGGAATATGAATTCAGCAATGAACATATCCATTTTCTAGATGTTGTTAGATTGCAAGGTACATCTTTGGTGACCACTATCTTTTTCAAACCAACCGATAGGAATAGTTATTTGCCATTAATTAGTGGGCACCATCCAAACTGGTTACGTAATATTCCAAAGGGCCAGTTGATGAGAGTCAAACGAAACTGTACCACTAATGACGATTTTGTTACTCACTCTGTAACCATTTGTTCAAAAGGGATATAATGAAGAGAATCTTGATAAAATTGTAAAAGAATTGATAGATACCCCGAGAGAGGTGTGCTTTATGAATAGAGACCGCTCTGTGGACTCCAAACAAGAATGGAGTTTTTTATCTAGTTTTCATAATCAATACAAAGACATTGAGACAATATTCAAACGACATTGGCATGTCTTGTGTCTAGACAGAGTGTTGCACCAAGCATTACCAATGATGCCTAAGTTTATTTATCGGAAAGTGCCCAACTTTGGGGATAAAGTTGTACAAAAGGTGTTGGATCCACCAGTAAGGAAAAGTATGTGCTGGCAGATAACAGGGTTTTATTCCTGCAGGAAGTGCAGTGCCTGTGTAATAGTGAATAATATGTTGTATATGTTTTGCAGTGCCCATGTAATCTCATGTACGTATGCCGTACCAAGAGGAAAATGAGGATTCGAATTGCAGAACATTTACACAATATAGAAATAGGATATAAAGATCACAGTGTTTCCTTACACTTCAAAAAACACCATAACCAAGATCCCTCATGCCTGAAGTTTTGGGGAATTGATTGTATCCATCCAAACTAGAGAGGATCTAATTTAATAAGAGTAATATCTAAGAGAGAAACACAATGGATACGCTTTATGGATACTCTGACTCCCAAGGGCATGAACATAGAGTTAGATGTTAACTGTTTTATCAGTGACCATTAGTCTTTATATGTGTTAAGAGTACGTATAATTAGCCATCTATATCTAATTTTTTAATTCAAATTTTTATCATCAGTTTTTCATTTTAGGTAGTTACCGTTGCTAATTTTATATATATATATATATATTTTTTAGGCATTTATTATTGCTTATTTTGTTTATTATAGTCTGGATATGTCGTTTTTTTTTTTTTTAATTGTTTATTTATTCATAACAGGAAGCTGGCCCACACGAGCCACATTAACATACAGTGTATAAGTAATGATAACATACATGAAACCACACAGGGAACCTGACCTCAGGCGTTATTCCCGACTCGCAGGTACTCCGCGGGGCATAGCCTCCCGTCTTTTCCGTTTTCTAAGTTACAAGTATTAGTGTAGAGAGAGAAGTGTGAGAGATGAGGAGATTGCCCAGAGGGCAGAAAGGAAAGGAGAGTAGGAGGAGAGAGGGGGGGGGGGATAATGATGAGCAGGGGGGGGGACTCGCGAACATGGACAGCTGTCAAGCACAAAACAACGCACTCCTATGCAGAATTTGACTATGTAGTCGAACTGCCGTCCGGGGGGGAGGTTTGCCCTATCTGGGGGCACAGTCTGCTGCCTCTGAGGGCTTGGCCCTCTTCAGAATATGTAAACATATTCCATAATTGCCAGGTCTGGATGTACTGTTCATTTCTGTCCTGCTTTGTCAGGATTAGGTCTTCCATCTTATTGATCTCGTCCACCCTCCACAGCCACATGGCCACCGTTGGAGGATGAGGAGATTTCCAGCAGATTGGGACGCATGCTTTAGCCGCATCCAAAAGGTGCCGAATGACAGATGTCAGTCACATGCAAAAGGAAATACGTCGGGTCGTCAGGGATTGTACGGTCTGTGAAATTCTGAGCAACTCTCCTCACCTCCTCCCAGAATGTGCGGAGGCGTGGGCATGACCAAAAAATATGAAGCAGAGTCCCTTTTTCGGTCTGGCATCTCCAACAAAGATCGGACTCCGTTGGGAAGAGTCTATGCAAAAGGACCGGGGTCCTATACCATCTCATCAAAATTTTATAATTGGTCTCCTGTATCTTTGTACATATCGATGATTTGTGTGCAAATGTTAGTATGTGTTGTTTTGTGCTTGTAGAGAGGGGACTACCGAGGTCCCGTTCCCACTTCCTAAAACACAGGGTTTGATACCCCTCTTCTGGCGTATTTAGCAGTGTGTGTAGGGAGGACAAGGCGTGTGGCAGGGGTCCCGATTCCGAGCATAGCTCTTCTAGTGGCGTGAGAGGGTGCCCCGTACCAGGAGGGGGCGGCATAGTCCTCAAAAAATGGCTAAGCTGACTCGCTCCCATGAAATCTAGATGGAAACCACCATCCGGGTCTATCAACTCGGCTGGCGTTCTCCACCAGCCCGGTAGACTGAAATGTGAGGCCTGGAAAAGTCCAGACTCCAGCAGCGTACGGAATTTAGCGTCTCCGATTCCCGGTTCAAAAGATGGGTTACCTAAAATTGGACGAAGCGGCGAGTCAACCGACGCTAGGCGATTGTGTGCTAGAAGTCTCCTGCACACGCTGATTGTGTTGCCTATCAGGGGATGCTGGCGCACCTCCTTTTGCAACAGACTGTGGCACCATGGGGCTCGCCGCAGTAAAATTCTGCTTTGTGCTTGCTCCAATCGTGTCCACAACTTGGTCGGCTCATGTCTGCACCAGTCTATCAGGCGGTTCAACTGCGCCGCGTGGTAATATCTTCGTATGTCCGGCATTGCCAGGCCACCGTATTGCTTAGGTAGGGAGAGAATCGATTTGTGTATCCTAGGGTGCCGTCCTGCCCAGAGAAATGTTTTAAATACCGTTTGCACCTGCTTGAAGTATTCTGGTGGAATGTGAATGGGAAGGGCCTGCAGGAGATATAGGAATTTGGGTAGGATGGTCATTTTCAGTATACTGTTCCTACCGAACCAGGAGTGCAGACCCGTGGTCCACTTATCCAATAGGCTACGGATTGTTTTAAGCAGGGGCGGGAAATTAAGTTTATAGATGTTATGTATTTTAGAAGGTATGCGCGTTCCTAAGTACGTCAACGCTGCCTCTGTCCACTTTAGCTTAAAACTATCTTGCAGGTGTGATAGTTGTGGTAGGGGCACTCCCACCCCCATCGCCTCCGACTTGGAAAGGTTAATTTTCAGGTTGGAAAGAGTCCCATATATGTCAAATTCTTTCATTAGGCTTGGTAGGGATAGCAATGGCTTTGTCAGTGAGAATAGCATGTCGTCGGCATATGCCGAGACCTTACAGTGATCCTTGCCCACTACCAGTCCTGTAATGTCAGGGTTCATCCGGATATGTTGTAAAAAGGGTTCCAGGGACAGGGCGAACAGGAGGGGTGACAATGGGCAGCCCTGTCTGGTCCCATTTGTTATTGTAAATGGGTCTGATAGCGTCCCGTTCGCCCTGACCCTAGCCGTCGGACCCGTGTACGCTGCAGATATCCACCCCAACATCTTCTGTCCAATACCTATGTGCCTCAGGGTGGTGAACATGAACCGCCAGCTAACCCGGTCAAACGCCTTTTCGGCGTCTGTGCCTAGGAAGACACAGGGGGTACCCGAGGTATTCGCGATATGCAACAGGTTTAAGACCTTCGCTGTGTTGTCCCTTGCCTCTCTGGTCGGTACGAAGCCTACTTGGTCTAGGTGTATAAGGTCAGGGAGGAAGCGTTGGAGTCTGATCGCTATTATTTTAGTGAAGAGTTTAACATCTGTATTTAGTAGGGAGATCGGGCGGTAGCTACCGCACTGTCCCGGATCCTTGCCCTCTTTGTGAATCACCGCTATCTGAGCTTGCAGGGTACTAAAATGCAATTTCTTGCCTGAGCCTAACGTGTTAAATAGGTCTACCAGTCTACCTCCCAAAGACGGTAACAGGGCTTTATAATAAGCAGTGGTAAGGCCATCAGGACCCGGAGCTTTGCTGGGTTTGGAGGATTTAAGTGCCCCCTGCAGCTCAGGTAGCGTTATCGGCTCTTCGAGCAGCTTTCTCGACTCCAACGCTAGGGTCGGCATTTGAGAGGCTGTCAGGTAATCCATCATCTGTGTCAAGTCAGGGTCTGGGGAGGGCGGGGGTAGATTATATAGGGCGCGATAGAAGGTTCGGAATTCCTGTGAAATTTGCTGGGGAACCGAGATCTTGCGACCTCTATGCGAGGTGATATGCGGGATGTATGACGCCATGTGTTGTGACCGAATCGCTTGTGCTAACATCTTCCCGCATTTGTTCCCTGACTCATAGACTTTGCGCTTACAGATTTGTATCGCCGCCTTGGCTTTATATTGTAGGACATCAGTGATTTTCTTACGGACGGTATTCAGGTCAGAGTATATTCGATCCGTCGGGGTCCTTTTGTGTTGGGACTCCAGCGCCTGTAGCTTAAGGAGTAGGGAGTCCAGTAGTTCAGTTCTTAGTTTTTTAAGGCGGGCCCCATGTTTAATCAAGATACCTCGTATTACCGCTTTATGGGCCTCCCAGACCACCCCCGGGTCACTGTCCCGCGTAGTGTTTGTGGTAAAGTAATGGTTGATCTCCGTCGTTACTTCAGACATAACATCTGGGTCCTGCAGCAGGCTCTCATTGAGCCTCCAGGGATGTCTCTGGGACGTCCGTATGTCTGATAGACAATAGGATAACGTAACTGGGGCATGATCCGACCATGTAATGGAGCCTATCTTTACGTCTTTCACTGCCGCTAGGTGTCTGTGCGGGATCATGAAATAGTCGATGCGCGAGTAATTCTGGTGAGGTTTAGAAAAGAAGGAATAGTCTCTCTCTCCAGGGTGAAGGAGGCGCCAGGTATCCACCAATCATGCCGAATGAAAAGCTGCATGTATACGCCTGCGAGTGTCTCCCGACATAGAGGACTTCCCTGACGAGGTGTCCTCTGATGGGATCAAAGGGGTATTAAAGTCCCCTCCCACTATTAGTTGCCCTTCCGCAAAGTTGGTCAGGTGGTCAATTTGCCTCTTCAAGAAGCTATCTTGGCGGTCGTTCGGGGCATACAGGTTTGCAATAGTAACCTGCGATGTCCCCACGCGACCCTTCAAAAACAAGAAACGGCCCTCGTTATCTGTTCGTATGTCACCGTAAGTCCATGGGACCCTAGCTGATACCAGTATTGAGACTCCTTTAGACTTGGATGCCGCGTTCAGTGAGTGATAGACCGTAGGGTAATATCTGTTCTTAAGCATGTGCAGGGCGTTATCCCTGAAATGCGTCTCCTGGATCAGGACTATGTCCGCACCAAGACGACGCATATCTAGAAGGAGCATTCTCCTCTTTTCAGGGACATTCAAGCCCTTGGCGTTCAAGGTGACCACGGTTAACGTGTCCATGCCCGCGAGTCTGGGGAGGGAAGGAACCCCAAGGGACGGAGAACGGTCCGGCTTGGGGAGCAGGGGAGGAGGGGGATCTACCGTAGATCAGGAGAGGAGGTAGAAAAGTGGGTAGGCAGTGAGGGAGAAGATGGGAGAGGAGGAGGAAAGAGGTGAGAGAGAGCAAAGGAGGGAAGTAACCCGAGAAGAAGGCTGACACTAGGGCGTGTGGCCTCCGAAGAGAAATCTAAATTAGCCTAATCGGCAAACGCACTCACCGGCAGAAAGCCAGAACCTGAGCGCAGACCTAGGTGGGTAGTTGGCTGAACCGGACCGTAGAGGCGAGCCCCCAGGTCCCATCCCTCCCCCTCCCGACCAATCTTGATGGTGTGAATCTAGTTAACAGTGCAATCAATTTCAGTCAAACAACAGAGACAGAAGAGAAAAAAACAAAAAAAAATGGGTAAAACAAAGGAAAACATAATACACCAGAAACTGTAAAACATAAGCTGAGCAGCAGCACGCCCCCAGCAGGATAGCGTAGCCACCCCTAGGGGGAGCATCGGTAAACATACACAGTTCCCCAAGCAGAGAGAGCGGTGTGGCAGTCCCTCCACCCCATCCCCCCCCGTAAACAAAGAACCCTCTAACATGTGCCGTTGCTCTCCACCCCAGTGTCCCATATTGTGAAGAAGCTGGCCTGATCCTTAAGTATGCCGGGACTCCGCCACCCACCACCTCCCTCGGATCATTTCGGGTGGGTGTCCATCACTCAGCAGACCGGAGGGGCCCGCCGCAAGGCCAGATTTGCTATAAATCCATCTCCACCGCTAACCCATCTCATCGGTGCGCCAGCTTAAAGTATGCTAAATGTCACCCAGGGGACTTAGGTGAACGGTCCAAAATCCGCTGAATGTTCTCTCATCCGTCACTCATGAGCGTCTTAGAACAGTAGGGGAAGCCGTCCCTCTGGTGGAGTAAGTGGGTTCTCGTGAGGGGAGCCAGGACCCTGGGTGCGTCTTATTGGCGCTGTGGCCCTCAGTTTCGCCAGCATAGGGTGTGCAACTTATCCGCGGCGGCCCACGGCCAGGGGGGGGGGGGAGAACCGAGCACAGGGATGTGGTGATGGAGATGGTGGTTGCCAGACCCCCCTCCCCGCTCCCCCCGGGACAGGCCGAGACGGCCCAACAGCGGTCCGCTGTGTGGGTAGTAGGAGTGGAAGGCGACCCCCCCTCACCTCAGTAAACAGGCATAACTGGGTCCGGGGCATGGATGGGGACAAGAACACAGGGAGGCCTCAGCTTAATAACGATCGTTCTCATTAGGGGTCAGGGCAGGAACAATCCGGCAACAATTTTTGGGCAGTAGGGGTGCAAGGCGGAGTGGTGGACTGCGGCCTACGGCCTACTCACGTTCCTCATGTCCTGATGGTGCTCTGTCTCTCCGTTCTCCGGGCCTCCGTCGCCGGGGATGGGCCGCGGCTCTGTAATTTGAGGGGCCCTGAGCGGCCGACTGTACGCGGGAGGATCTGCAGCCAGTCCGGGACACGCACTTGTTCTGCTCCAAGAAATTGGAAGAGGTCCGGGAGGTCCGCCGGGGTCTGTAGAGTAAAGGCTGAGCCTTCTTTCCGGAAGGTCACTGAAAGTGGGTAGCCCCATCTATAGGTGAAGTCTTTCTCTCTGGCTAGCTCCAGGACCGGTTTCAGCATGGCTCTTCTGCGTAGTGTCGCCCGGGAGACATCTGGTAGGATTCGGATCTCAGCGTCGTCCAGAGGGATTCCCCCCAGCTCCCACGCCCTGCGCAGTATTTGTTCCTTCTGGGTGTACCTCAGGAGCCTGCATACCACGTCCCGAGGCCTGTCCGGATCCGTGGACCTAGGCCCCAGGGCCCTATGCGCCCGGTCGACCTCCACCACCGCCCCCGGCTCCTCCAGCACCCCCCTGAACAGGGACTGAACATGTCCTCCCAGGGATTCCGCCCCTACCGTCTCTGGTATGCCGCGAAGCCGTAAGTTATTGCGGCGGTTCCGGTCTTCCATCTCTTCTAGGTGGAGCTGTAGGGCCACTGCGGTATCCCTATGTTGGTCTCTGGCCCTTTCCAGGCCCGCCACACGTCCCTCAAGCGCTTGAAGCGATCCCTCTCCTGTGGACACCCTCTCGCTCAGCGTGGAGACCTCCGCTCGTACCTCCTGGTAGTCTCGGCGGTGGGTCTCCTCCAGACGCAGGATGAGCGCTTCTATATCGGACCTCGTCGGGAGGGCCTGCAAGAGTGCGCGGATGTCCTGGTCCGTCTGTGTACCCCCAGGTGAGTGCGGTGGTGTTGCCATGATCGGAGGGCGGATCGGCGATACTGCCGATGGCCCTGGTCCCGATGCTGGTGTCTGAAAGCCTCCTGGGGGGGGCCGCCACGGGGGATCGCAGGCCTCTGTGGGGTCTCCACGTGTAGCTCCACGTGGAGCCGTCGCCCAAGCTCCCGGAGAGATCCGACCTCGGGGCTCAAAATAGCGGTGGATGTCACCGGCGGACACGCTGGAACGGGTCACCCGGATGGAAGCTCTTGTTCTCTTCTGTTTGGTCGATTGCATGCCGACTTTAAAGTCGTTTTTGGCCGGTTAGGGAAGGGACAGGCCGGGAGCTCAAGAAAAGAGCAGCCTCACACAGCCATGTCCAGGCCACGCCCCGATATGTAGTTTTAACATGACTTAATTGTATACTGATATCAGTAATTTTATATCAGTGGAGATGTCAGTAGAAATACCATATACTATTTAGACTCAGTACTCTATTAAAAGAGTGGAAAGGGATTATGAGTGAGTGCAGAGTCACCTTGTTTTCATTCAATATTCCTGTATTAGATGCAGTATTGCTCTGACCCAGTAGGTGGCAGAGCATGAGTGTGTATACCGCTATTTGTGCAATAGGCTGAACAGAGATGAGCTATCAGGACGGGTGTCAAATAATGTCCGCTATGAGTCACATCAATTAGCATAGAGGAAAGCGGGGCTAAGACGACTGTCAATCAAAGTGATGTCATCACACAGATCAGGAACTAGCATGTGTGAGCAGAGCAGGACAAACAAACAAGTACTAAGCGGAAAACGCCGTCCTTGGTGCCCAAGCCTGTAACCTGATCCAGTGATGAGTGATTTTATGTATTGCCTGACTTTTTCAACCAAATTGTAAGTGCAATTCTTATTTTTATGCTCTTTTAAAAATTAAACCAAACGGAATTATGCCACCATTTGTCTTTTTCCTCACATGGGAGTTGTTATCTAAAGAGGATTGGATTTGGATTATCCCAAGCTGTGATTTGTGTCATTATTCAACGCTTATTATCCAGCGTTGTCTGATAAGAGTTTTACATGATTATTGCACGAGTGGTGGTGTTGGTTAAGAGGATATTACTGGACCTGTGCCGTAGGAAACATTTCTACCTTTCTTTTCACGGATCATCTTTGGGACTATCTCTTTGATCATGTTTTTGTAATGAACTTTGGACTTTCATACCATAGTTTCAAATTCCACCCAGGAGCGCTGCTTTATATATATTGTATATATGTTGTTTTCTATGGCTTAAATAGTAAAGATAGTAATAGGGATGAGATCCAAGTTTGCGTCAATGTAGAGTTCAACCTGAATTTTACAAATCTACAGTTTGCTGAATCGTGGTTCAAATGGTCAGTTCACCTGCCCAACAAACATCTAAATACTACAGCCAGAAATTATTCATGTAGTGGCGGTATAAACTACCTGCATCCTAGGAAAACCTGATATTGTACAGGCTGGTCATCTGCCAGTTATGTAATTGGCTGCTAAGACCTTACTCGCTGCATAGCAATTTGTTGTTATTGGACATAATACATAAAACCATTGATGCTATGGAAAAATGTGTGCTTCCTGACAAAATCTACACAAGACTCTTATCCTAGTATGAAATTTAAACCTATGAAAAAACAAACAAAAAAAGGTGTGGGGTGCCACTCCTCCCCCTTTTATCCATAACAAACTCTTATCCAAGCATGCAGGGGGTCTAAGGGCAGAGGGCTTATTTGAATCTGGAAACCCACCTTTAACCGTCCTCCCCCCATGTGAATGAGTATGGGGTACATTGCACCCCTACTCATTCACCAAAAAAGTGTAAAAAATAAAGAAAAACAGGAGACTGTTTTTGACAAATCCTTTATTTAAAAAAAAAAAACATGTCCCCCCAATGTAGATGCAGCGCTGGTTAGTCTTCAGATCCTGACTGTTTCTAAAGATCCACCGCTCTGTGTAACTACTCTTGGTGGAGACCCTCTTGGTGATGGCCTTATCACGCTCAAATAGAAGCCTCTTTCTGTCCTGTTGGGTGCTCTTCATTTTGAAGTCTTATCGTTTGACATAATTTCATCTCCTTAGTACTCAGTAATTCTCGGTTTCCTTGGTTATGTAAGCACAACCCGTCTATTGACTGGTCCTCTGGTCAAATTTCTGCCTGGAGCACATCCTGCCATTTCAACTATGTCCAAGAGGTAGTACGTGATGATGTATCCATTCATATGGTGACTATTGCCCCTGAATTACCTGAGGCCTATGCCGATTTTTCTGATGTGTTTTCTGAAAAGGAAGCAGAGTTTCTCCCTCCTAACCGCCCTTACCACTGTGCTATAGATTTGCTACCTGGGCTTTCCTACCTAAGGGGAGAATCCTCCCAGCCTCACGGAGACTAAGGCGATGGAAGAGTACATCAAAAACAGTCTAAGGAAGGGTTTCATTCATAGTTCCACCTCTCCCATGAGGGCAGGGTCCTTTTTTGTGAAGAAGAACGATGAAGGACTTAGGCCCTGCGTTGACTACAGGGCTCCTAATCAAATTACTGTAAAAATCAGTTACCTCTCCCTTTAATTACTGAGCGGTGTGACCATGTTCAACCCGGTGGCTTATAAATTAAACTTGCACCCTCACGTTTCATGTATCCTTGTACCTACTGTCAAGATTAGGTCCTTCTCCAGTCTCTGTGGATGACCACCAAGAATACAAAGTTCATGCTGCTCAAATTCCACAATAGACACCCATCCAAACCCAAAAAGGTTGGGGACATTTTTGTGTGGGGGGTACTGTCACGCCATGTCCAGGATCTGATCCTGGGACCTGGTGTTCTGTGGATGGTTCCCTACTACCTGAGCCACTGGGAAACTTCCTTCTTTGTAGAGCCCTTGTTATGCCCTGCTCCTTGATCTTGGACCCTGGCCAGACCCAATGTCCAGCTGTAGGCAGTCACATGATTTAATGACCTATAAATCATAATTTCCCCTTCCTGTCTTTGCCTTAGTATAGATCCCTGCTCCTGCTAGTTGGTGTATGTTAGTGTTTCTGGTTGCTTGTTCCTGACTCCGCTTCTTGGATTAACGCTTTGTTGCCGACCCTGCCTGTTCCCGACGCCGCCTTCTGGTTAACCCCTGTGTACTTTCTACTTGAATGTGAGTACCCTGCACATTTTTTACTCATTAAAGAGACCTGGTTTATATGGAAGCTCTTAGATCTGGCCTTTTTTCTTTGCATATTGATTCGTTGGTGCCACTGAGGATACTTGCATATCTCCGGGTCCTTCAGCTGACAATTGCACATCTTTGAGCCATCTGGATTTCCTGCCATTTGTTCTAAGCGTTTTAGACCTTTGGTAAAACAAGGGTCTTGGTGTGAGGTGAGAGTACCCATCTTTACTGGTGAAGGGATCACGTTTGAAATATTTGAAATATTGGTTTTCCAAGTCACATGGTGGAGATACTCTGACTGTTTCGATCACAGGATTTGTTTGCACTTTGCAAATGTGGACTTTCTTTTTATTTTATTTTATTTTTTCACTGTTATTAATTCAACTATGTCTTCACTGGTATGAGCATATTCGTTTTAATATTAATATTATGCTATTTAGGTTTGCGCTGCACTGCTCTGTTTGATATAACCCCTGTGTACGTTTGCCTTGGCCTGCTGACTTGGATCATTTAGGATTGCCCTTTTTCCCACCTAGTACCTGTCTTTGGCCTCTATTAACCGTTATTTATTTGCTGCTGATTCTTTGTTAGGCTTTTTGCAACTTCTATTGTGGTCCCTTAATACTGGCTGCAGGATCTCAACCGTCCCTCCACCTGATACTGGAATAACAAGACTACCGGTCAGAAAACCGGAGTAATGGTTGGAATCTTCTGGCAGACCTGACAGACTGACTTTTCCTCTGTCTGACATTTCTTAAATAGCTAAAGAGCGGTGTCACCGATGACGTCATCAGGCGGCGTGAGATGGATCTAAATTGGGGGACATTGTTTTTTATTTTTTAATAAAAAGTATTGTCAAACTTGTTTGCTGTCTTTATTCACCTTTTACACATTTTTGGTGAATGAGTAGGGGTGAATTGGATACTCATTCACATGAAGGGGGCCGGGATCTTCCAGATTCTGATACTTCCCAGACCCCCACAACCATAGCTCAGGGTTGTGGGTAAGAGACCATTGTCCCCAACAACATGGAGACAAGGTGCTTTGGGGGTGGGGGGTGTAGTGGTATGGTTCAGGAGGGGGGCGCTTACTCGACCCCCCTTTCCTAGGCTGCCAGGCAGCATGTTCGGAAAAGGGTCTGGTATGGATTTTGGGGGGACCCCCACACTTTTTTTTTATTTTAGAATTCATAACACACCCAAAGGGCCTGGTATGGACTGGTGTATATGGTGAGATATCTGCGCTAAAACCCCTATATTGAAATATATATAGTGTGTATACAAACACTATCTATATGTAAATTGTTAGGTGCTGCTGTCGGTCTCCTTTCCCAGTTGATGCCTTCCATGGGGAAATGCGTCGGGTGGAGCTACAGTGTCTGATATCACCATGCACCAGCCGGGCTGTGAGCCGTGGCTGTGTTTTAAAATACTTTGTTTGTTGGATGTCAGTATTGTGTTTTAAATAAAACCATTGAACCGACTACTGCACTATGAAACCTCTTCTTTATCCTTCCTAAAACTGGTCCTGGGAGTAAACCTTGCCATACCATCTTACCAACCTATAGGAAAAAATTCATTTAAAACTGCTTGCGGCTTTAATGTAATGTCTGGTCCCTGCAATATGGATGAAAATTATTAAGAAAAATAGCATGGGTTGCAGTGCCCCCCCCCAGGTCATTACAAGCCCCTTTGGCCCTATATACTTTGAACAGCAGTATACAGGTGGTGCAAACAAGACAAGGACTGTAGGTTTGTTGTTAAGTAGAATCTGTTTGTAATTTTGAACTGTAGCTCCAGCCAAAAAAATAAATTTTTAAGCTTTTCGTAAAACATAGAGAAGGGTTATCACCCCTGTAACATTTGTTTTGCTGTCTGTGCGCATCTGTTAGGAAGATTGCACCTCACTTTCTGTACCAATGACAATTTTTTTTTTTGTAAAAAAATGGATTGGTGATAAAGCATCAGTGGACAGGAGACACCTCTTACAGAAGAGAATTTCCCATCCTAGGGGTAGATTTTCTCTCACTTCCTGTTGTCTTCTTCCGTTTGCAAGAAAGTTGGATGTTTTGGTGCCACAACACTGTAAGCCCTCACAGTTACTCTTGGTGGGCACAGGAATGGGTCCTGCTGTGAAATATTAGATCAAGAATTGTAATTACATGCCCCTGTGAAAAAAGGCTGAAAAATTGTGGTGATCCAAGCCTGGTTAACTTTTATGAAGGTCAGTCGATCGACCGAGTCGGTGGAGAGGCGCACCCTGCAATCTGTTACAAAGCCTCCAGCAGCACTGAATGTGTGTTCCGAAAGAACGCTGGATGCAGGACAGGCCAGTACCTCAATTGCATACTGTGCAAGCTCTGGCCAGTGATCCATCCTCAAGACCCAGTAAGCCAGAGGATTTTCGGTGGGAAAGGTGTCCAAGTTTGATCTTGCCCCTAGGTATTCCCGCACCATGTAAAACAGACACTAGTGATGGTTGCTGGAACCTGTCATACCTTGGGGCTGCGGAATAAATTGTCTGAACGCATTGTGTGAAAGAGGATGAGGAGGATGAGGACGGCTTGGTCATCCACTCTACCAATTTTTCGGCATGTTGCGGCTCAACACGGCCAGCTGCTGAAAAAAAGGACAAGCGTGCCCCGCGGCCACGTGCTGATGAGGATGCACCATGTCCACGTCCATCACTGTTGTCTCTAGACACGGAGCCTGCTTGCCCTCTTTTATTGGCCTGTGTGTGTCTGCCTCGCCATGTTGGCCTTCCAGACAAACTTTATTTGATGTATTGGAATAGGTAGGTACACAAGGAATTGTCTGCAGTCAGCTTTAGCTGTACACTGTGGCCAGTATACAGTACACTGACTTAATATTCTGCGGGTTAGTTTAATCAACTGCCCGTATTATCAGTAGGGATGAGCTTCATGTGCGATTCGAACCCATGTTCGAATCGAACATTGGCTGTTCGATTGTTCGTCGAAATTTGAACAAAACGGGTCATTCGCACCAAATTCGAGTGACGCGTCACGGCCCATAATTGACTGCGACATTGCATGCTGATGATTGGCCATTGCATGCTGATGATGGAGAGCAATAATTGGCCAAAGCCAGGGTGGCTTTGGCCAATTATGGTTTAGGGCTTTAGCACACGCCCCACACTATAGAAGGCCGCCTGCTGGGCGGCCTCGTATAGTGTGTTGCGGCAGTGTTAACGAAAAGATCAGTCCTAGAGAGAGAGAGAGAGACAGTGGGGTAGATTCACATAGATCAGCAGATCTTTTGATCCGCGTGATCTATCTTTTTTTACGATCCGCCTGCGCCAGTTTTTGAGGCAAGTGCTGTATTCAGAAAGCACTTGCCTCGTAAGTTGCCCTGGCGGATCGTAAATCCCCCGGCGGAATGCAAATTCCGCGGCTAGGGGGAGTTTACTATTTAAATCACGCACGTCCCCGCGCCGATCGTACTGCGCATGTGCCGCCGGCTAAATTTCCCAGCGTGCATTGCTTCAAATGATGTCGCAAGGACGTCATTGTTTTCAACGTTAACGCAATTAACGTATGGCCGTATTCCCGAACGACTTATGTAAACAACGTAAAAAATTCAAAACTCGACGCGGGAACGACAGCCATACTTAACATAGGATACGCCGCACTTACCCCGCATATAGCAGGGGTAACTATCCGCCGGAAAAAGCCGAACGCAAACGACGTAAAAAAAAAGCGACGGCCGGGCGTTCGTTTCTGAATCGGCGGTTCTCCTCATTTGCATATTAGTCGCGTATACTAACAGAAGCGCCACCTAGCGGACGGCGGGAGATTGCAGCCTAAGATCTGACAGTGTAACTCACTTACACCAGTCGGCTCTAAGGGAGATCTATGCGGAACCTGATTCGAGGAATCAGCCGCATAGATCCGAGCGTCGGATCTCACAGATACGACGGTGTATCAGTAGATACACCGTCGTATCTCTATGTGAATCTACCCCAGTGTCTTTTTTACTAGATAGATAAATAGAGCAGGCAGGCTAGTCAGTTTAGTTAAATTTACGGTGTGTAGAGGATATATATACATCCCAGGAGTTGTACATATATTTATATACTGTATAGTTTAGCTAGATAAGCTATTCCTATTTGTCAGGCAGTTGATTGTGCTAGCTGCAGTGTTCTAACATGTTGTATTGCCTCTGTGCTGTATATGAAAAAATTGGATAATTAGAAAGACGGCCCTCAGCTTAATTATCACCCACTGCGCTAATGGGGGGAAACTCAGCGTACTAGCTGCTGCTGTGAAGATAAATATGTGAAAAAAATATTATATATGAATACACAAACAACAGAGATACCCGTGTAAAGTAAATATAAAAGCAGCGCTGCACCAGTGAAAAGTGACTTCCACTCAACTAAATACAAAAGTGATGTATCAAAAAAAAACTGTCCAAATATATAAAGAACTGTCCAAATATATAAAGAGCAGAAAATTTTGAAGTCCTGTGAACATAGGTATAAGAAAATAAGAGTTCAAAAACAAAGTAAAGATCTCAGTCTTCTCAATCTTCCACCACACCGCCTGTGTAAAGTGAATCCTCCACCTTTAGAAAATGCGCACTCACCACAATTCAATGCCCTGCACTCTCGTGTAAAGGCATAAACGCAGATATGTCGGATTGTTCAGAAGTGATGCTGCCAGAACTCCAAATTAGTGATAAATTCCAATGTGTTCACATGTGCAAAAAAGAAAATTGTACCATAGTGTGATATTGTAAAACGAGTTTAATCAAACACTATGAAATCCTTCAAACATTGCACTCACAAACGTGATCTTTCACCAAACTTTGAACCAACTCAAAAACAGCGCCAAATCCAAGCTTCTATCCAAATAGGTCAGCGGACCCTCGATTGATCACCATGTACTCACAGCCCTTGGAGATAGCGAGGTGAAGGGGTAATGTGTACTTGTAGCCCGATGGCGCTACATGTATCTCCCACGTCCGTGTAGTTCACTCGAAATCAAACAATTGTTAGTGACCACGCCCTGACATGTTTCGTCATTTCGACTTAGTCTCAACATTTTCTGCTCTTTATATATTTGGACAGTTCTTTATATATTTGGACAGTTTATTTTTGATACATCATAAAGTATAGTTTGCACTTAAACCTACTTGTAGTTGACTGCACTTGTGCTGTATAGTTAAACTTTAAACCTAAACGTACTTGGTGTTTACTGCACTTGTGCTGTATAGTTTGCACCTAAACGTACTTGGTGTTTACTGCACTTGTGCTGTATAGTTTGCACCTAAACGTACTTGGTGTTTACTGCACTTGTGCTGTATAGTTTGCACCTAAACGTACTTGGTTTTTACTGCACTTGTGCTGTATAATTTGCACCTAAACCTACTTGGTGTATACTGCACTTTTGCTGTATAGTTTGCACTTAAACCTACTTGTAGTTTACTGCACTTGTGCTGTATAGTTTGCACCTAAATGTACTTGGTGATTACTGCATCAAAATTTAAAGGGGAGGGGAGGAGACATAAAGGCACTCACATATGCCAACATCCGTAATATTCAATAGAAAGTCTTTTTGACTGCTGGGGAAGAAGTAACAGGGCAGACTTTAAAGGCAAGGACGGAAAAATGATTTAGAAGAAAATATACTTTAATACACAAAAAATAAAGATACATTAAAACCAAACAGTTTATACATTCAATTTCAAAATATCCTCTCATCTACGCGTTTCACCTATTGGCTTCCTCAGAACGAGGTAGGAGAGTTTTGAGAGTGGGACATAAAATGTTTCATTTATCTAAAACGAAAATAATCAATTATAACATTTGACAGACAATAATTTTAATGAACAAAACAATAATAGTAAGCATAAAAAATAGAGTCTCTACCAATACCGGAATAGTTATCAGACATCCAGTGCATCACGGATGCTTATACGTGTAGGTATATCAAGAATAGTTATACGTGGCTAATAGAAGAAAGAACTTGTACAACTGAAAATTGTATGGACGCATACCTAATGTAAAGCAATATGTACAAAAAACAAAAAGGGAAGAGAAATCAGCCTACCCAAGCATAAAGAGGTAACTCTGAATAGCACCAGAACCACATCTGATCCGTAATGGAACAATAGATCTACAAAAAGCAATAAAGCATAAAAGAAAATCTGTGATTATCATGTATGCGTGCCTATAGTGTCAAAAATCAGCGATAAAATGACACAATTACCTAGCAAATAGCCATAGTATCAAAATAGCCAGGACCAAGAGGACGGAGAGCAGGGCCACATTAGGAAATATATCCAGATTGGGAAGCCAGACTGTATCATCCGTTTATGGGAAAAAGCCTTTATAGGTTAAACCTGGAAGAGTTAGTAAATAAGAATAGATTTAAGCCAGGTAAAGATGGCTGAAGTAAAGCAGGGTATCGTGTGTCCTGGGGCATAGCCTGTGCTATACAACAGCCAGCTGACATAGTACTGGCTTATATAGGGAGATAGGGAGGAGAGGGGCGTGTAGAGAGGCGGCCGCTGCGTAATTACAGCGTGTTGACGTCATAAGGAGTCGCCAGGGCTGGTTGTCGGTGCATAAACATTGCATCCGACTGTGGTGCGGATAGCGTGATGATGTAGCGGCGTCGGCTGGGAGGGATTAGGGCGGTGCCATATACGAGAAATATATCGTCATAGACGATATAGGAGTGCACAAGGCGTTTGGCATCCGAGTGGACAGGATAGTTGCCTAGGCAGCAGACGCCACAATTCATCCTCCAAGCGGAGAGGGACAAATACTAAGCAGCCAGGGGAGGCTCTCATTTAAATAAAAAACATAAATCAAAGATCAAATTAAACAGAGAATTAGATGGGTCCTCTACAGTTGTAATACCTCAAATTAGCCACAAGATGGCAAGTGCATTCCAGTCCAGAATTGAACACCAATGTGTTTTCTGAATGTGTAGGACAAATTCATTCTTTTTCAGTTCAGTACAAGTTTTTTCTCCTATTAGCCACGTATAACCATTCTTGATATACCTTCGAGTATAAGCATCCGTGATGCACTGGATGTCTGATAACTATTTCGGTATTGGTGGAGACTCTATTTTATATGCTTGCTATTATTGTTTTATACATTAAAATCATTGTCTGTCAAATATTATAATTGATTATTTTCGTTTCAGATAAATTAAACATTTTATGTCCTACTCTCAAAACTCTCCTACCTCGTCCTAAAGGAAGTCAATAGGCAAAACGCGTAGACAAGATGATATTTTGAAATTCAATGTATAAACTGTATGGTTTTAATGTATCTTATTATTTTTTGTATTAAAGTATATTTTCTTCTAAATAATTTTTCCTGTCCTTGCCTGTAAAGTAAAAAAGTCTTTCTGGTGTTTACCGTACTTGTGCTGTATAGTTTGCACCTAAACGTACTTGGTGTTTACTGCACTTGTGCTGTATAGTTTGCACCTAAACGTACTTGGTGTTTACTGCACTTGTGGTGTATAGTTTGCATCTAAACGTACTTGGTGTTTACTGCACTTGTGCTGTACAGTTTGCATCTAAACGTACTTGGTGTTTACTGCACTTGTGCTGTATAGTTTGCACTTAAACCTACTTGTAGTTTACTGCACTTGTGCTGTATAGTTTTCACTTAAACCTTCTTGTAGTTTACTGCACTTGTGCTGTATACTTTGCACCTAAACATACTTGGTGTTTACTGCACTTGTGCTGTATAGTTTGCACCTAAACGTACTTGGTGTTTACTGCACTTGTGCTGTATAGTTTGCACTTAAACATACTTGTAGTTTACTGCACTTGTGCTGTATAGCTTGCACCTAAACAAACTTGGAGGTTACTGCACTTGTGCTGTATAGTTTGCACCTAAACCTACTCGGTGTATACTGCAAGTGTGCTCATTAGTTTGCACAAAAAGCTTTTTGGTGTGTACTCCACGTGTCCTCTGCAGTTTGCACCTAAAGCTACGAGGTGTGTGTACTAATTTTGTCCTCTGCAGGCCATTATAATGTCTGAAAGGACAACAAAGAGAGGCAGAGGGTCACAAGGGCAAGCAGGCTCTGCATCTAGAAACAACACAGTGCATACTCTTCAGCACGTGGCCGTTGCACATGTTCGTCCTTCTTTTCGCGAGCTGGCCTTGTTGAACCTCAACATGCAGACAAATTGGTAGAGTGGATGACCAAGCCATCCTCATCCTCCTCATCCTCTCTCACCCAGGCTCAGGGTACTTTGTCTGGCAAATTAGCTGCCAAGGTGTCCTCTTCCCTCTGCTCAATGGCATCACTTACTCCTTCCCTAGTCCCACCATGTCCTCCTGAGGAGTCCCCCGAACTGTTTCAACACAGCATTGGGTACATCATGCCTGAAGATGTGCAGCATTTTGAAGGCTCCGATGATGGAACACAGATAGAGGAAGGCAGTAATGTGAGCCCAGAGAGAGGGAGTGCCCGAGAGGGACAGCAATCTGGCAGTCCTGTTTCCCCAGCTGCAGCATACTGCAAGGTTTTTGACAGTTATGAGGAGGGAGGGGATGATGAGGTCACTGACTCTACGTGGGTGCCTGATAGGAGAGAGGAGGAGGAGGAGGAGGCACAGGCACATCTCCAAAGAGGCAGGATGCCCTACAGCTTAAGGGCAGCACACCAACTGCATTACATCGCAGAGCTACGCCTGTGCAGGGCGCTGCTGTGTCTCAGCGTTACTGCAAAAGTTCTTTGGTGTGGGCCTTTTTTGAGACATGTGCATCAGATCGCACCATTGCTATTCGCAACATATGTCTCAAGCTTAACTTGCGTGGCCAAAACATCACCCGCTTGGGCACCACATGCTTGACTAGACATATGTCGACCTGCCATGCAGTTCGTTGGCAAGCATACCTGAAAGACCCACGCCAAAGAACAAAGCGGACCTTGCCCCTCATCACCTGGGATCTCCAACCCCACTATACCCTCAGTCCTCTCTAAAGCCTGCACTGATAGGACTGAAGGTGTAGAATTAGGTGTGTCACAACCTAGTAATACATGCGGGCAATCTACTCTCGGTACACCAATGTCAGATTGTACCAGCCAAATTTCCCTGCCCCAGCTGCTGCAGTACGGAAAGAAGTACTCTCCTAGTCATCCACATGCCCAGCAGTTGAATGCTAGCTTAGCGAAATTGCTAGCACTTCAACTGCTGCCTTTTCAGTTGGTAGATTCTGCCCCCTTTTGTGAGTTTGTGGAATGTGCGGTACCTCAGTGCCAAGTTCCCAAACGCCACTTTTTCTCACGGAAGGCGATTCCGGCTCTCTACCGCCATGTGGAAGGCAATGTCCATGCCTCGCTGGACAGGGCGGTCAGTGGTAAGATGCATATTACCGCTGACTCATGGTCCAGCAGGCATGGACAGGGACGTTACCTCTCTTTCACGGCGCATTGGGTGACTCTGCTGGCAGCTGGGAAGGACGCAGGGCAACGTACAGTAGTGTTGGAGGTTGTTCCGCCATCACGCCTCCAAATCACCACTACTGGTTGTGACAAACCTCTCTCCTCCACCCCCTCCTCTTCTTCCTCTGTGGCCTCTTCCTGTGCTGATGTGTTCTCGGAACCAGCCGCACTCAGCATCAGCACCAGCAGTCTTCAAGGGATCATTTACAGTCCAAAGGAACCCATGGACTTTTACATGGCTGGGATGAGGTGGCTGCGGTTCCTGTCATCCTCAGTGACCCAGAAGTGTCCCCCGAATGCCTCATCAAACCTACGCTGCATGTCCTCCCTGATCCTGCAAAGCCTGAGTAAAGATCCTCGTATTTGTGGTATCAAGGAGAGGGATCATTACTGGCTGGCAACTCTCTTTGATCCACGTTACAAGAGTAAGGTTGCGGACCTTATCTTGTCATCGCAGAGGGAGCAGAAGATGAAAAATCTTCGGGAGGCCTTGCAGAAAGGTCTGTGCAACGCATTTCCAGAACCTGGGGGATTGCCAAATCCTGGTCCTGGACAACGTGTTGCTGAGGCTTCGGTGAGTCACAGAACGAGCGGTGGAGAAGGTGGCCGTCTGACCGATGCGTTCAGACAATTTTTTAGTCTGCAGTCCCAAGGTATGATCGGTTCCAGCAACCATCGCCAGCGTCTGGTTTACATGGTGCGTGAATACCTAGGAGCAAGATCAGATTTGGACACCTTCCCCACCGAAAATCCTCTGGCTTACTGGGTCTTGAGAATGGATCACTGGCCAGAGCTTGCACAGTACGCAATTGAGCTACTGGCTTGTCCTGCATCCAGCGTTCTTTCAGAACGCACATTCAGTGCTGCTGGAGGCTTTGTGATCGTTCACAGGGTGCGCCTCTCCACAGACTCCGTCGATCGACTGACCTTTATAAACATGAATCAGGCTTGGATGAACACCAGCTACCAAGCACCTGATGCTGATGTAACTGAATATTTTTTTGGAAGTGTCAGATCCTTTGGAGACTGCTTATGCTAATGCCGAGTGACTATCCTGTTAAGCTGACTGAATATCCTTTTCCTCCTCAATGATCGTGCTGATAGCTACTATGAACATTGTTGGTTCTGGGCTTCGCCACCAGTGCCCAAGGCACAATTTGTCTGCCCCTGTTTAACAGGGGCACGTAATAACAATTTTTGATGCAATACTTTGCATGTGGCTCTTTGCTGCACTCCAATTACAGTATCTGTGAGGGGTTGCAGTGTTGTGGCACCAGCACCAGTGCCAAAGGCCCAATTTTTCTGCCCCTGTTCAACAGGGGTGTGTAATTACAATTCTTGATCTAATATTTCACAGCAGGGCGTTCCAGCGTCCACCAAGACTAACTGTGAGGGCTTACAGTGTTGTGGCAACACCAACACCTAGGGCACAAATTTCTGCAGAGTATATACTTCAGGCCCCTACTTTCAAACAACCAACTTACAAACAACTCCTATTTGCAAACGGAAGGAGACAACAGGAAGTGAGAGGAAATCTACTCCAAGGAAGGGAAATTCTTTTCTGTAAAAGGTGTCTCCTGTCCACTGATGCTTTATCACCAATCCTTGTTTCACCAAAAAAAAAAAAATCATTTGTCATTGGGACAGAAAGTGAGGTGCAATCTTCTGAACAGATGCACACAGACAGCAAAACAAATGTTACAGGGGTGATAATAACCCTTCTCTATGTTTTCAGAAAAGCTTAAAAAAAGATTTTATGGCTGAAGCTACACTTTAAAGAAGTACCAGTTTAAAATTACAAACAGATTCTACTTAACAACAAACCTACAGTCCCTGTCTTGTTTGCACCGCCTGTATACTGCTGTTCAAAGTATATAGGGCCAAAGGGGCTTGTAATGACCTGGGGGAGTGGTGGCGGGGAAACCCATGCTATTTTTTTCAGTGATTTTTATCCATATTGCAGGGACCAAACAATACATTAAAGCTGCAAGCAGTCTTAAATTACTTTTTTCTTATCGTAATCTTATTTTGTGAAACTTTTTTTCCATTGATACATGTTCCCTGGGGCAAGACCCGGGTCCCCAAACCCGTTTTCTGACAATAACTTGTATATTGGGCTTTAAAATGATGACTTTTGAATTTGAACGTTCGAGTCCCATAGACGTCAATGGGGTTCGATACGTTCGCGCAAATGTGAGGTCCGTTCGAATGTTCTGGTGCGAACCGAACACGGGGGTGTTCGGCTCATCCCTAATTATCAGTAATAGAAAAGCAATAGTCTGCAGTGAGCTTTACGATGCACACTGAGCCCAGTATACACTACACTGACTTAATATACTGCAGGGAGAATAACAGGAACACTCTAAAGTGAGATCTAGCTAAACTGAAAACAGTATATATATATATATATATATATATATATATATATATATATATTGTAAACATTGGGGGTTTAACTTTTCTGGCAGATGCGCTTTGGTGTAGTGAGTCCACAGCAAACAGGCAATTAGCGTTAAGGGCCTGGTAGCCCATGTTTATTAAATGGAGATCAACAAAACAAAAAGTCCATTCATAGGAATCCCACGCAGGGGTTTAAATGACATCCAAAGATAAATGAAAATACCAGCCCACCTGGCTACTCTTCAACAGCACTGCTGTTATAGATAATGGTTCCTCAAACCATCAGCTCCTCCAGACCCACAGTCCTGGATGCACAAGGCCCCAAAGTCCTTCAACGCATACAGCGTCCATCCCAACACAGAGACTCAGCGACAGTCACAGCCACTGCTTCACATTCCTTCCACTTCCTTCCTCTCCCGAGCCCTTCATTATATGAGCTGTCTGCACCTGGGAAGGCAGCTTGCAGGCCGTCTTTAAAACCTGGACACAGGTTGAAGATCCCGTCCCACCCATATCTCTGAAGGATCTCCAAACCACAGAGACCCATGTGAATACAGAAAAAATACAAGAAAACTGCCAAAGCAGTTTTCTCAGTTTTTAAATTTAATCTCTGCAGCTCTGCATTCAGCCAATATGCAGACTCTGGCCCAGATTCACGTACATCTGCGCATTATTGGACCGGCGTAGCGCACCGCCTTTACGTTAGACTTGCGCAATGTAGCCGCGTAATCACCCTATTCTCGTAGCTTTTGCGCAGAAAATTGCGCATGCGTAACGTTATTTCAGAGGCGTAAGGCGGAGTAATACAAATTGGGAAGGACGTGGGCGGGTTACATTGAAATGAGCCGTGACCCCATGCAAATGAAGGGCCGGCTGGCTCGCGCATGCGCGCTTGAAGGAGACCATGGTCAGCTCCGCTGAGCGCATGCTCACAACTCGGTAGCGGCGCAATCAGTGAAATTGGAAATGGACTAAGGACTACGCAGACAGCATAAATAGACAGACACAAACGCACTTGCATTGCAAAAGTACATCCCTTTGTCCCTTCCCATTTAACCAAGTGCTTTTGTCCCGTTGTTCGTTGCGTTGTGTTTTGTATTTGTCAGATTAGTGTTCTGTGTGATCAAGTGTTTGTTAGTAGATCTTTGAAAGTGTTTTTTGATAAGTGTTTGAGAGACTGTTTGTTTGATATATTTCTGTTCGTTTGTTTTCTTGCTGAATTTTTGCTGTTTGTTTTTGTGACTGTTTTTTGCTGAGTGCTTGTGTGATTTTTTGGGTGTTAGTTTTCTCTTTGTGTGTGTTCTTGCTTGATTGGTTGTGCTTGTTTTTGTGACTGATTTTTGTTGACTGGGAGTGAGTTTTTGCAGTATGACAGAGAGAAAGCGAAAACTCAATTTTACTTTGGGGGAAAAAAGAATTCTTGCCCGGGCCATTAGCGATTATGGGCGTTTCCTCCACGGCCCAGACAGTGCCAACACCACCCCGGCCAGAAGGAGGGAGATTTTGGACCTCATAACTGAGCAGGTCAATTCAGCGGGGGAGGGGGAGACACGGACTCGGTCTGGGATTGACAAAAAAATTAATGACCTCCGGCGTCTGGTCAAACAGAAGCTGTCCAAAATGCTTGCCCATGCCAGGGGCACAGGAGGGGGCCCACCATGCCGTATTAGGCTGACAGCGGAGGAGCGTGCGGTGGCCCTGACCTTTCATCGGCATGAAGTGGAGGGCCTGCCCGGCTTTGACTCAAGTCCGGAGCCCGTGGTGCCAGGTAAGTATTTTTTTTAATATCAGGTGTGTAGCATGTGTGGGGGAGGGGGTGAAAGGGAATATGTGGCAAGTGTGTGAATCCTCCAACCTGTGAATGTTTTGTGTCATCCACAGATGTGCAGGAGGGTGCAGGGCCATCTGGCCTGACCGCACCATCCCCAGGACAGCAGCCTAATGAGGCCCCCCCTACAAGGCTGAAGTCTGCGGAGGAGGTTGAAGAGGAGGAGGTTGAGGAGGAGGAGAATCATGAGGAGGAGGAGTCCATGTCAGGCACTGGACTTTTGGTTTTTAAGGACTCTTCCCCTCTGGCTGGCAGCAGGCAGCCCTCCCTAAGGGGGAGCCCCCCCTCCTCCCCCAACATGGCTCCCCTCCCAAGGGCCTCCCCTTCTCCCCGGCCACAAGCATCAGCTGGAGGCAGGAAGTCGTCCCAGAAGACCAGGGGGGTGGCCGATCTCCTGCCCGCCACTCTGAGAAGGGATCAGTTCCTCCAGACCCGCCATCTGGGACAGGTCAGCCAGACATTGGTGCGGATGGAGGAGAGCCTGTCCTCCATCAAGGATACGCTGGGGAACCTGGACTCCCACTCCCAGGCTTTCACAACCTGCAGACGACATCAGCAGGCGTTGGGCAGGATGTGAGGGCCCTTACCCAGGCTATCCAGGCCAACACGGCAACACTTGGTGCTGCCCTGGACAGAATAGCCGTGGCCTTGGAGGGCAGGCCGCCAGGTGGGCAGAGATCAGGGGCTGCTCCTTCTTCCCCGGTTTTCCCCCTCCCCCATGAGTCTCCCCTGAGGAGCCGGGGCCGTGGCCGGGGGCGCCCCAGGCGTGGCTCACGTCAAGAGGAATAATTTTTTTTCCCCCTTTTTTTTATTTTTTTTATTTTTGCTGGAAAATTTTTGATTTTGCTGGTCATTTTTTATTTTTTGGGTTGTGAATACTGTTTGAATGTGGGGGTGACATTCCTGCCGGAAAAGGGCTGTCACCCTCAATTTTGGTGGAGTAGGGTTCCCCAGGACCAGGGAGAAGTGATCCCCAGGTCCATGTGAATGGTGTATGAATGTACAGTGACATAATTGGAGCCTTGGCGTGGCGTTGCTGCTCACAAGTCCTGCATGGTGGACTGGTGCCAATCCAATTTGATGAGGATGTGGGGTGTGTGTGCTAGGGACCACAGTGGTGTGCATGCATGCATTCTCATTGTGCCATGATTAATGTGTGTGTTTAACGTGCAAAGATGCCCAATGTGAGCTGTCTCCTGGCTGCTCTTCCCTCAGAAGACGGGGTATCCTCGGTTAGGGGGGGATTGTCTGGTTCAGGGGTCAGGTCATCACGTAGGTCAATCTGCAGGCCCTTTCTTACTGCGAAGTTGTGCAGCATGCAACATGCACCGATGATCTGGCACACAAAGTTTGGGGAATACAAGAGGGTACCCCCAGACTTATCCAGGCATCGGAAACGTGACTTCAGGAGGCCAAAGGTGCGCTCCACCACTGCACGTGTTTGGGCATGTGCTTGATTGTATCTTTTCTCTCCTGGGGTTTGGGGGTTCCGGATAGGAGTCATGAGATGCGGTCCCAGTGGGTATGCAGAGTCACCTGTAAGGGAAAAGACAGGAGGATGTTAGTCATGCATGTGTCCCTTGTGATGTGTGCATCATGGGAGGGGATAGTCATGCCTGCCACCCATGTCACTCACCAACCAGCCAGGTGGCCCCATACACGTTCTGATCGAATTCCATTCGGATGTGGCATTGATTGTATATGTAGCTGTCATGGCTGGACCCTGGGTGTTTGGCACGGACGTGCCATATGAGGCCTTGGGCATCGACTATCACCTGTACGTTGATGGAATGCCAATGCTTCCGATTGTGGTACATGTGCTCTGTCTCCTGGGGGGGCTGGAGTGCCACATGTGTGCAATCAATGGCCCCCACGGTGCGTGGGAATCTGGCAATTCTGTAGAAATCTGTCATTGCCTTCAGCCGCAGTTCCTCAGTGGTGGGTTTGATGATTTGGTTGGCCCATGCGTCTGAGGATTGCAGGGACAACCTGGTGCACACATCTGCTCATGGAGGATTGTGACATCCCAGCCACCACTCCACTTTTACGCTGAAAAGAGCCACTGGCAAGGAAATGGAGTGTTGCCATGACCTTGACCAGTGGCTGCACTGCATGTGAGCGTTGTGTTGGGCTGGTGATGTCCTCCTGCAAGGTTGTGGTTAATTCCAGGATGGCATGAGGGGTGAATCTGAAGATGCGATACACCTCAGAATCACTCATGCCAAACAGGTCTATGCGGGTGCGGTATATCCTCTCCCGTGCCATCCTCCGTGCCCTCCTTCTTCTTTGCTCCTCTAAAGTCAGTAGTATAGCTATGCGTGACGATGCCCCTGGCATGTTGGCATACAGATTGTTGTGCAACACGTGTGACTGCTGAGCTCCTCACTAACAGTGTTGCTTTATCTAACAAGTAGACTTTTTTTTCTCTTTTTAGACCAGCTTTTATATGGTCTAATTTTAGACAGGACATTTTGCTGTTGCGCACACTGCGTAGCCTGCGCTGCCCCAACGTTCTTTTGTGGATCCCCGTAAGTCCCTCATTAGCATATTTGACTAGCAAATCAATGGTCTGTCTAGCGCAGTTTTGTGTGGACGGATGCGCCTGTCTAACGAAATTACGCCGGACAAAAAAAAGTAGATTTTTTGCGTATCTCGCTTTGGGGATGCCGTGCAATCGAAAAGCATGCACACATTTAGACTTACGCACACGCATCTCCTGTTGCGCAGGCGTGATCGCTCTGTGAATCTGGGCCTCTGTGTCCACTTCAACGTGACAGTAGCTCCTACTGTTACAATATATATATATATATTGTACAGGACGCCAGGGTTGGGTCCTGGATGGACGCTACATAGCGCCAATTTTTGGAATCTGGTCCCTTTAAACGCTGGTTCAGGAGGTCACCCAGAGGGGGTTAAAATAGATCCAGAGAGGACGAGCTAACGGTCCTCTCTGTTTTTCTCTTAATGTTGTTTGGGGGTCCGGAATTTCGGAGGCTCTGAAGCGACAATTGGGAGGGAAAAGAGCCTCCCCTTCTGACCCCTGGCTCCAGGTACGCAAGGGGTTAACCTCATCCAGGAAGTCAGTTAAAAGGAGAGGAAGTGCTGACAGAGGGTGGAGGAGTGTGAAAGTAAAGGTGTCTGCAGAAATTGTAAAGCCTGCTGAGGAGGACTGGGATACTCACCAAACCGTATGTGCCTGTATTTTGTTATGTTTGCTGTGCTGAAAGGAAAACAGACTTTTCATTTGTGCTGAAGACAAACAGGACTTTTGTGTTGATGATTTTCCCCATGCTGAAGTAAGCGTTGTTTTGGTTTGGTTTTGCAAATAAAAACCCTTTTTTTTCATTATCACGGTTTAAGCACTTGTCTCGCTGAGCTAAAGAACCCCAAAGTTCACAACTGGTGTCGAATGCGGGCAAAGTGCATTTGCAGGCGCAAAAACCGTTTTAAAAAAAACTGACATTTAAAGAGACAGTGTACTTATGGCATGTCTTGGGTGAAGTCAGCCCAGACATTACAAACAGCACACAACGACATGGAAGAGGTCATTAGGGCTTTGGCTCAAGCCACCGTGACCCAGCAGCAAGCCACCGTGACCCAGCAGCAAGCGTCAGCAGATGCCAACCGTCGCCATGAGGAAGCGATGGCTCAGCAGCAGCAGGCCCTGGCACAGGCTATAGCTGCGCAGCAGGAAAACACACGGCTGCTAGCCGCCCAGTTTACAGCCCAGCAGGAGTCCACTCAAGCACAGGTGGCTGCCTTGCAGGAGGCAGTACAGAGGCTGGCTCAGGGACAAGAGCAATCGGCCGTTGCCGTTAGCAACCCAGTGTCTGTTAGAGCCAGCCATTTCTTTCAAAAATTAACACCCAGCGATGACGTGGAAGCCTTTCTTACCACCTTTGAAAGGATAGCAGAGAGAGAAGCATGGCCCCGGGACCAATGGGCCGGCATTGTTTCCCCTTTTCTCACTGGTGACCCACAAAAGGCCTATTTTGACCTCCCAGCTGAGCACATCAAAGACTATGAACGTCTAAAAGCTGAGATCCTGGCCCGCCTGGGGGTGACCACAGCTGTCCGGGCTCAGAGGGTGCATCGCTGGCGATACAAATCGGACCAACCACCCAGGTCCCAAATGCATGAACTAATTCAGTTAGTTAAAAAATGGCTGCAGGGAGCTGTGGTGGCTCAACGTGATTGGCACTGCGCTGACAAGCCATTCACCTCTGCAGCCAAGGGTTCGGATCCCGGTCTCGGCTACATGTGAATTGAGTTTGGTGGTCTCAGCTCGGCTCCCGGTGGGTGTGCTATGCAAGGTACGCCTGTGCTTAGTACGCCCACCCCCCCCCCCCACAAAAACCACCACACTTGCACGCACACGAAATTGGTTTGAAACACACGCACTTTGGCCATGCGGTCTCCTAAAATAAAGAGAGGCGAAGGACCTACGGGGCTGGCTGGGTGGGCTAGGCCCCCTCACTCCCTCATAGGGGGAGTCCCTCTGCCCCATTGGGGTCCAGTTGGGCCCCAGTTGGGCTCCCAAGAGGAGCAGGTAGGGTGGGGTGAGTGGGAGGCCCCCCTTCACACCCGCCATTGCCACCAGGGGCATGGAGAAGGATGGCGATTGCCTCCGGGGGGAGGGTCTGCCTACTCCCAACTTCTGCAGTCCGGCTCCTCTCTCTCGAGTTCACGCACAAAAATACACTTAAAAAAAAAAAAAAAATGGCTGCAGCCGGAAAAGTTGTCAGGTCCACAAATGGTGGAACGGGTCGTGATGGACTGGTACCTACGGTCCCTACCAGATGACCTACAGCGCTGGGTAAGCCATGGAAACCCCACTAACGCTGACCAGCTGGTCGAGCTGGTCGAACGGTACACCGTGGTGGAGGACCTGCTTGGGCCTGCCAAGCGTCGGGAACTCGCGCCAAGGACACCCAGACCAGCCACCATTCCGAGGAGAGAAGCCTTGCCAGATGTTGGCGTCCGCAGATCTACGCCGTCTGCCATAGAATCACCGAGATCGGTTCCTGTGCCAAAGATAGGAGACATTCAGTGTTGGCGATGTCGGTCCTGGGGGCATACCCGGGCACAGTGCCCGCTCTATGGATTGCGGGGCTGCCCGAAGAAGCTCTTTCTATGCGCAAAGAGTGTGTGCCACGCATCTTGACCTGGCATCCGGACAGTTCGAGTGTGAAGTGTGGGTAAACTGGACTCTGGTAGCATGGTCACGCTAGTACATGCCCGGGTACTTGGAAGGATTGGTCCAGTAACTAAGACCCTACGGGTAGTGTGTATCCATGGGGACACCAAGGAGTACCCCTTGGTCCCAGTTACTGTGTCCTATGGAGGAGGTTGGGGTGGTAAAAAGCCTGATACATGATATCATAGTGGGGCGGGACTGTCCAATATTTTTGGAATTATGGAACCAGGTACAGACGGGTCTGCCAGGAGAACTAAGGACACTAAGTTCAGAAGGGACAGAGTCTGGGGGATCCGGGCCTGAAACCTCCACAACCCACCCCTCTAATGTAGAGAAACTTGTTAATGATAATGACATTGCAGAAAATCTTAGTTCTAATAATAATAGTCCGGTGTCTGGTCTGAAAACTGAGTTGACCTCTGAGGGGGGGGAAAGCCAGTGCATCCAGACCTGGACGTACCCAGGGGTGCGTTTGGCACCGCCCAGTTACAGGACTGGTCAATGCTCGAGAGCAGGTTTCTGTCATTGATGGGGTTTCACAGATACCAGATGCAGATCAGAGGTTTCCTCATTTTGCATTGAAGGGGGATCTAGTCTACCGTGTGGTTGAGAGCCGAGGGGAACTCATAGAACAGTTGCTGGTCCCTCAACCGTATAGGCGGATGCTCCTTGATCTGGCCCACAACGATGCACTAGGAGGACACCTGGGGGCGGAGAAAACGGAGGCCAGGATAACCGATCGGTTTTACTGGCCAGGGGTGAAGGCGGAGGTCAAAAGATATTGTGAGTCTTGTCCTGTTTGCCAGTTAACGGCCCCGGTGCCTCGCTATAGAAACCCCCTAGTACCCTTGCCAATTATTGAGGTCCCGTTTGAGCGGATCGCTATGGATCTTGTAGGACCCCTGGTAAAATCGGCAAGGGGGCACCAATACATATTGGTCATCCTGGACTACGCCACTAGATACCCAGAAGCAGTCCCGTTAAGAAAAACAACCTCTAAGGCCATTGCCCGGGAGTTATTTCAAATGTTCTCACAAACTGGGTTCCCCAAGGAAATATTAACGGATCAGGGCACCCCTTTTATGTCCAGGGTGATGGCGTACTTGTGCAGGCTGTTTCAGATTAAGCAGTTGCGGATGTCCGTCTATCACCCACAGACCGATGGCCTAGTTGAGAGTTTTAACAAAACTCTGAAGTCTATGTTAAAAAGAGTCGTCCAGAAAGACGGGAAAGATTGGGATATGTTGCTCCCTGCCTTATTGTTCGCTATCCGGGAGGTACCACAGGCATCCACGGGTTTCTCACCATTTGAGCTAGTGTATGGACGGAGGCCCATGGGGTTGCTTGATTTGGTAAAGGAAACATGGGAAAGTGAGTCCTCCCCGCACAAAACCGTGGTGGAACATATTTCTCAAATGCGAGAAAGGGTGGCTAAGGTGATGCCGCTGGTAAGAGAGCACATGCAGAAGGCTCAGGATGCCCAAAGAAGGGTATATAACCGGTCGGCTAAAGTGAGACAGTTCCAAGTAGGTGACAGGGTAGCTGTCCTAATACCAACGGTAGAAAGCAAGTTCTTGGCCAAGTGGCCAGGTCCGTTTGAAATAGTGGAGAAAGTGGGTGAGGTAAACTATAAGGTACACCAACCAGGGAAAAGAAAACCCTACCAAATTTATCACGTAAATTTGCTGAAGCTCTGGAAAGACAGAGAACCGGTGTCCGCAGTGGTGGCGATACAGTCAGGGGACCAGGTAGGGATCAACCTGGTGCAGGTTGCGGCTACCCTAACTAGGCCCCAAACTCAGCAAGCAAAGGAGTTTCTGCAAAGGAATAGGGACATGTTTTCAGGGTTGCCAGGACTCACCAACGTCATCGAGCATGACATTGTGACCGAGCCCAAGGTGACAGTCCGGCTTAAACCCTACCGTATCCCAGAAGCTCACAGGGTGGCAGTGTCTGGAGAGGTGAAAAGGATGCTTGAACTTGGGGTCATCGAAGAGTCGCAGAGCGAGTGGTCCAGTCCGATCGTATTGGTGCCCAAACCCAATGGTACTCTCTGCTTCTGCAACGACTTTAGAAAACTCAACGAGGTCTCCAAGTTCGATGCATACCCCATGCCACGGGTAGATGAGCTGATTGAGAGGTTGGGTCCTGCCAGATACATCACCACACTGGACCTCACAAAAGGTTACTGGCAGATTCCCCTAACCAAAGAGGCCAGAGAGAAAACAGCTTTCTCTACCCCGGAGGGTCATTTCCAATACAAGAGAATGCCGTTTGGTTTACACTCCGCCCCCGCCACATTCCAAAGGGCCATGGACAAAACTTTGCGTCCCCACCTGGATGACATTGTCATTTTCAGTACGGATTGGGATTCCCACCTTCCCCGAGTACAGGCAGTGGTAGATTCCTTGAGAAGGGCAGGGTTCACCATCAATCCGGAGAAGTGTGCGGTTGGGGTGGAGGAAGCCAAGTATCTTGGATACATTGTAGGTAGAGGGTTAGTGAAGCCCCAAATGAGCAAAGTAGAGGCTATACAGGGCTGGCCCTGCCCCCTAACAAAGAAACAGGTCAGAGCGTTTTTAGGCCTAGTTGGGTACTACAGGAGGTTTGTCCCCAACTTCGCCACCATTGCGGCACCTCTGACTGACCTTACCAAGGGCCGAAAGTCTGTCATGATCAAATGGAATGCCGAGGCTGAAAAGGCATTTCAAATGCTTAAGACGGCACTGTGCCAGGACCCGGTGCTTGTAGCGCCAGACTTTTCTAAGGACTTTATAGTGCAGACAGATGCCTCAAGTGAAGGGCTAGGAGCAGTTCTGTCTCAAGAAATCAACGGAGAGGAGCATCCAATAGTTTTCCTTAGTAGGAAACTGACGCCAGCTGAGAAAAACTATGCGGTGGTGGAACGCGAATGTCCATCAAGTGGGCTTTGGACTCTCTACGGTATTTTCTCCTGGGCAGGAAGTTTCGCCTCATATCAGACCATGCTCCTCTTACGTGGATGAGACAGAACAAGCACTCCAATGCCAGGGTAACTAGGTGGTTTCTGTCTCTGCAGGAGTTTAACTTTGTGGTGGAGCCGATGCCCTCTCCCGAGTCCACTGTATGATGGCGAGTGGTGCCTCCAACACCTCCGCGTTGAGGCAGAGGGGGGGGATATGTACAGGACGCCAGGGTTGGGTCCTGGATGGACGCTACATACAGTGCCTGCCGCCGAGAATGTGTTTTTAGCACGCCAGCATCGCGCTGAATCTCGGCGACAGGCTGCCGATATCTCGCACTCGCTGGAATAGTAAAAGCACATTCCAGCGAGTGCGTCATAGAAGCGACGGGGATCCGACGCGGATTCCCGCCAATTCTACACGTGGGCGGAGTTTGTTATGAATCCTGAAGGAGAAATCCCCGCCGGATTTCTAAAGAAAAATCCGGCATGGGTTCCCCCCTCAGGAGCATAACGGGCCCTTAGGTCTGTTATGGGTTGTAAGGAGACCCCCTACGCCGAAAAAACGGCGTGGGGGTCCCCCCACAATCCATAACAGACCCGTATCCAAAGCACGCCGGCCGGCCGGTCAGGAAGGGAGTGGGGGCGAGCGAGCGCCCCCCCCCTCCTGAGCCGTACCGGGCAGCATGCCCTCAACATGGGGGGGTTAGGTGCTCTGGGGCAGGGGGCGCACTGCGGCCCCCCACCCCAGAGCACCCTGTCCCCATGTTGATGAGGACAGGGCCCCTTCCCGACAACCCTGGCCGTTGGTTGTCGGGGTATGCGGGCGGGCGGCTTATCGGAATCTGGAAGCCCCCTTTAATAAGGGGGCCCCCAGATACCAGCCCCCCACCCTAAGTGAATGAGTATGGGGTACATTGTACCCCTACCCATTCACCTGCAAATAAAAAGTGTAAACACAAATAAACCACACAGGGTATTGAAATATTTTATTAGTTGGCCGCCGGGGGGGGGGGGGGTGTGTATGATCGCTTTTATAAAAGCGCCCCCCTCCGGCGGGCTTCTGTGGGGGGGGTGGGTGCCGCCGTCTGGTTCTCTTCCGCCGCCGGGGGGGGCGCTTTGATAAAAGCGCCCACCACCCGGCGGGCTTCTTTCGACGTCTTCGGCGGCTGGGGGGTCTTCTCCCACTCTCCGGGGTCTTCTCCTGCTCTCCGGGGGTCTTCTCCGCTCTCCGGGGGTCTTCTCCGCTCTCCGGGGGTCTTCTTCTTCTTCAGGACTCGCCACCGCTAACTTTGTGTGTTAGCTCAATTACTAGCGGCGGCGAGCCCCCTCCTCTGTGACGTCGTCTTCTTCTTCTGTTCTCCAGATGTTGACGCGACGCTTCCTTCCGCGGCTCGCAGCGAGTTATATAGGCCTGTCTTGTGACGTCGCAGTCCCATCATGCTCCGGTAGGTAGCACGTGCATAACAGCGGAAGGAAGCGTCGCGTCAACATCTGGAGAACAGAAGAAGAAGACGACGTCACAGTGGAGGGGGCTCGCCGCCGCTAGTAATTGAGCTAACACACAAAGTTAGCGGCGGCGAGTCCTGAAGAAGAAGAAGACCCCCGGAGAGCGGAGAAGACCCCCGGAGAGCGGAGAAGACCCCCGGAGAGCAGGAGAAGACCCCGGAGAGTGGGAGAAGACCCCCCAGCCGTCGAAGACGTCGAAAGAAGCCCGCCGGGTGGTGGGCGCTTTTATCAAAGCGCCCCCCCCCGGCGGCGGAAGAGAACCAGACGGCGGCACCCACCCCCCCACAGAAGCCCGCCGGAGGGGGGCGCTTTTATAAAAGCGATCATACACACCCCCCCCCGGCGGCCAACTAATAAAATATTTCAATACCCTGTGTGGTTTATTTGTGTTTACACTTTTTATTTGCAGGTGAATGGGTAGGGGTACAATGTACCCCATACTCATTCACTTAGGGTGGGGGGCCGGTATCTGGGGGCCCCCTTATTAAAGGGGGCTTCCAGATTCCGATAAGCCTCCCGCCCGCATACCCCGACAACCAACGGCCAGGGTTGTCGGGAAGGGGCCCTGTCCTCATCAACATGGGGACAGGGTGCTCTGGGGTGGGGGGCCGCAGTGCGCCCCCTGCCCCAGAGCACCTAACCCCCCCATGTTGAGGGCATGCTGCCCGGTACGGCTCAGGAGGGGGGGGGGCGCTCGCTCGCCCCCACTCCCTTCCTGACCGGCCGGCCGGCGTGCTTTGGATATGGGTCTGTTATGGATTGTGGGGGGACCCCCACGCCGTTTTTTCGGCGTAGGGGGTCTCCTTACAACCCATAACAGACCTAAGGGCCCGTTATGCTCCTGAGGGGGGAACCCATGCCGGATTTTTCTTTAAAAATCCGGCAGGGATTTCTCCTTCAGGATTCATAACAAACTCCGCCCACGTGTAGAATTGGCGGGAATCCGCATCGGATCCCCGTCGCTTCTATGACGGCTTTGTCTCCATCGCGGCAAGCCAGCTCGGCGCTGGCTCCCGCGATGGGGCTCGTAGGTGGTCAATCTCGCCGAGAAAGGGAGCGAGATTGACACAATATCCCAGTCACCTACTGTAGCGCCAATTTTTGGAATCTGGTCCCTTTAAACGCTGGTTCAGGAGGTCACCCAGAGGGGGTGAGAGGTTCCCGGAAAGTTAAAATAGATCCAGAGAGGACGAGCTAACGGTCCTCTCTGTTTTTCTCTTAATGTTGTTTGGGGGTCCGGAATTTCGGAGGCTCTGAAGCGACAATTGGGAGGGAAGAGAGCCTCCCCTTCTGACCCCTGGCTCCAGGTACGCAAGGGGTTAACCTCATCCAGGAAGTCAGTTAAAAGGAGAGGAAGTGCTGACAGAGGGTGGAGGAGTGTGAAAGTAAAGGTGTCTGCAGAAATTGTAAAGCCTGCTGAGGAGGACTGGGATACTCGCCAAACCGTATGTGCCTGTATTTTGTTTTGTTTGCTGTGCTGAAAGGAAAACAGACTTTTCATTTGTGCTGAAGACAAACAGGACTTTTGTGTTGATGATTTTCCCCATGCTGAAGTAAGCGTTGTTTTGGTTTGGTTTTGCAAATAAAAACCCTTTTTTTTCATTATCACGGTTTAAGCACTTGTCTCGCTGAGCTAAAGAACCCCAAAGTTCACAATATATATACAGTGCAGAAAATAAGTATTTGAACACCCTGTTATTTTGCAAGTTCTCCCACTTGGAAATCATGGAGGGGTCTGAAATTGTCATCGTAGGTGCATGTCCACTGTGAGAGACATAATCAAAAAAAAAAAAATCCAGAAATCACAATGTATGATTTTTTTAACTATTTATTTGTATGATACAGCTGCAAAGAAGTATTTGAACACCTGTCTATCAGCTAGAATTCTGACCCTCAAAGACCTGTTAGTCTGCCTTTAAAATGTCCACCTCCACTCCATTTATTATCCTAAATTAGATGCACCTGTTTGGGGTCATTAGCTGCATAAAGACACCTGTCCACCCCATACAATCAGTAAGAATCCAACTACTAACATGGCCAAGACCAAAGAGCTGTCCAAAGACACTAGAGACAAAATTGTACACCTCCACAAGGCTGGAAAGGGCTACGGGGAAATTGCCAAGCAGCTTGGTGAAAAAAGGTCCACTGTTGGAGCAATCATTAGAAAATGGAAGAAGCTAAACATGACTGTCAATCTCCCTCGGACTGGGGCTCCATGCAAAATCTCACCTCGTGGGGTCTCAATGATCCTAAGAAAGGTGAGAAATCAGCCCAGGACTACACGGGAGGAGCTGGTCATTGACCTGAAAAGAGCTGGGACCACCGTTTCCAAGGTTACTGTTGGTAATACACTAAGACGTCATGGTTTGAAATCATGCATGGCACGGAAGGTTCCCCTGCTTAAACCAGCACATGTCAAGGCCCGTCTTAAGTTTGCCAATGACCATTTGGATGATCCAGAGGAGTCATGGGAGAAAGTCATGTGGTCAGATGTGACCAAAATAGTACTTTTTGGTCATAATTCTACTAACGTGTTTGGAGGAAGAAGAATGATGAGTACCATCCCAAGAACACCATCCCTACTGTGAAGCATGGGGGTGGTAGCATCATGCTTTGGGGGTGTATTTCTGCACATGGGACAGGGCGACTGCACTGTATTAAGGAGAGGATGACCGGGGCCATGTATTGCGAGATTTTGGGCAACAACCTCCTTCCCTCAGTTAGAGCTTTGAAGATGGGTCGAGGCTGGGTCTTCCAACATGACAATGACCCGAAGCACACAGCCAGGATAACCAAGGAGTGGCTCTGTAAGAAGCATATCAAGGTTCTGGCGTGGCCTAGCCAGTCTCCAGACCTAAACCCAATAGAGAATCTTTGGAGGGAGCTCAAACTCCGTGTTTCTCAGCGACAGCCCAGAAACCTGACTGATCTAGAGAAGATCTGTGTGGAGGAGTGGGCCAAAATCCCTCCTCCAGTGTGTGCAAACCTGGTGAAAAACTACAAGAAACGTTTGACCTCTGTAATTGCAAACAAAGGCTACTGTACCAAATATTAACATTGATTTTCTCAGGTGTTCAAATACTTCTTTGCAGCTGTATCATACAAATAAATAGTTAAAAAAATCATACATTGTGATTTCTGGATTTTTTATTTTGATTATGTCTCTCACAGTGGACATGCACCTACGATGACAATTTCAGACCCCTCCATGATTTCCAAGTGGGAGAACTTGCAAAATAACAGGGTGTTCAAATACTTATTTTCTGCACTGTATAACTTCTAGGATGCATATATATATATACTGAATACACTGACTAAAGCTAACTCAATCACCTGCCTGCTCTATCTAACTGAAATTAAATGACACTCTGACTCTCTCTATCTCTCTCAGACTATTTCCACTGCCGCAACACACTACACAAGGCCGGCACGCAGGTGGCCTTATATAGTGTGGGGCATGTTCCTACTCATTTGGCCATGATTGGCCAAATGAACCCTTTAATTTATGGCTCTGTGTACTTACGGCACTGTGATTGGCCAGTGTATGCTTGGCCAATCATCAGCCAGCAATGCACTGCGATGGCGCAGTGAATTATGGGCCATGAGGCGCCACTCAGATTTGGTGCAAACGGCCCATATTGTTCGAAATTTGGCGGACGGCCGAACAGATGATGTTCAAATCGAACATAAGTTTGACTTGAACACGAAGCTCACCTATTCAGGAGCACTACATGTTATCTCCAAGGTCACAAGAATGCCAGGCATAGAGGTAAAAAACTGTTTGTTTGTTTTTTGTTTTCGATTCGTATTAATACTCTTTTTTTAACGATTTTTGGATGATAATGATTAAACATATAGGGCCAGATTCAGGTAGGAGAGCGAATCTGTATTTTGGAGTAACGTTTCTCATTTACGTTACTCCGCCAAAACTTTAGGAGCAAGTACTGTTATTCACTTAGCACTTGCTCCTAAAGTTGCAGCGAAAATGAGCCGGCGGAATTCAAATTGGGCGGGTAGGGGGCGTGTATTATTTAAACCTGGCGCGATCCCGCGGCGAACGTACTGCGCATGCGTCGACTGTCAGTGCGCCTGCTCCAAATTCTGTCAGTGAACGTCAATGACGTCAATCCCCATTCACGGCCGTTTTACGCAAACGACGCCAAATTTTTTAAATTCGACGCGATGAAGACGGCCATACTTAACATAGGATACTCCACCTAGGGGGCATGTTTTTCTTTACGCCGCGTATCGCTTACGGAAACGTCGGAAAGTCACTGCGTCGGGCCCGAGTACGATCGTGAATTGCCGATTCTCGCTGATTAACATATTCTCGGCGTTAATCAGCGGAAACGCCCCGAGCGCCATTTTTAAAATTGCAGTTCCAATACGACGGCGAAATACAATTACGCCGCTCGTATAGGAACTCCAACCCGGCGTTTCTTGTTTTCTGCTTACAGAAAACAGAAACGCCAGCTCAAAGTGAGAGTTATGCTGGCGTATCACTGATACTCCAGCCTAACTCTACCTGAATCTGGCCCATATTTTTTTGTTTTTTGACATTACAAGTTTTTATTCAGATGTAAAATTGTTATTTGTTTGCATAAACACCAGGCATGTTTATATCCAGTGTGACAGGAAGTCAGGTAAAGCTGTGTGTGTTGTCACAGAAGGGAGATATATTTCTGCCTTGTTTAGACAATACACCAATTACTATTAGGCGTCGGCTGCAGAAATCGCCATAGAGGATTGGGGCATTAGAAGCCTTCAGCTGTTCAAAATGAAGCAATTAAAGCCCCTATAAAGATACGCATAAAAAGGGGTTTGGGTCCTCAAGAGAGCACTAAGACAGTGTGCTTCTATGGACCTAGCGGTTATCAAGGTAGTGACGGACAATATCTGAGTATGAAAATAGTAAATTTATTGTATAATCAAAAAAGAAATGTATATAAATATTATAAACAATATCTAACATTAAAAGGTACAAATTCTTGGACCTGTATATGTTGAAATTATCAACTGCACCCGTGAAAAATTAGATTATATTTCACTAGCTGGTGCTGACAAAAAACGCACAAGACAAAAACAGGGACAGACAAAGACCAACAAAATTAAATAAAAGACAGCTGTCCGGACGCTATAGTAAGGTAACCCCGTAAGCATTCCCAAAGATATTACCGTATTGATGTGAGGCAATATCGTAGAAGTATTGGGAAATATTAACGGGGGGACCCCTAGGGAGATGCAAAAAATTATACTATTCAGAAGATGGACTACCGGTCATACTTTCTGATACTGATACTGGTGGGGGTGTGAAGTTGTACCCCAATAATACATAATAAATGAATAAATAGAGTCCACCTGTCCAGAAAGACCAATGTCCAAATGCTGTTTTGAAAATATATGTTGCGATATAGAGAGGCTTGTGGTAGTCTAAATTGGCCTAGATGTGGCCAGGTTCTCCCAAGGAAAAAACAATAGTTTTACTGTCCAGTCCCAATGCTGTTAAAACAGCTCATAGCTTATGGGCACACGTGTGTAAGACTTCAATATTAAGTAAAACAGACACTGCAGTTTTTGGTGTCCGTCTGCTCAAAGGTAGAGCCTAATGAGGAAATGGCAATAGAGCAACACTCAACCAGGCTGTGGAAGTTTGTTGATAAAATGTGAAACGATCTTACCAGAGTCCACCAGGTAAAGGGTGCCGTTGTTCTCAAACACCGGGCAGTCTGCCGTGTAGCACAGTATGTGATGGTAACCACCTTCTGCTGCTGCTGTTCACATAAGATGGGTGTAGCCAAACAGTTAGAGATCTTCAGTCCGCACAGTATATACAGTGTGAGCTGATTGCAGGTGCTGGTGCGCCCCTATGGGTTGCTGGTGTGAGATGGATCCTTGGGTCCTTAAAAGGCAAGTCTCTCTTAGCCTGAGTAGGCTCCCGGATGGAATTGTAATCTCCCTCTATGGTGCGGGGTCTGTTACTGCGGCGTCCGTTAGCGTCTGACGTCAACGCGTTTCGCAATGGCAAGTTGCGTAGCTTCGTCTGGACGTATAAAGATAGCCTAAGGATGACGACTGATTGCTGCATCCTGAGGCTTTGTGAGTGAAGGAGCAGTCACAAACTCTACTGAAGAGGTGAGGTGCTGATGGATATTTCTGTGTGAGAAATATCAAAGAGACCTTTTTGTTGTTTTCTGCTGTAGGACCAGCAGTGTCTGCCCAGCAGTAGGCTGTGCCAGACTCCATAGGTAGGTTCCTGTGTTGGGAAGGTAGACGCCCCAAGTGGCAAGGGTTTATTTTGTGTTTTGTTTATGCTGTTTTGATGCTTGCACGTGTATCCAGCAATATGGAAAAATAAACCATATCATTTGTTTTCAATCTTCCTCTACTGCCTTTTTGTACAGTTCAGCGTGTAGTGAACCCATCCAGGGGGTCACACACAAACCCGCTACCGAGCTAATCCCTACCACATGGTGGAGTGCCGCGGGCAGTTAAAGTAAACCCAAAATGGAGGAGATGCTGAAACAGCTGATTATAGCAAATGCAAATCAACAGCAAGCAAATGCAAATCAACAGCAAGCAAATGCAAATTTTGAAGCTCAACAACAGGCTCACCAGCGGAGAATTGCAGCTCAACAACAGGCTCACTGAGAGAGCATGACAGGTTGGGAGGCCATCATGAAACTATTTAAGAGAACAGAGGAAAAGGATAGCAAGCCCTCTCTGATTGAGAATCCAGAGGACCATAATGCTATGGAGGTTACCACGTCTGTTGTTGAGACGGAATCATCACCGGAATGTAGTACTTCACCAGAGGAACAAGAAGTGGAGCCAGGGGAGTGTGCCCTGGCAGAGCCTGATACTCCCGAAGTAAAGAAACCGCCATTAGTAGTAGAAGAGTCTGTAGAGCCTGTTGAATCCAATGTTGTGAATGGCGTTCCAGAGGTCAAACCAGACGAGACAAAACCAGAAGATAAAGACCCTCATGTACAAGAAGATGCTGAGGAGGTCCCGTCTGTCCCCGCAGTAGCAGCTCCTATGAAGCTGAATCGACGGTCTGAGGCCGCGTACACACGACCGAGAACCTCGTTGGGCTAAACTCATCGTTCCGCCCGACGAGGTTCTCGGCCGACCGTCGAGTTCGTCGGCCAGGCTGTCGAAAAAGGCGTCGAGCCATTAGTCCCGATGGCTCGTTGAGGAAATAGAAAACCTGCTCTCTATTTTGGCTCGACGCCTCGCTCGTCGGTTTGCTCGGCGAAAACGTACACACAATCGAGCTTCTCGGCAGAATATGGATCCCAGCGAGCTTCTCGCTGGATTCTGCTGAGAAGCTTGGTCGTGTACGCGGCCTGACAGTTCTGCTAAGTACAGTAGAGAACCTTTAGCAAAGACTTTGAAGAAAATTGATGATCCAGCTACCAAAGCTGTTACCTTGGAACTGGAACCCAACAAGTTTAAGGGCAAGAAAATGCATTGCTCCAGATCTTTTCGCAAAGCCAAATTGCTGCATTACCATATGAAGTATTTCCATGGCGTTGACAGGTCAGAGCAGGATCAGAGTCCTGTCACGAGGCATATGCAGACAAGAGGCTCTTTAGCTCACGAAAAGGCCAGTCAGCAAAGCTCAAAGAGAAGACGCACCACAAACAGTTCAAATTCCCACCGACCGTCCCTAAAAGACAAAAGCAAGGAGAACTTAATCCAGAAGTCTTATCGCAAGCCAGACAAGCTGTCTGAAAGTGTTAAAGAAAAAGTAAGAAAAAAGTTCAAAGATTTCTTAAGTCTGAAATTAAAGAAAAAAAAAGAAGAAAAAGAAAGCAAAGTCAAAGCTGTCTGGTAGTGAAGAGAACATAGAGGTTTCTAAGGAGCTCTCACCAAAAAAATTACAACCTTCAAAGCTCAACAGTGATTATAAGGTCCCGTGTTCCGGTAAAAGCAGCGATCATGGATGCCGTCCATATACAAGACTAAGTGATGAGGAGACGCTCAACGATTCTTGCATGGAAAGCTTACTTTGGAGTGATGAGGATTACAACGAAGAGATCGTTGCCATGCATGCTGATGGTTTTCTAAATGTTGGCCGCAACAGGAGCAAGTACAGCTCGGCCAAGCAAAGACTTGTGATGGACAATATGGATGAGAATGCTATGGATGCAAATATGGGCGAACTGTTAGATCTCTGCTCAGGAAAGATTAAGCAATCACAGTCCAACACCAGCCAGCCTGATGCAAATGACTCCAAGATAGGGGCTATGGATGAGTTGCTGGGACTCTGCTCTGGAAAATGTGTCTCTCAAGATGATGGTTCAAATCAAGATTTTTTTAGTTGTACAAAGGCTCATGCTGAAAATGAGAAAAGCAGTTGCTCTCTGTTCCGGTTCTTTCACCAACAGAGAAAATGAAGAAAATGAGGCCGGGCTTGAGGATTTCCATCTTCTACCATGTGATGATTCTGACAGCGAAGACCTTGCAGAAATTTAAAGTGGTGCAGAAGATGAAAAGGAGGAAGTAAAGGTGGAATGGATGTCCTGGAAGAGGATGACACCCTGCAGGATGAGGCGTCTGCTGTGCTGGCGGGGAGCGATTCCGAAAAGTGCTCCTACCCCCTGGGTTATGTGAAGAGACAAGCGCTGTACGCCTGCAGTACCTGCACCCTGGATAAAGAGGAGCCTGCTGGGATATGTCTGGCCTGTGCATACAAGTGTCATGAAGGCCACGGCCTGTTTGAGCTCTACACCAAGAGGAACTTTCACTGCGATTGTGGAAATGCCAAATTTAAACAGCTGGAGTGCAAGTTATATCCGGAAAAAGAGAAGAAAAACCTGGTTAATAATTACAATGACAATTTCTTTGGCCTGTACTGCACATGTAAGAGACCGTACCCCGATCCTGAGGATGAGACCCCAGATGAGATGATCCAGTGTGTGGTGTGTGAGGACTGGTTTCATGGTCGGCACCTAGGGGCATTTCCATTGGAGCACGTTGAGTTTCATGAGATGGTGTGCCAGAGCTGTATGGATCACTGTTCATTTCTTTGGGCTTACTCTGCCAAGTTAGGAGTTCCTGGTGTCACCAAGATTACCAAAGCAGAAACAGAACATGAAGATGTTAAAGTTGATGATTGTCCTACGGAAACAGCCAACACTCAGAATGGCCTAACAAATAATGAAGAATGTGTGGAATATAACAAAGATGAGGAGGAGGCAATACTTAGAAAGCTAAATCTGAAGGACTTTGTGGAAAATAAAGCTGAACTTTCTGGAAGTGATGTTGAAAGTGAAATCCCTGACCGCTTCAGGGCAAATGAAGTGGCTGAAGTGCAGGAAGTAGGGGTTTGCACATCTTCAGTTCTCAGTCAGTTGCTTGATGTAAATAAAGCTGAAAAACGTAATTCTGACACTGCACTAAATGATGTAGAAAAAGTGTGTCCAATATCCACTGAGCCTTGTGAATGTAGTAAGGCAGGTGATATGCATGACTTTCCCATAATTAATGATCAGCAGAGCAGGGTTAATTGAGGAATCTGAATTGCAAGAAATATGCACCCAGACTGAAGCTATTTTTGCCTCTGTGAATTATTTGCATGTTGAAGAGCAGTGTGTTGATTTTTATGTTAATGAAATCGGATTTGAATGTAAAGGTAATGTCACATCCTGTGAAACCCAGTCTTTATAAAGTGTTCTGTCAGAGCAAGTAACGCAGGATAATACTTTGGACTTGACTACCAAGATTCCTCGGAAAGGAAAATCTATTTTTCAAAGTGTAGAATCTGTAATGGCAGGTGAGCCCTCTGAACGTTGGGAAACCTCCATCACTGAAGTGGTCAGAGAGGCTAAATGTACTAATTTAATGTATGCTTTTTCCAAATGTCTTGAAAGGAATGAAGAATGTGAGAATTTGTGTCCAATAGTCGATGGTTTCAAAGAAACAAATACTAAAACATTTTTGGGAGACTATGAGGCAAAGATAGCTGAACAACTAGCCATAAACATAAGTTCAAAAGTGATTGTAGCTGCTAGACATATAGGGCCAGATTCACGTAGTCCAGAGCATCTTTGCTCTGGAGTAACGCTTCTCATTTGCGTTGCGCTGCCGATTTTTTAGGAGCAAGTGCTGTCATTCATGAAGCACTTGCTCCTAAAGTTGCGGCAGCGCATCACAAATGAGCCGGCGGAATTCAAATTGGGCGGGTACGGGGCGTGTAGTATGCTAACTACGCGCGATCCCGCCGCCGACGTACTGCGCATGCGTCGAGTGTCAAAACATCCCCGTGCGCATGCTCCAAAATCTGTGAATGAACGTCAATGACGTCACATTCCCATTCATGACCGTTTTACGCAAGCGACGTTTTTTTTTTTTTTCCCGACGCGATGACGACGCCTATACCTAACATAGGATACGCCAGCCCCATGTAGGTATAACTATGCGCCGCGTATCCCGTCCGGAAACGTCGTAACGTCACTGCGTCGCGCCGGATTTCGATCGTGAATTGCCGATTTCCGCTCATTAACATATTTTTTGAGCGTAAATCGGCGGGAACGCCCCCGGCGCCATTTTTAAGTTGAAGTAACGATGCGATGGCGAAACTCAGTTACGCTCACCGCATCGGAACTTCAACCCGGCGTTTCTTGTTTTCTGGTTACAGAAAACAGAAACGCCGGCTCAAAGCCACTGTTACGCTGGCGGATCACTCGATCCGCCAGCGTAACCTTTGCTGAATCTGGCCCAGTATGTTGGCTAGCTCGGTTGATGAGGTGTCCGATAGCAGTTGTCAAGTTCTTGGTGAGAATAGGGATGTGCAAACAAGTGATGCACAGAGTAAGCAGTTGGTTCAAGAAAGTGACAAGGATTCAGTTTCTGAAAACCTTACATTGGGTTTGGTAGATTTTCACCATACTTGTGAGTCTGAACTATCACAAAGTAAGAAACTTGGAAATACAAAATTGACAAGTAATGATTTCCGTCTAGAGCACCAAAGGGAAGAAAAACCGCCTAGTACATCGGTTTATCCGAGGTCACCATGCCTTGGAGGATTGCAGTCTTAGTGTGTTTACATCTGAAGAAGGCATCCACATGGATGATCCATTGCAGAGCACAGTGTTATCAGCTCTTGGTATTGGTTATGACTCACTGAGTTCTTCAGGGATTGAGCTATCGAGGGAAACCTTTGTGTTCATTGAAAAAACAATTAAGGTTTTGCATGGTTTACAGCTGAAAATTAGTATATTACAGAGCAAGGAACACCCTCTTATGTACCTCAGCTGAAATTTGAAGACCAATATGAGAATAAATAGGTGGTTCCTGGCCCTTCAGGAATTTAGTTTTGTCGTAACGCATCGCCCCGGTGTTAAAATGTGGAATGCAGATGGTTTGTCCCGAGTGCATGCGTGCCTGGCAACCTGTGTCCCAACCCTAGGGTTAAAACAAGAGGTAGGGGTATGTGACAGGAAGTCAGGTAAATCTGTGTGTGTTGTCACAGATGGGAGATATATTTCTGCCTTGTTTAGACAATACACCAATTACTATTAGGCGTTGGCTGCAGAGATGGCCAGAGAGGTTTGGGGCGTTAGAAGCCTTCAGCTGTTCAAAATCAAGCAATTAAAGCCCCTATAAAGATAGCCTAAGGATGACGACTGATTGCTGCATCCTGAGGCTTTGTGAGTGAAGGAGCAGTCACAAACTCTACTGAAGAGGTGAGGTGCTGATGGATATTTCTGTGTGGGAAATATCAAAGAGACTTTTTTGTTGTTTTCTGCTGTAGGACCAGCAGTGTCTGCCCAGCAGTAGGCTGTGCCAGACTCCATAGGTAGGTTCCTGTGTTGGGAAGGTAGATGCCCCAAGTGGCAAGGGTTTATTTTGTGTTTTGTTTTGTTTATGCTGTTTTGATGCTTGCACGTGTATCCAGCAATATGGAAAAATAAACTATATCATTTGTTTTCAATCTTCCTCTACTGCCTTTTTGCACAGTTCAGCGTGTAGTGAACCCATCCAGGGGGTCACACACACCTGCTACCGAGCTAATCACTCACACCAGGTGTAAAATTTTTTTTTTTTGGGATAAACACTGGGCATTTTTGTAATGGGTGCATTTAACCTAAACATCCTTTTTTAAGATTTTTTTTATTAATATGAGTCGTGTCACAATGGGAGAAATTTTAAATAAAACTAGTGCATACAGGATCTGGTGTAGCTGTGCTTAGTAACCAGTCAGCTTCCAGGTTTTATTGTGAAAAGCTTAATTGAACAAGCTGAAGTTAGAAGTGGATTAAAGGTAGTGGGGGGCAAGGATTGATCAAATTCATCAGTCTCCTGTATTTCCCAAGCTCGTTCCTGTCACAAGACCTGAAGAAGGTTTATTGCCCCAAAACATGTAGTCAAAACAACTGGCTTTTCTTATCTTTCCATCTACTTGTGATTGATTGCTGCCAGACCATCCAGAGCTTTGCCCTTCCAGCGGGTTTTTCTTGGAGTGTTTCCGCCAGCCTGTGACATCACATCTGGGTTACCACCAGTGTCACCTCCAGTCCACAGTTATCTGCGGCTTGAGCCCTGGTAAACACCGGAATTTCCTTTGCTCATCAAAAGTCTCAGAGGTGAGATCCAAGATTAGTTCCCTATATCATGAGACTGGGTCTGGATACACCCCTGGCTGCACCAGGGTATGTGATTGCTTTGTTCTGATTTGGCAATCTGGCAATACTTTTTAATATTTTATGTGCAATGCATTGACTATACCATTTGGACAAATAAACTGTTTTTTTTACCTTTATGCCTGGTGTTCTTGTGAGCTTGGAGATAGCATGTGGTACTCCTGAATGACTTTGTTTTGTGGATTCCTCATACATGTTCATATGAATGGGGAGAAGCCTGTTGTGGATATTCTCATAAACCTTTATTCAATGTGTGACTCTAACACCCCTCCCGTGTGTTTTCTTTGTTTAACATCTGTGCACATTCTCATATATTTGTTCCAACTGCTGAGTATCTGTTTTATGGTGCAGTACTATTTTACCCCAAAAATTAAATTAATTGAAAAAGTATATATGAAAATGCTGAAATAGCCTTTTAATTAAGTCCTTTTCACCAATAAAAATATTTCCATCAAACTGTATGATTGTTGATCTCCCTAGTGCACTCCTTCTGTGATTTGGGTGTAATCTCACCTTGACCCTACAAACTTTTATGGTCAAATATAGCTTTGGTTAAGAGTCTCACTTTTATCAGCTGATCAATTGAACAAATATCTTCACTCTGTGGTCCTCTATACTAAAAATGGGGGAGCAAAACACTTAGGCCGCGTACACACGATCAAATGTATCTGCTGAAACTGGTCCGACGGACGGTTTCAGCAGACATCTCCGATCATGTGTACGGGCTAGCGGACAGGAACTGTTAGGAAACCTTCTTCTTTTTTTTTTTTGATGGGGGGAGTAGGCGGGGGAGGGGGGTGCGAAAGTTATCGAGGTAAAGGAAATTAGGAAAATTAGAAGTTTTTGCGAAACCAGGATTGAGGAGGAGTGAGATGGGGGGTGGGGGTCCCCTATTCATCGCTCTCTGAACTCCTTGGTATAATTTACTTAATGTGTAAGAGATGGAATGTAATTATCTTGTAACGTAATTCTTGAAATAAAGAAAGAATTAAAAAAAAAAAAGATGGAATTTTCGATGAAAAAACTCCGATGGGGCTACACACAATCGGAAAATCCGATGTTTTTTCTTGGATATCTGAGGCCGCGTACACATGATCGGTCCAACCCGATGAGAATGGTCCGACGGACCGTTTTCATCGGTTCAGACTGATGGTCTGATGGTGCGTACACACCATCAGTTCAAAAACCGATCGTGTCAGTACGCAGTGACATAAAACACAATGACGTGCTGAAAAAAATGAAATTCAATGCTTCCAAGCATGCGTCGACTTGATTCTGAGCATGCGTGGGTTTTTGGACCGATGCTTTTGCATACTAACCATCGGTTTGGTCCGATGGTCAGGCGTTCATCGGTCCGATTTTAAAGCAAGTTTTAAAACTTTGGTCCGACGGACGACGAACCGATGGGCCGTACACACGGACGGTTTGGACCGATGAAACTGGACTTAAGTCCATTTTCATCGGTTTGGACCGATCAGGTGTATGCGGCCTAAGAGCCCCAAACGAACATTAGCCTGTCAACCACGTGTGAACACATACCCTGCTGATTATATTCAATTTTTTCTTGTAGAACTCCCAAATTTCTTGTGGAATAACGGTTTAATAAACTACGACTGCAGATATATCTGCGATCTAAAGTGCTATGTGGCGCCAAATTACTGCCTTGTTAGTAATTTTTTATTTTATTTTTCCAAGCAATGTATTCACCATGCTTCCTTTTGAATAGGGTAAAGATAAGTGTTCTTTCTTATTGGGCTTAAGTTGCCTTTAAAATTCCACAATCCTGCTTTCCTTTATGTGCCATGAGAAGTTACTTATGCCAATTACCTACTTCCCTAATCACCATTGTCTACCAAAAGCTGTAACTAAATAATTTTTGCATCTTTTTTGACCAAAATGTATCTTTTAATGGATAGATAAAAAACAGGATACATAAACAGGAGAGGGGGGACCCTGTTTTTTATCTGTCCTTTCTCATGGGATTATGAGTTTTGGCCAATTGGTTCTGGAAACAATTCCACCACTTCTTTTTTCTTTTTATGACCTTTTAATGGATGTTGGGCATTTACAGGACATTCTCCTGCTGGAAATAAAGCATCACCTATTATTCCCTTTAGACTTTTTACCAATATTGAACCTAATGTATATGCAGCATGAGGAAGCATTTTGTAAGTTGGATTTATAGATTGTTTGAATTTGTGGTTATTGATTTGGGAAAAGTTTTTTTTTACACTCAACTGTTCCTCGAATGGTAAAAACACAGCAATCTTGCACAATGTGGGTGATTAATTAAAGCAGAGTTCTTAATAATCCCTGAACAAAGTGAATTTTCATGTTGGAAGGGAATTTTCACTCCCCTTAGATGACGGGATGAAAAGTCACTTCAAAAGAATGCAGCAAAGGGCTCCTTCTGTGGCTCAAGATATCATATTTTTCAGGTTAGAAGTTGTGGAGTGCTTAGTGAAAGGCAGGAAAGGTGAACACTTACCCACTGGTTGAGAATTTTTTGGAGGACTTTTTATTTGCACTTATTTGTTTTGACACTTAAATGGTGTGTGTTTTGGTATTTATCACACAGCAACTGTGGACATTTGTTATATTTCAAGTATATGTGGATGTGTTCTTATAGCTACTTACTAACTGTTATTTATCTAGTATATAAGCGCATAAGTATGAGCGCAGCTTCTGTCATATAGTAACACTGTTTTAGAAAACATACATTACCAAAAACATTTGCTAATTCAAAGACTTTACCCCATGTACTATTTGTTAGGTATCTGCAAAGCAGATCAAATTTACAAAATTATTAACTAATATTGATGCTAGTTGAACTAAGCCTCAGTGGTATTCATAACAAAACATTATGGGAGAACAACCCTAGAGATTATTTCTAAATTAAACAGGTCTCTTAGGGAGCTATTAAATGTTAAAAGCCAGGAAAAACAAGTGTGGTGTGTTTTCTTATTTATAAAATCCTATAGCAAATAGTTATTTTAAATAGTGTTTTACTAATGGGAATAGATGTTCAACATAAAACAAATTAAGGCATCTTTTGGTACAATATAAACAATCAATTAATATATCCAATTGTTTATTTACCCAAAGAAACTATAACACCCTTTTAATTTAAGTTGCAATGAGGTAATAATACAACAAATAACTAAAACACTTTCCGAAGAATTCCATTGTATTTAAACTCTTGTTTATATGAGATTGGGGGATCTTTCAATAAGTCAAAATGATGTGATACTACAACAAATATTCAAAACACTTTCTACAGAGTTCAATTTAAAGCCCATTCAATTCAATCAGTTAAAAGTATATTCTTTGTGTATGCAGTTCATCATTATTTAACCACTTGAGACCCGGACCAAAATGCAGGTAAAGGACCTTGCCCCTTTTTGCGATTCGGCACTGCATCGCTTTAACTGACAATTGCGCGGTCGTGCGACGTGGCTCCCAAACAAAATTGGCGTCCTTTTTTCCCCACAAATAGAGCTTTCTTTTGGTGTTATTTGATCACCTCTGCGGTTTTTATTTTTTGCGCTATAAACAAAAATAGAGCGACAATTTTAAAAAAATGCAATATTTTTTACTTTTTGCTATAATAAAAATCCCCCAAAAATATATAAAAAAACATTTTTTTCCTCAGTTTAGGCCGATACGTATTCTTCTACGTATTTTTGGTAAAAAAAATCGCAATAAGCGTTTATCGGTTGGTTTTCGCAAAATTTATAGCGTTTACAAAATAAGGAATAGTTTTATTGCATTTTTATTAATTATTATTTTTTTACTACTAATAGCGGCGATCAGCGATTTTTTTTTTTCGTGACTGCGACAATATGGCGGACACTTCGGACAATTTTGACACATTTTTGGGACAATTGTCATTTTCACAGCAAAAAATGCATTTAAATTTGCATTGTTTACTGTGGAAATGACAGTTGCAGTTTTGGAGTTAACCACAGGTGGCGCTGTAGGGGATGTGTGCCTATGTGTTTTGTTTACTACTGTAGGGGGGTTTGGCTGTAGGTGTGACGTCATCGATCGCGTCCCCCTATTACAGGGATGACGCGATCGATGCTACAGCCACAGAGAAGCACGGGGAAGCCGTGTGTACACACGGCTCTCCCCGTTCTTCCGCTCCAGGGACGGATCGCCGCACTGCAGCGGCGATCGGGTCCGCGAATCCCGCGGTCCCGGTCCCACGGCTGGGTACTAAAATCAACGTATATATACGTTGATGTGCCCAGCCGTGCCATTCTGCCGACGTAAATGTGCAGTAGGCGGTCCTTAAGTGGTTAAAGGATATCCAATTAAGAAAGCTGTCCTGTAAATGTTCTCCCTCTTCCCCAGCAACCCCCTAAGTCTTATATGTGTATGCGTCTTTGAAATCTTTGCAAAAAGCTCCACAACAGACAGCTACTTTTTTAGGCATAAGTGGAAGAATTTCCATTAACTCCTACAGAAAAGTACTGTATTTATTGGCGTATAACACTCGCTTTTTTACCCTGAAAATTGAGGGTAAACTGTGCGTGCGTGTTATACGCAGGGGCTGTTTAAAGTTTTTTTACTGAAACTTCCCTCTTAAAGTTAGGATGCATGTCATACGTCTCTGCGTGTTATACATATAAATACGGTAATTGTTATTATTACATTGTGTTAATATAGTGCCAACAGCTTATGCTGTGCTTTAAGAAATAAAGGAACAACATACAATAACAATACTGGGAATGTTTGGAGAGCATTTCCACTAATTACAATCAGATCTTAGGAGGTCCCTGCTTGTGAGAGCTGTAAGGGGTTAGCTCGGTAGCGGCGGTGTGTAACCCCCTGGATGGGTTCACTACACACTGAACTATACAGAGAGGCAGCCGAAGACGGTTGAAAACAAAGGCCCAGATTCACAGAGCGATTACGCCTGCGCAACAGGAGATGCGCGTGCGTAAGTCTAAATGTGCGCGTGCGTTAGACACACCATTGATTTGCTAGTCAAATATGCTAATGAGGGACTTACGGGGATCCACAAAACAACGTTGGGGCAGCGCAGGCTACGAGGTGTGCGCAACAGCAAAATGTCCTGTCTAAAATTAGAGCTTATAAAAGCTGGTCTAAAAAAAGAAAAAAAGTCTACTTGTTAGATAAAGCAACACTGTTAGTGAGGAGCTCAGCAGTCACACGTGTTGCTCAACAATCTGTATGGCAACATGCCAGGGGCATCGTCGCACATAGCTATACTACTGACTTTAGATGAACAAAGAAGGATGAGGGCACGGAGGATGGCACGGAGGATGGCACGGGAGAGGATATACCGTACCCGCATAGACCTGTTTGGCATGAGTGATTCTGAGGTGTTTCGCATCTTCAGATTCACCCCTCATGCCATCCTGGAATTAACCACAACCTTGCAGGAGGACATCACCAGCCCAACACACCGCTCACATGCAGTGCAGCCACTGGTCAAGGTCATGGCAACACTCCATTTCCTTGCCAGTCGCTCTTTTCAGCGTACAAGTGGAGTGGTGGCTAGGATGTCACAGTCCTCCATGAGCAGATGTGTGCACCAGGTTGTCCCTGCAATCCTCATACGCATGGCCAACCAAATCATCAAACCCACCACTGAGGACCTGCGGCTGAAGGCAATGACAGATTTCTACAGAATTGCCAGATTCCCATGCACTGTGGGGGCCATTGATTGCACACATGTGGCACTCCAGCCCCCCCAGGAGACAGAGCACATGTACCGCAATCGGAGGCATTGGCATTCCATCAATGTACAGGTGATAGTCGATGCCCAAGGCCTCATATGGCACGTCCGTGCCAAACACCCAGGGTCCAGCCATGACAGCTACATATACAATCAATGCCACATCCGATTGGAATTCGATCAGAACGTGTATGGGGACAGCTGGCTGGTTGGTGAGTGACATGGGTGGCAGGCATGACTATCCCCTCCCATGATGCACATCACAAGGGGCACATGCATGACTAACATCCTCCTGTCTTTTCCCTTACAGGTGACTCTGCATATCCACTGGGACCCCATCTCATGACTCCTATCCGGAACCCCCAAACCCCAGGAGAGGAAAGATACAATCAAGCACATGCCCAAACACGAGCAGTGGTGGAGCGCACCTTTGGCCTCCTAAAGTCACGTTTCCGATGCCTGGATAAGTCTGGGGGTACCCTCTTGTATTCCCCAAACTTTGTGTGCCAGATCATCGGTGCATGTTGCCTGCTGCACAACTTCGCAGTGAGAAAGGGCCTGCAGATTGACCTACGTGATGACCTGACCCCTGAACCAGACAATCCCCCCCTAACCGAGGCTACCCCGTCTTCTGAGGGAAGAGCAGCCAGGAGACAGCTCACATTGGGCATCTTTGCACGTTAAACATACACATTAATCATGGCACAATGAGAATGCATGCATGCACACCACTGTGGTCCCTAGCATACACATCCCACATCCACATCAAATTGGATTGGCACCAGTCCACCATGCTGGACTTGTGAGCAGCAACGCCACGCCAAGGCTCCAATTATGTCACTGAACATTCATACACCAATCACACGGACCTGGGGATCACTTCTCCCTGGTCCTGGGGAACCCTTCTCCACCAAAATAGAGGGTGACACCCCTTTTCCGGCAGGAATGTCACCCCCACATTCACACAGCATTCACAACACAAAAAAAAATAATTGACCAGCAAAAGCAAAAAATTTCCAGCAAAAAAAAAAAAAGACAAAAAAAAAAAATGGGGGAAAAACAAATTACTGCCCTCTGCGTGAGCCACGCCTCTGCCCACCTGGTGGCCTGCCCTCCAAGGCCACGGCAATTCTGTCCAGGGCAGCACCAAGTGTTGCCGTGTTGGCCTGGATAGCCAGGGTAAGGGCCCTCACATCCTGCCCAACGCCTGCTGATGTCGTCTGCAGTTCGTTTAGGCAGGTTGTGAAAGCCCGGTAGTGGGAGTCCAGGTTCCCCAGCATATCCTTGATGGAGGACAGGCTCTCCTCCATCCGCACCAATGTCTGGCTGACCTGTCCCAGATGGCGGGTCTGGAGGAACTGGTCCCTTCTCAGGGTGGCGGGCAGGAGATCGGCCAACCCCCAGGTGGTCTGGGATGACATCCTGCCTCCAGCTGATGCTCGTGGCCGGGGAGAAGGGGAGGCCCTTGTGAGGGGAGCCATGTTGGGGGAGGAGGGGGGGCTCCCCCTTAGGGAGGCCTGCCTTCTGCCAGCCAGAGGGGAGGAGTCCTCAAAACCCAAACGTCCAGTGCCTGACATGGACTCCTCCTCCTCATGATTCTCCTCCTCCTCATGATTCTCCTCCTCCTCATGATTCTCCTGCTCCTGTTGAACCTCCTCCGCGGACTCCGGCCTTGTTGGGGGGGCCTCATTAGGCTGCTGTCCTGGGGTTGGTGCGGTCAGGCCAGATGGCCCTGCACCCTCCTGCACATCTGTGGATGGCACAAAACATTCACAGGTTGGAGGATCCACACACTTGCCACATATTCCCTTTCACCCCCTCCCCCACACATGCTACACACCTGATATTAAAAAATTAAACAACTTACCTGGCACCACGGGCTCGGGACTGGAGTCAAAGCCGGGCAGGCCCTCAACTTCATGCCGATAAAAGGTCAGGGCCACCGCACGCTCCTCCGCTGTCAGGCTAATACGGCATGGTGGGCCCCCTCCTGTGCCCCTGGCATGGGCATGCATTCTGGCCAACTTCTTTTTGACCAGACGCCGGAGAGGTCATTGATTTTTTTGTCAATCCCAGACCTGGTCCGTGTCTCCCCCTGCCCTGCAGAATTCACCTGGTCAGTGATCCTATCCAAAATCTCCCTCCTCCTGGCCGGGGTGGTGTTGACAGTCTCTGGGCCGTGGAGGTAACGCCCATACTCGCTAATGGCCCGGGCAAGAATCTGTTTTTCCACAACTGTAAAATTCAGCTTTCGTTTTCTCTCAGTCATCCTTCCAAAAAAAAAACAGTCCCAGTCAACAAAATTCACGCACACAAACAAGCACAACCAATCACAAAAAAACACACACACAGAGAGAAAACTACTCACCAAGAAACAGTCCCCAAAAAACAAAACAAAAATACAGCAGAAAAAGAAACAAAAAGAAATATATCAATCAAACAAACAGTCTCTCAAACACTTATCAAAAACCACTTTCAAAAATCTACTAACAAAAACCTGATCACACAGAACACTAATCTGACAACTACAAAACACACCGCAACGAACAACAAGAACAAAAGCACTTGGTTAAATGGGAAGGGACAAAGGGATGTACTTTTGCAAAGGAAGTGCGTTTGTGTGTGTCTATTTATACTGTTTGCGTAGTTCACAACGTTGCCCTAGTCCATTTCCAATTTCACTGATTGCGCCGCTCCCGAGTTGTGAGCATGCGCACATTGGAGCTGACATGGTCTCGTTCAAGCGCGCATGCGCGAGCCGGCCGGCCCTTCATTTGCATGGGGTCACGGCTCATTTCAATGTAACACGCCCACGTCCTTCCCAATTTGTATTACTCCTCCTTACGCCTCTGAAAAAACGTTACGTATGCGCAATTTCCTGCGCAAAAGCTACGAGAATAGGGTGATTACGCTGCAAAATTCCGCAAGTCTAACGTAAAGGCGGTGCGCTACGCCGGTCTAATAATGCGCAGATGTACCTGAATCTGGGCCAAAGTCTTTGGTTTATTCTTCCATATTGCTGGAAATAAGTGCAAGCATCCAAACAGCATAAACAAAACATAAAATAAACCCTGGCCACCTGGGGCGTCTACCTTCACCACAAAGGAACCTATCTATGGAGTCTGGCACAGACTACTGCTGGTCATACAGCAGAGAAACAATAGTCTTTTTGTTTTTTTTATCACACAGAAAAATCAACAACCACCTCACCTCTTCAGAAGTCTTTCTCACTGCTCTCCTTAACTCAAAAACCCTCAGGATGCAGCCATCAGTAGTCATCCTCTGGATGACTTATAGAGGCCTTAATTGCCTCATTCTGAACAGCTGAAGTTTTCCAATGCCCTAAACCTTTCTGGCTACTTCTGCAGCCGACACCTAGTAGTAATTGGTTTATTGTCTAAACAAGGCAGAAATGTATCTCCCATCTGTGACAACACCCACAGATTTACCTGACTTCCTGTCACATACCCCCCCTCTTGTTTCAACCCTAGGGTTGGGACACAGGTTGCCAGGCACGCATGCACTCAGGACAACCCATCTGCATTCCCCATTTTAACATCGGGGCGATGCGTTACCACAAAATTAAATTCCTGGAGGGCCAGGAACCACCTATTTATTCTCCTATTGGTCTCTTTGTTCTGTGCCATCCACTTCAATGGGGCATGATCCGTCACCAGTTCAAACTGTCTACCCACGAGGTAGTACCGGAGAGAATCCAAAGCCCATTTCACCGCCAAACACTCTTTCTCAGTGGTGGCATAATTCTCCTCATGGGCCTTCAACTTTCAGCTGAGGTACATAACAGGGTGTTTCTCCCCCTTTGATAATCTGGGACAGTACAGCTCCTAACCCCACATTTGACGCATCTGTCTGAACCACAAAGTCCCGTGAAAAATCAGGCGAATTTAAAACTGGCTGACTACATAAGGCCTGTTTTAAAGCCTGAAAAGCTGTTTCTGCTTCGGGAGTCCATTTGGTCACGACAGACTCCTTCCCTTTGGTCAAATTTGTCAGGGGAGCAGCCTGTGAGGCAAAATGGGGGATAAAGCGGCGATAATACCCCGCGATCCCCAAAAATGCACAAACCTGTTTCTTGTTGGTGGGACATGACCAATCCTGAATAGCCTCAACTCTGTTTATTTGGGGCTTGATTAGACTTCTTCCAATGGTATACCCCAGACATTTCGCCTCTTCTAGCCCAAGGGTAAATTTTTTTGGATTGGCTGTAAACCCGGCTTTCCAAATGGAATCCAACACAGCCTGAACTTTTGGTAAGTGTGAGTCCCAATCCTCACTGTGGATGACAACGTCATCGAGGTATGCAGCAGCATAGGCTCCATGAGGCCAAAGGGTCTTATCCATGGTGCGTTGAAATGTAGTGGGAGAATTCTGTAACCCAAAAGGCATCCTCCGATATTGGAAAGATCCGTCTGGAGTTACAAATGCTGTTTTTTTCCCTGGCCGACTCCGAGAGAAGAATTTGCCAATAACCCTTGCTCAGGTCTAACGTCATCATGTACCGGGCAGTGCCTAGGCGATCAATCAGTTCATCTATGCGGGGCATAGGATAGGTGTCAAACTGAGTGATTTTATTTAGGCGGCGAAAGTCATGACAAAACCGCCAACTTCCATCTGGTTTGGGCACTAAGACAATGGGACTGGACCAATCACTATTTGACTCTTCTATCACGCCCAGCGCAAGCATTTTTTTTACTTCCTGGCGAATTGCCTCTCACCGGGCAAAACACGCGGAGATAAACACTTTAGCTACTGTTCTTCTATTTAGCTATTCAAAAAACACCCATTTAGGTGCAAAAAAATATATTTTGCAGTGTTTCCTTCAGTGTTTGCCGTGTTTCCTCCAGTGTTTGCAGTGTTTCCTCCTTATCTGTACATGTGAGATAAATACTTTAGCTACTGTTCTTCTATTTAGCTATTCAAAAAACACCCATTTAGTGCAAAAAAATATATTTTGCAGTGTTTCCTCCAGTGTTTGCAGTGTTACCTCTGCTGCCGCTTACACCTACACCGCCACATCCATCGCCACCTCAAACTCCTACTCCATATGGACCTCGTCCTCCTAGGTCAAGATTTTTTTTTTTTTATGTATTTTATGTTATCTTAAGTTATTTCCCTTTCCACACTTGTCATGCTCTTACCAATATTTTGCTGCCATTTGCAGCCCTCTAGCCCTTTCCATTACTTTTTTAGAGACATTTTAGTAGTCAAAAATTCGGGTCCCCATTGACTTCAATGGGGTTCGGGTTCGGGGTCAAGTTCGGGTCAAGTTCAGACTTTTTTCTGAAGTTCGGCTGAAACCCGTCGAACCCGAACATCCAGGTGTCCGCTCAACTCTATTCAATAGTTTTTATTGGTAATTTTTCAACATTAACATAAAAGTGTAATACATTATGGTAAGCCCACTTTAGTGGGAACTGGGTGCATACAAGAAATAGAAGAAGAGAAAAAAAAAAAAGAATGACAAAGTCAAACAGTCCAATAACTCTCGGACCTATGGGTGGCTTCCCAATCATTGGTCAGGTAGTTAGGTCACTGAAGATGTAAAATCCGAGCAGTAAACAATGAACCTGAGTATCATTTGCATCGTCCCCAACAGAGGGAACTATTGAATAAAATAAAATAAATAGATTTGAAGCAATAAAATAGATACCAGGCTATGGCTCTCCTACATAGGGTGCTAGGGTCTCTCCCTCCAGATCAGGTGGATTCTGACAGGTATTTTATCCATGGATTCCATGTTTTCTCAAAGTGGGCTAACTTGTCCCAGTGGATAGCCACCATATGTTCATTAATCAAGATCCATGTCAGTTTTGCCTTCAGAACATCAAAGCGGATTATAGGCAACCTCCAGGATCTCGCTATGCGTATCCTAGCTGCTCTAAAAATGAATGCTTCCCTAGAAAAGCCTGCTGTGGAGACTTTGTTAAATTCATTTGGGTGAGGGAATAGATAAAATTGTATGTCCGGATCCAGAACCAAATTAATTTGCTACATGTCCGTCAGGTATGGGGGATTGTACCCTCCTGGCTGCAACCACGAAAACACCTAAAGGATGTCCCCTGGACTGCAGACACCAATCTGACTGGAACTAGATACCATCACAAGAAAACTTTGCAGTTCGCCTTAATTAGGGAGGTATTAATGTAAGATTTAGAATTTAATTGGGCCAGTGTCCTTCCTTCCTCTGCTTCTTTTTTGTTGTTGTTTACAAACGGTTTTTATTAATGGATAAGGTCATAATATAAGCTTTTAACAGTGATAAAAGATGAACAAGTGTAAGGTGCCGTACACACGGCAGAGAACCTCGACGGGCAGAACACATCGTTCCGCCCGTCGAGGTTCTCTCCCGGCCGTCGGATTCGGCGACCCGCCCGTCGGGAATGGCAACCAGCCATTCTTCCAGGCGGGCCGTCGAGGAAATAGAGAGCGTGCTCTCTATTTCGGCTCGACGGGCTTCCCGACGGGAAGCTCGCTGAGACCGTACACACGGCCGAGGTCCTCGCTGGAATGTGCATTCCAGCGAGGTTCTCGCTGATTTTCAGCGAGAACCTCGGCCGTGTGTACGGGGCCTAAGAGTCATTTACATTATACATTGTATCTAAGTACAGGTATATCACAAGAGAAAATGCATATATTTAATTTATAATACTATATAACATTTGTCGGAAAAGGATTAGTGGGTGTCCTTAAGTAGATTATTTGTAGTGGATATCATATCAGTAGTGAGGTTTCCCATAAAGACCATTTTTGGTATATATGCATTGTGGCATATAACGTGTGGTGTATTCTCTCCGAAAGTTTGATGTTTTCCATGCGGTTAAGAATCTGAAGCCATGGCACATTGGATGAACGCCAGTTGAGAGCTATGGCCCAGTGGATAGAGCTAAGAAGAGTGTGGATTAATCTGGAACTGGCTATTGGTATGTCTTGTATGGGGGCGAATAGAAGGCACATTTGGGGTGTTGTTGGGATCTTTCTGCCTGAAATTCGATCAATCATAAGACTTGCGTTGTGCCAGATGTGTTTAAGGAGGGAGCATTCCCAAAAAATATGTCATAGTGTCCCATGTGTAGGACAAACCCTGAAACACAGCGGAGAAGTTGAAGGGTAAAATGAGTTAAGTTTGGCGGGAGTGAGATACCATCTGTAAAGCAATTTGGTGGCAGATTCTCTGATGGTGGTAGTTTTGGTACATCTGTGTAGATTTTCAAAAATGGTATCCCATTGTTCGGGGGAAAATGAAATGTTTAAGTCTGATTCCCATTGTAGCATGGGGTGTGTTTTTACAGGCAAGTTGTACTCGTTTACATTTTTATACATTTTTGATATTAAACCTTTGTCTCGAGGGGAGGAAATACAAATCTGTTCGAATAGTGAAAAAGGGATATTTAGAGTGAGCGAGTAATGTTTTTGGTAAAAGTGCTTAATTTTCTCATAATTTTCATGTTATATATGTGCAAGGTCATATTTTGTTTGTAGTTTTGTGAAAGAGTAAAATGTATTGTTATGAGTGAGTGTTTTTAAATTCGTTAGATTGTGCAGTTTCCATATTGCCAATGAGTTTTGGTTATTCTCTAGGGAAGTGAGATGGGGGTCCCCTAGGAAGGATGCCAAGGGAGGGATGTCTGAAGACATGCTATATTTGGTAACTTGTTTGTTCCATAGTTGTAGGAAATGTGTTACGATTGTGTTTAACGGTCTAATTTTCTGTGGCAAAATGGATTTGGACCAGAATAGTCCTTGTAGGTAGTAAGGGAGAACTGATTGCTCTTCGAATTGGAGCCATGGTATTTGGAAGGCTGGGGCATACCATTGTGCAAGTTGAGTGAGTCTGGCTGACAGATAATACAACCATAAGTTTGGGATACTTAGCCCTCCTTTTAGTTGGGGCCTAAACATTAGGGAGTAGCTAAATCTTGTTTTTTTTGTTTTGCCAGATGAATTTATTAATTTCCCTTTGGAGCGAATCTAATTTATTTTTGGGCAATGTAAGAGGAAGGGCTCCTTCCTCTGCTTCTAAAGCCTTGTACACATGATCAGTCCATCCGATGAGAACAGGCTGAAGGACCGTTGTCATAGGTTAACCGATGAAGCTGACTGATGGTCTGATGTGCATACACACCATCGGTTAAAAAAGCAATCGTGTCAGAACGCGGTGACGTAAAACACAACGTCGTGCTAAAAAAAATGAAGTTCAATGCTTCCAAGCATGCGTCAAATTGATTCTGAGCATGCGTGGATTTTTAACTGATGGTCGTGCCTACTAACGATTGATTTTGACCTATCGGTTAGAAGTCCATAGGTTAATTTTAAAGCAAGTTGGCTTTTTTTTAACCTAAGGTTAAATAACCTATGGGGCCCACACACGATCGTTTTTGACCGATGAATACGGTCCATCAGACCGTTGTCATCTGGCTATCCTGTCGTGTGTACGAAGCCTTAGGCCTAGTACATTTCAGGGAGTTCAGGAAGTGCATAATCTGAGAATATCTAAATTGCTCCCCTGTGGGAGGAGGCATTTTTCCTGTATAGTGCTTCTGACAACAATCCTCTATGGTTCCAGAAATCCACGAAAGTGGAGGGACTGAGACCCAGAGGGAAAATTTTCACCTAAAAATGTAATTTAGTAATTTTTGTGAAATGCCAGTAAAAACGTGGTAGGTTGGCAACACTGGATACTAGCTGGATGTCCTCCTGCAACTGTGAGGATAAAGGCTCTCTTAGGATATCCTCCTGTGTTGTTTGCTGTGGGGGTGATGATTTCTGCTGCCCAGGAGGAGGAGTAGGGGCCACCTCACGGAGCTGTTTTATGAGCCGCCGCCATATTGGCAGGATGTCTGCTGCTGGCCGGGGGACTGGCGCGCCGTGCAAGGCTGCTGGGACGGCTGTGTCAGCTTCTTTTTTGCCTGCCCTGTTGTCCTCCTATGCATATTGATATCCCCCAGCCGATCCCAATGTTTAGGGGACCTCACCGCCTCCCCTTCTAGCTAATATCAGCTTGGATGGGCGAGAACGTGCGGCGCGCATTCAGTACATTACCAAACTCGGCTCCGTGTGCAAACGCACTTGAAGATGAGATTTCAAGGATTGCATATAGGTGAGATAGCTGGATAAATTAGGATGGGGAGTGCCTGCTGATGGGAGAGGCTCTCAGGTGAGATCATGGGCGAAGGAAACAAGGGAGAGAGATCAAGGTCATGGAGGAGCAGAGAGGATGGTTTGGGTGATTTATTGAGCAAAGGTTGATGATGTAGCTTGGGGTAGATGAGTCCAGCAGCAGCATTCATGATAGACTGAAAAGGGAATATCCTGTCTAGAGGTAGGCATTTAAGAAGGGAGTTAGAAAGATTTTAAAAAAAAAATATGCAATTTGTGTGTAATGTAATATGTAATTAGATTTATCCAAATCTCCAAATGAAATAGTAATGACTTTCATTAAAATTCAAGGGGGTTTTAAGGGGAACCCCATTCGAGCATGCAGCCCGGCAGGCCAGGAAAGAGGGGACAAGTAAGCGGCCCCTTCCTCCTGAAACATACCAGACCATATGCCCTAAACATGTTGTGGGGTACCCCTTAAAATCCATACCAGGCCCAAAGGGTTTGGTAAGCATGGAGGGGACCCCACTCCATTTTTTTCTTATTTCTTTCGTTATTTCGCCAGCAATGTCATTTTTATTTCTTTACGGATGTCAGCTTTGCTGCAGCAGGTTTTTTTTCACTGTACAGAAGAGGTGATCTCTCCCCTCTAAAAGCCCTAATTTTAAGCCACATACACGTACATGTCTGTTATGATCCCCTGCCGAACATGTGTTTAGTTCCAAACATGTTCGTTTCTAAACCCTCAAAACACACAGTGTGTCAACATGTGCTATCTCCTATCACGGGGTATCAATGGATGCATTTTGGGGGTGCAACAACTTCCTCATAGCTAAAGTAGGTGAGAGGAAGAGGTTGCACCCCCGAAACACGTCCATTGATACCCCATGATGGGAGCTAGTACATGTTGACACACTGTGTGTTTTGGGGCTTTAGCAAACTAGATGTAGGGAAAGACACACATTTTAGGCATGGGATGATGAGGGAAATAAGAATCTTCAGGCACAATTTGTGGGCATCTTCAATTTTTGGCTTTGTGATTCTTAAAAACACAGAAAGATTACAATTAACATTACTTATGGCAGTGTTTCCCAACTCTCCTTCTCAAGATGCATTTCCAGGTCATGTTTTTTATATTTGTTGATTAGGGATGAGCCCGATGTTCGAGTCAAACTTAAGTGTTCACCTGTTCGACGAATAGCAAACACTATGCGGTGTTCGCAGAAAATTTGAAAGCCACGGAACACTGTTTAAAAGTCTATGGAAGATTAACATTAAAAATCTTAAGTGCTATGTTTAAAGGCTTATATGCAAGTTATAGTGCCCCCTCCTGAACCGTGCCAGGCTACATACCCTCAACATGGGGAGGATGCTTTGGGGTCTGACCCTAAAGTACCTTGTCCCCATGGAGAAGAGTTTTATGAGCTGGATTGTTGAAAAATTTAATTTAAAGGCGCCACATCCCTATTAGATACATAAAATATAGATAGGTTTGTTGGGACTTTTAATTACAAAAATAGAAAAATGTATTTGATAAAAGTTCATAATTTGAATACATAAAATATTCACAGAGAGATCAGTGGAATATACCAACAGTAAGTGCATATCTGGATTATCTCTACATGTTTCACCTTTTACGGCTTCTTCAGGAGATCTTTTACAATGGGCACTGTATAGGAACTGATCACTATAATAGAAAAATACATGTTATAAATCAATAAAAAATGAGAAGCAAAACATATAAAACAAAATATTCAGTTACATTCCGGACTTGAATGAAAAAGATACAACCTATGCACTGATCATAGTACCAACCTGTGTGTTCAAGGATAAAGCCCCTATTGATTATGGAAGGATGTATAGGATCAATCAGCAGTATCATAGATACCATTGTCTGGACAGGAACCAACTAATGGTGTTTGTGAAGAAATTGGAAAACAATTCCTACAATTTAAAGCAGCCATAAAATGCGAAACATGTAGAGATAATCCAGATATGCACTTGCTGTTTTGTATATTTCACTGATCTCTCTGTGAATATTTTATGTACTCAAATTATGAACTTTTATCAAATACATTTTCTATGTTTGTAATTTTGTTGTATGTGCGCTTTAAAAATCCCAACAAACCTATCTATATTTTATGACCTTGTCCCCATGCTGATGGAGACAAGGGCCTCATCCCCACAACCCACAAACAGTTTTAAAAAATTGTAAAAAAGACAAGAGACAGCTTGGGACAAGTCCTTTTATACAAAAAATAAATACAAAATGTCTTTTCATCAGACGAGCAAAAAAAAAAGAAGCTGCAACAGCTTATCGGAATCTGGAAAAAAAGCCACAACAGTTCCGCCTCCTCCTTGTTAAAGGGGCTTCCAGATTACGATAAGCCTCCCCAACCTCAGACCCCCACAACCACCAGGCAAGGGTTGTGGGGATGAGGCCCTTGTCTCCATCAACATGGGGACAAGGTGCTTTGGGATTAGACCCCAAAGTATCCTCCCCGTGTTGATGTCATGTGGCCTGGCACGGTTCAGGAGGGGAGGCGCTCTCTCGTTCCCCCCTCTTTTCCTGAGGCCTGTCAGGCTGCATGCTCGGATAAGGGTCTGGTATAGATATTTGGGGGACCCCTACGCAATTTTTTCTTTTATTTTGGTGCAGGGTTCCCCTTAAAATCCATACCAGACCTGAAGGTCTGGTATGGACTTTGAGGGGGGCCCTTATTGATAATAAAATTGACGCAGGGTTCCCCTTAATATCTATACCAGACCTGAAGGGCCTGGTATGGAATTTGGGGGGACCCCCACGCATTTAAAAAAAAATTGGTTCAGGGGTTCCCCTTAATATTAATTCCATACCCAAAAGGCCTGATAATGGACTGAGGGGGAACCCATGCTGTTTTTTCAATGAGTTTTATCTGTATTGCTGAAACCCGACAAATGATTGCAGCCGCAATCAGTTTTAAATTACCTTTTTTCCTTTAAATATGTAATTTTGCTGCTGGACTGTTCTAAACATGGGAAACATTTACCAGTTTACAGGCATTCTATAGACACCCCAGGCAGGAGATTTAAAGGAATATTTCACTTTTATTGTTTCACTTTAAGCATTATTAAAATCCCTGCTCCTGAAAAAGAGCAGCAGTCTGGACAAGACCACAGCTGCCTTCCTTAGCCAGGCCACTACTGCCATCAGGACAGACCCAGATGCGACTGAGGCATTTGGGTGTCTGACAGCAAATAAGTTAAGCAAGATGGATGTGGAACAAAGTAGAATGTGTGAGGAACTCATGCTGCAGCTCCTCAACGTGTGTGTGTGTGTGGGGGGGGGACAAATTACATTAAAACTCACATTTCTGATTTTGAGGCCCCACCTCCACCACCTCCACAGCCACCACAGGCACCCCAGCCCCTACAGCAGCATGCCGGACAGTGGCAATTCCAGCCACAAGACCCCCAACAAGCCCGCTGGGCTGGGGATTTTCAGCCCTACAATTACTAATTTGGAATTATGATTTTATTTGTTATACTTTATTTATTTTTGTATGGATGGAATGCACTTTTTGTTTAAGTTCTTTAGATTTGAATGTCAGATAGCATCTATAATTTATTTTAATTTTTTTAATAATGCACAATAAAAACAATTGTGTAGAATAATACTTGGCTATGTGTTTTACTTCAAATGACAGTTTGGGAGTAGGCAGTTACATTTAAAAAAATACAATGAAAAATTAACAAGGGGCACCAACATAGTTGTATCTTTGGTCTTCAAAACTACGGTATATTGGTGTTGTGGTAACTTGACGAAAAAAACAAAACAAACATAATCATTTTATTCTTGATATCACTAGAAAAAAAAGCCTTTTTGAATACGTTTGACAGAACTCCATCAGTATCACCAGCAAAGCAGCTTCATTATTATCCCATTAAAGAAGAAGCGAATATGCACTGCATTTGGACATTTCATAATTTGCTGCTTCACGAATGTTAATTCTCCATTACGAAAGCTACACTGTAGTTTACAAGACCGACCACTTCCAGCTCATCCTTGCTTCTGAGCATGCGTGTTTGTACTTTGGACATTTGTCTGATGGACTTGTGTACACACGATAGGAAAATCTGACAACAGAAGCTGTCCACGGAAATTTTATATGCCTGCCATCCAACATTTGTCTGATGGTGTGTACAAAAGGTCAGATATTAGGCCAACAGTCTGTCATCCCAAAATTCTCATCGGAAAATCCGATTGTGTCGCGAGGCTTGAGAGACTTCTAAGGATAACAATAGATAAAACTCTCATTGCCTAATCATGACAAAATGTTCTATTTTTAGTAGAAAAATACCTACTTCTAAATTTCAGAAATGCTAATTTAACATCGTAATTTCTAAGAGTGTAAATTGCCGGATTTAACATTGGAGTTAAAATGCAATAAAATATGGTAATCAGTTTGTCTGTTCCAGGTTTCATGCTTGACTTTGGAATCATATAGTCAGTTATAGCTGAACCATAAAATGTTGTCACAACAATAATATGAGATCCACACGTAGAAAAGGCTTTCTTACGTCCATCGGATGATGCAATTTTTAGGATACTTAAGACTATTTGAACATAGGAAACTGCAATAAATATAACAGGAGTGATTAGAATAATCACGCCAGATACAAAAACAAAAAGTTCAAGGAAAATAGTGTTTTCACATGACAAAGATAAGATTTCTGGTATATTACACAGGAAATTATTTATTTTATTATTCCCACAAAGATCTACTTTGAATGTAAGTATCACATGTGTAATAGGACCAAGAAAACCAAATAACCATAAAGTAGAAACTGTTCTGACACAGACCTTCTTCATGATGGTAGTGTAGTGTAATGGATAACATATAGCTACAAAACGATCATATGCCATTATGGCTAGCAAAATACACTCAGTTACCCCTAAGCATACATTTATGTATAGTTGCATTGCACATTCTGCATAGGAGATTATTTTCTTTGATGACATCAAATCTCTCAGTATCCTTGGTACGGTTGTAGTTGAATAACAGAGATCCAGAAAAGAGAGGTTTGAAAGAAAGAAATACATAGGTGTATGAAGTTTGGTGTCTGTTACAATCAGAACAATGGTAAGAACATTTCCAATCAAAAGGATCATATACACAAGCAAAAAGATAAGAAAAAGTAAAACTTGAATATGTGGATGATTTGAAAATCCAAGAAGAATAAATTTCACAACCAATGTGTCATTTCTTGAAAGCATAATTTAAAATATAATAAAGGGATATATATTTTAAGATTCGATAAATAGTTTTTTGGGTATGTAAACATTCCTTTTATAATGGCTGTCCAAAAATACTGTAAGTTTTATGGCTTGTACATCTATAACTGCAGTGTTTGTCACCCTGAACAAACTTTCTTCACTTGCAGCTAGGACTGTTCCTAAAAGAAACTGACAAGAGAAAACTGAATGGTTTAATTCCGCAAATTACTAGATATGTGCATTAGTTTTCGTCCGAATGCATATTCGTCCGAATTTCAGGTATTTTCGTTATTGTTTTAAAGCGGAGCTCCACCCTGAAATTAACTTGACTTTAATATCACTAGCGGTGCAAAACAATACCTAATCGGCGATTGTTAAAAAATTGAGTGTTGTAATACCTGTTATAGACACAGGCTTCCGGTCTGCAGGGAGTCGGGTTTTCCTCGGGTTATTCGTTCCTTCCTGTCCCACGCTGTGCATGCTGGGAGCCTGTCTCAGAGCTCCCTAATTATAATATTTCTCTCTATTAGCCTAGACATCGCGCAACTTTGTTTCACAGGAAGTGACGCGGATGTAAACAAAGGAAAGGGGCGGTTGTTTCAAAATTCTCCATTACAGCACAGATACAACGGGGCGGTAACAACAGAGACGCTCACGCCGCCGGAGCACTTAGCCAGTGCGTGTGCGCGAGATCAAGTGGTGGATGCTGGGACAGAATCCCCCGAAAACAGGAAGTGACATGTTGTGTCCTGTTTCCTGCCCAAACCCAAGATGGCAACGGGAGAAGATGCAGAATATAAGTTGTTATTCTGGACAGAAAAAGAGTGCATCGGCTGCTGAAATCAAAAAACGTGAGTTTAGCACAACAGTGGGATTGCTAATTTAAAGAGCCCATAATCACAAATTCGGTTTTTCGGCGGAGATCCGCTTTAACAAACGATAACGAAAGCACAGAAAACGAAAACTGAAAGATCCGACATAAACAAATGCTTTATTTTCTTTTTCATTGCAGTCGAATGTGCCTAACCTTAACTCTACTAGTCCAATATTATTCTACATAAAGAGAAAAGATTCGACATTGAGAGAAAAGATTTGACATTGAGAGAAAAGATTCGACATTATAGAGACATGAAGAAGAGTCGACATAGAGAGAAAAGATTCAACATAGAGAGACATGAAGATTCGATGAAGTAGCTAAAAACATACGATCGCAGCAAGTGGACATTTATGGTAAAAATGCTCTGCCCATAGGCTATTGAAGAATTCTCATGATGGTTGACTAGTAATAATAATTAATAAATATAATTATTATTAGCCATACAACATTAGAATTCTTCTATAGCTTGTAGGCGGAACATTCGACCCGAAATGTACGATTGCGGCATCGTACAGTTTCTCCGTCAAATCTTCTTTTTTTTTTTTAAGATTCTGTCAAATCTTCTTTTTTTTTTTTTTAAGATTTCATCAAATCTTCTTAGAACATTCGACAGACACCATAAGCCTTCAATGACAGATTCGACCTTAATTAATTTGGATTTTTGGACGAATGCATTTTTGTAATGAAGAACAAAATAAATAAAAACTAATTTTTGGAGAAACTAAATACATTTATTTTTCGTACGAAAACGAAATTTCGAAACAAAATTTTTCAGTTTGCACATGTTTACAAATGACTTAATCAGACATTGGCATTCCTAAAGTGGTATTAAACCCAAAAGCAAACATTTATTATATGGCAGCTTACCAATTCTTAAATGTGATAGCTGCATTAGTTTCCTTTTTTAGGCTTTTTTTTCTTCTATTTTCATCTGGTGATTCAGCCAAGAAGTCTGTTTTTTTTCAGTTACAGGGATGAGACAAACCATTTAATACTAACAGAGGTCTGTAGTGATCAGTTTTTATTCATTTATGTGAAACCTTTATCCCAAAAGGAAAAAAAAAATGTTTGCTGTTACTGCAAATAAAGTGTAATGCCGCGTACACACAATAGGAAATTCCGGCAAGAAAAATCCGATGTGAGCTTTTGGTTGAAAATTCCGACCATGTGTATGCTCCATCAGACTTTTGCTGTCGAAATTTCCGTCAACAAAAGATTGAGAGCTGGTTCTCTATTTTTCCGACGGGAAAAGTTCCTATAGAAAAATCTCCTTGTTTGTATGTAATTCCGACGCAAAAAAAAAAAAAACATGCATTCTCAGAATCAAGAAGAAGAGCCAAACTGCCTATTGAACTTCATTAATCTTGGCTCATTGTACGTCTTGTATGTCACTGCGTTCTTGACAGTTGGAATTTCAGACAAGATTAGTGTGACCGTATGTATACAACACAAGTTTGAGCCAACATTCCGTCAGAAAAAAATCCACGGTTTTCTTGTTGGAATTTCTGATTTCTGAATCTCTAGTACATCTAAAGGCCTGTACTCATGATACGAAAAGCAGATGGAAAAATGTGTACATCAAGCTGTCTGCCAATTTTCGGATCAGACCAAAGCTGGATGTGCAGACTATAACATTTTTGGTGGATGTAAACTCAACGTCCAATTTTCGTTTCATTAGTACGGTTTTCATATGAAAAAAATCATAAGAGCAAGACTACACATGCTCAGAAATGAAAGAATACATACAAAACTATTCAACACATTACGTCACTTCTGATGTTGTAATTATGTTGCATGAAAACTTTTGTATTGTCAGTAACCTCTTCACTTTCGACATGAGACTAGCATGCCACAAAAAACTGACCTTTGGTCGTCTGAAAATCTAAACGTGTGTATGATGCTTAACATTCCCCTCCCCCTAGACTGACAGTGCTGCTGACCAAATGTGCCCCCTGTGCTCATTCATCCAGAGTGGGGGGGACTCTAATACAGGATTTGTGTTACTGTCCAGACCACCAGGTGGAAACAGAGGAAAAAGTCTAATAAAAGAAAACAAATACAGCCACCACATCAAATTAATTAATAAGCTACAGTATATTATTATTTTTTTGTTTTGGGGTTAATACTGCTTTAACTTCCAGTAAAGCTGCCATGGTGTTAAAATATAACACAAGTTAACACTTTTGTCCTTTTCTTCATTGACAAGCTTTGGAGTAACATCTCTTTCTAGAATGTTGTCATAAATAAACATTTTTTTTTTTAATGGAAGCAAAATTACAGTCATGATATCACACATGTGAGTTTCATTTCATTAATTTTACATCCCAATTTATGGGAAATCTATAACATAACAGCAGCAAATGAAAATGTCAACTCAATTTCTTGATATAAATTAAGTATTTTTTCACAGGAAGCATAAGTTACAGATATAAATATCTCGGAGCAAAGTATTTTTTGCTTTATAATGTCAATGTTCACTCAGATTTTAGCAAAGCTAATTCAATAATTATATACAGCAAACCCTTGCACATTGCACTTGCTGTAGAGTAATAGAACATACAAAATTGTTATAGGGAAAACACATGGAAAGCCCTCTTTATGTGTTTATAAAATGGTCAGGATTTTAACAAAATAATAGGAAAATTAAGTTTTGTGGATACAATAGGAAGTGAGTAAAAAAATATATTCTATGTGAGAATGAGAACTGTGAATGATGAGTGACTATGGCAAGTGAGGCTTATTAATGAAAATGATGAGTGAGGATGATGAATGGAGCAGACTACTGTGGCTGACTATTGAGAAATAAGGGTAAAGCTGACAAGTGAAACTAATGACTATAGGCTGGCAGGTAAGGATGACACAAATAGTAAGGAGAGGTGAGGTTGACAAAGAATAATGTTAGTTTGGAAAGAAATTGATTGGGGGGTTTCCAGCAAAGACCACACAGCACCTATACGAGCGGCCTATAGACCAGACCTGACAGAGTTTTTTAGTGAGCTTATATACATGACTTATCATGTTAAAATATTATGTACTAATGTTAAAATTAAAGTTTTATGCCCTGTAATAATGTTTTATGTATGTAAGTAATGTGTTTTCCTTTGCATATTACTAGATATGAAAGAGATGGATGCGGCGCCCCGACGACGCTAATATTGCGAAACATGTTGGGGACCAGCTCCACTCCCATCTAACGTATCACAACATCTCCACTGTATCAGGGCAAAACAACTGTTTTTACTATTTATTGTTTTTTATGTATCGAAATAAAATTTGTAATTGTCTTTAATCAAATTCTCTCTGAATTTAATAGCTCACCTACCAGACACAAGCCCTAACAAAAGTCCTATTTACACTGCAGTGGCTAACACCCACTCAGTGTGCTCATCCCAATTTTCAAAGAATAATGTTAGTAGAAATGAGGCTGACAACTTATGCCTCGTACACACAACCGTTTTCTCGGCAGGAAAAAAAACAATGTTTTTCCAGATGGGATTCCTCTCAAGCCTGCCTTGCATACACACGTTCAGGCCAAATACCGCCCGTCCAAAGTGCGGTGAAGTACACCATGTACGACGGGACTATAAAGGGGAAGTTCTATTCAAACGGTGCCACCCTTTGAGCTGTTTTTGCTGATCCTCGTGTTAGTAAAAGTTTGGAGAGACGATTCACGCTTTTCAGTTTTTGTGTTTTTCAGTCCGTTACAGCATGCCGAATGTGCTATCTCCATTCCGAAAGCTAGTTTTACCAGAACGAGCGCTCTCATCTCATATTTGATTCTGAGAAAGCACATTTTTTCCCCTCAGAAAAGCATACACACGACTGGTTTTCCTGACGGGAAAAAGTCTGCCGGAAATCCCGGCGGGGAAAAAAGAAAACAGGTCCTCTTTTTTTCCCCCGCAGTTCTCTCGTCAGGAAAACTGCGATGGAGCATACACATGGCCGGTTTTCATGACAGTTTTCCCGACAGGAAAACCGATCGTGTGTACGAGGCATTAGAGGGTATTTGTATTAAGGACATTCAAACTTTGCAAATTTTATGGTGGATACCTATTTCAAAATTAAAATATATTGTATAATACGACAATGAATGATAACTGAGTGATAAGTGAGCATGAGTAAAGCCAATAAGTAAAGTTAATGAGTAACTAAAATGAGTGAGACTGAGTTCTGTAGCTGACAAATGATAATGAATCCTGAATCTGACCAGTGAGGCTGATACCTACTGATAAGTAAGGGTGAAAATCTGAATAATGAATGAGAATGGTGCATTGGTAGAAAAACAAATACGTATGGTGCCTTATAAATTCTGAATAATAATAATTATAAATGAGTATAATAAACAAGCAACTGCGGTTAACAGAAGGAATAAGGAGGATGTGTAAAAAGGATGGTTGAAAAGTATGTATAAAACAGAACTAGAGAGAGAGAAAGAAGAGGGAGAGAGAAAGAGAGGGAAAGCAAGAGATTTTATCAAACCTGTTGCAAAAATGGTTAATAAAATTAGAGTCGATTCACACTGGGGCGACACGACTTCCAGCACGACTTTCAGAAGCAACTTCAACACGACTTGAGCATGAACCACAGGGCGATCTGGGGCGATTTACAACACGACTTGAAGTCCTTTTCAGGTCAGGAGACATTCCAGTGGCCAATAAAACAACAATCCGCTCTGGGAGAGGGAGGGGGAGGGAGGGGTTTGCCTGAGAAATGTATGTTATCTTGCTGGAAAGTAGCTTCAATTAAAACAGTGATCAGACTTGGAAGCGACTTCCATTGAAATCAATGGGTACAAATCGCCTAGAAGTCTGATTGAAGTACTACAGGAACCTCTTCAAGTCGGATCCCAAGTCGCCCCAGTGTGAACCGACTCTTACTGGACTATGTAGACCAGTTTAACATTGTCACAATTAATGTTGTGCTACATTCACCTTTTTTGCAGCGCTGTTTGGAAAATACTAGCACTTTACCTAGCTTATTTGCCTGGTTAACACAAAAAATGCAGTGTATTCACACTAAGTGCCGTTTCACACTACAGCGACATGAAAGTTGGCACGACTTTGCGGGGCAACTTGAGGCAACTTCAAGGCAAGTTCGAGTCAAGTTCGAGGCAAGTTCGAGGCAACTTTGAGGCAACTTCGAGTCGCCTCCAGGACAGGCAACTTTGCCAGTGGCCAATCAAACAATAATCAGCTCTGTGGGAGGGAGGGGTTTGCTTGAGAAAACTATTTTCTCTTCCTGTAAAGTTACTTTAGTTAAGACAGTGATCCACCTTTGGAGGCAACTTCCTTTGAAATCAATGGGTACGAGTTGCCTACAGGTTGCCTAGAAGTCGCCTTGAAGTAGTAAAAGAAACTTTTCTGAAGTCGGAGCGACTTCAGTAGTGTGCATTAAGACGGCTCTCATTGACTTCTGCGTAATTTGTCTTGTCGCGCGACTTGGGGCGAAACAAGTTACTCCCCTAGGTTGCGGTAGTGTGAACCGACTCTTACAATGTTATACAGAAAAGCATAAAAGTAATTAATGTAAATACAGATTCTCAACCCTCTGGCACAAAAACCCTCTTAAAGCACTATGTTCCACTTTAAAAATAGTAAGTCACACTACAGATATTAAAGTGTTATCAAATTTGAATTCAATGTATAAAAAACATAATACTAGTGGAGCCTCTAACAAATAGAAAAAAGCAATTAAACCTGCAGAAATACAATTAGATCAATGAACTCTCCTAAATTGCTAGTTGTCTCTTTATATTGCTGTGATAAACAAGAATAACCATTAACTTGTTTTATATGTCTCAGGTGAAAAGTTAATGATTGCACTAATTAACTAACTAATCATGTGCAAAAACAAGCCCAGTGCAAATAAATACAAATCTCTAATCTACTAATTCTCCTTTTTTAAGAATCTGTACTCTAATGGTGCTAACAAAATAATAATCAAAAGTTTTTTTGTTTTGCAATAGATATAAAAGTTTTTTTACTTACTTTATGTAGTTAGTCCAAACACAAAATGAAGAGATATTTGCGCTCTCAGCTATCAACCCATTTATAGCTGGGGAGTCATGTACCAATCGAATCCACATAACTGGAGAGTGTTAGGCCGCGTACACACGAAAGGTTAACCAGAGGACAACGGTCTGGTGGACCGTTTTCATCGGTCAAAACCGATCGTGTGTAGGCCCCATCTGTTACTTAACCTTCAGTTAAAAAAAAGACAACTTGCTTTGAAATTTAACCGATGGACGCCTAACCGATCGTTAGTACGCACGACCATGGGTTAAAAATCCATGCATGCTCAGAATCAAGTTGATGCATGCTTGGAAGCATTGAACTTAAAGGGGTGGTTCCCCTAAAAATAAACTTTTAACATTGCATTTCTCCTCTTAATTACATCTAGAATCGGCTGGTATTTAAAAAAAAATCCGTCCGTCCATTTTCGGCATGTAGTCTCACCGCCGCTTCTGGTATGATGGTTGGGGACAGGCATCCGATCGATGCATACAGCGCGTCACGGGATGCCGAAAGAAGCCGAACGTTGGTGCGGCTCTATACGGCGCATGCGCACCAATGTTCGGCTTCTTTCGGCATCTCGTGACGCGCTGTATGCGTCGATCGGATGCCTGTCAATCAAGTAGGCACGCCCTACCCCAACCGCCAGACCCGGAAGCGGCGGTGAGACTACATGTCGAAAATGGTATGTACGGATGGATTTTTTTTTAAATACCAGCCAATTCTAGATGTAATTAAGAGGAGAAATGCAATGTTAAGTTTATTTTTAGGGGAACCACCCCTTTAATTTTTCTCAGCACGTTGTTGTGTTTTACATCACCGCATTCTGACACAATCGTTTTTTTAACCGATGGTGTGTAGGCACATCAGACCATCAGTCAGTCAGGTTAACCGTTCTCATCGGATGGACTGATCGTGTGAACGAGGCTTAACTGCTTGCCGACCTGCCGCCATCATTTTACTGCGGCGGGTTTGGCTCTACGTCGGCTATACGTCCGCTTTTAAGCGCCCACTAGGGGGCGAGTCTCGTGCGCGTGCCCGGTGGGCGCGATCGCTGCCGGGCACTCGCGCTCGTTCGTTACAGAGCGGGGGGGGGCTATGTGTGTAAACACAAAGCTCCTGGTCCTGTCAGCGGGGGAAACGCTGATCTTCTGTTCATACAATGTATGAACAGAAGATCAGTGATTTCCCCTAGTGAGTCAACCCCCCCATACAGTTAGAACACACCCAGGAACATACTTAACCCCTTCCCTGCCCCCTAGTGTTAACCCCTTCACTGCCAATGGCATTTTTATTGTAATCCAATGCATTTTTATAGCACTGATCGCTATAAAAATGCCAATGGTCCCAAAAATGTGTCAAAAGTGTCCGAAGTGCCCGCCATAATGTCGCAGTACTGAAAAAAGTCGCCAATTACTAGTAAAAAAAAATATTATTAAAAATGCCATAAAACTACCCCCTATTTTGTAAACGCTATAACTTTTGCGCAAACCAATCAATAAACGCTTATTATGATTTTTTTTTTACAAAAAATATGTAGAAGAATACGTATCGGCCTAAACTGAGGAAAAAAAATGTTTTTTTTTTATATACCGTATTTTTGGGGGATATTTATTATAACAAAATGTAAAAAATGCAGTTTTTTCTATTTTTTTTGCAGGTGATTAGGTATTCCTTGCAAACGAAAATGTATCTATGATTTTTAGGGTCATCTCTCAATGGCTAGAACAGTGTGAGTATAAAAATAAACTTTGCATAGCCTTTTGAAATTGATTTCCAGTATAAGTGTTTCCCAACATACGCTCCCAGTTCACACAACATTATTTATTTTGTTCAAAGGGAATATGATTAGATATTGCAAGAGTACACCACTTTTATTCTTTGGGACAGTGGTCATCAACCCTGTCCTCAGGGCCCACTAACAGGCCAGGTTTTATGTATTACCTTGGGGAGATGCAGACTACAATACTGCAATCACTGAGCAGCAATGATATCACCTGTGATGTATTTCAGTTATCTTGCAAACTTGGCCTGTTAGTGGGCCCTGCAGGACAAGGTTGATGACCATTGTTTTGGGATACATGCAGGCAATGATGTTTCAGTCTCACAGGTGTCAAAAACCATGTGTAGCAGGTGGCATAGTAATGTTATGAAAAACAAATGATCAATATTCATTTAGTTTTCGACTTGTCTATTGCCTTCTTTAGGAGGCATTACTGAAGAGAAAATTTAAGAGAAAAAGTGGATGGTCTATTGTAGTGCAGAAGTCCATGGAGTTGGAGCCCATTTACTGCAAGGACTGCACCCCTATTTACATAATAATAATAATAATAATAAGAGGAATAAGAAGAATTTGGATAAAATATAAATACTGTATATATATTATAACAGTGGGGGTTTTCCGGGCCACCTTGGCAGTGTTGGTTCTGAACCAGATTTTGCTTTCCACTTGTGATCAGCAGCAGGTGGTATAAATAAAAAAGGATTTTGGCCTGGGACTCAGGAAGACAAACCTGAGAAAGCTGTGGATATGAAGATTGCTTTGTAAGAGAAAGAAAAGGTTTTGCACAATGTTTGTTTTGTTGGTGAAGGAGAGAAGCCCTTCATCTATGAGATAGGAATCTCTTCTATTAGTGTCTGGATGGCAGTGAACTATTTTCTTTTTTGTATTTTGTTTGTTATCCATGCAATCGTTTAACTACTTCACGCAAAACGGCGTACCTGCACGTTGGTACTTTGACGCTAAATACAGTCGTTATGGCAGCAGCTACCTGCCATAACCCCGGTATTTTCAATAATGACATGTGTTTCTCTTTGAGATTAAAGTGGTCTCTGTGGTGGATTTGACACAAGATCACTATTATTGGTGACGGGAGTGGTGCCTACCCCTCTCATGCCATGCTCCAGCCGTCTCCGCCGCGCTCCAGCCATCTCCGCCGCTTACAGGAGCCATCGAGGATGATTGCGTCCATTCCCTAACAAGCAGACCAAGAGCTCCTTAAGGAGATGGCCCAACACCTGGTGGAATTAAAGAAGGGGTCTGCACGTCCTCTGCCAGTGGAACAGAACATGGCGCATGCCAGATATTACCAGCAGAAAATGACACCTGCAGATGATGTGGAAGCCTACCTCACAACTTTCAAAAGGGTTGCTGTTTTGAAAGGATGGCAATAAATAGCAATTGGTAGGACTGCTAGCACCTTTTCTGTCAGGGGAACCTCAAAAAGCTCATTATGACCTGGAACCAGAGGCTGCCAGGGATTATGAGAAATTGAAAGCGGAAATTGTTACACGCCTGGGGGCTCACCATTGAGGTCTGGACTCAACGGGTGCATCGGTGGTTATATAGTTCTGACAAGCCACCCTGCTCCAGATGTTTGACCTATTAAATCTCATCAGGGAGACCTTGTTTGCACTTAAGGCCTCGTACACACGATCAAATTTGTCCGCTGAAAACGGTCCGATGGACCGTTTCAGCAGACATCTCCGATCGTGTGTATGGGCTAGCGGACAGATTTGTCCACCCGACAGATTTCAAAGCATGCTTTGAAATCTATCCGGTGGGAATCTCTCCGCCCGACATGTCTGCTGGTTAGTACACTTACCAGCAGACATGTCGTCCCGCTCCGCCGCCGCACCTCCGCCGAATGGATTCGGCGCATGCGCGGAAGTGTTTTACTTCCTGGTGCGGTGACGTGGCGGCGTCAACGTCACCGCCACGTCACTGACACGTCAGCGCGCTCTCTGCTGGCGGGGATTTTGGTTTGCCTCGTGTGTACACGCGAGCAAACCAAAATCCCAGCAGACAGATTTGTTCAAATCTGTCGGACGGACAGATTTGAACAAATCTGTCCGCTCGTGTGTATGGGGCCTAAGATTGTGGAGCGTGTGGTCATAGACCACTATTTACTAGCACTCCCTGACAATTTAAGGAAGTGGGTCAGCCATGGAGACCCTGAGACTGCAGACCAGCTAGTGGACCTAGTGGAGAGATACACTGCACCTGAGGACTTACTGAACTCATCTGTGCCCCACCCCAATATCTCTAGGGATGAATAACTGCCTGGTGGATCCGGTAAGAGTGTTTCATGATTCAAAGTCTCAGGAAAAAGTTGCAAGTCTGTTGCTATAGATGATGAGACTGTGGGCTCAAAAGCTGGAGACTGACCAAATAGGTAAGGAAGGTCCCTAAATGCTAGAACACTGGGTACAGTACCCATAAAATGTTATCATTTCCATGCGTTAGGTCATATTACTGCTAACTGTTCCCTAAAAGATGACCCAATGCAATGTGATAATGTTTATTTGAAAAAAAAATCATGTCTTTTTGCACAGGTGGCATGTACTGCATCATGTAATGGAAGCATGAAAAACAAATGTGTGTGTGATTTCAGTTGATGGAACAATATTTAATGGATGGACAATGCGTAATAAGAGGTGGTGCTAAGACTGCCCTGACTAAAAAGCACCAATCAGCGCTCAGGAAAGAGCTATTAAGATAATGTAAAATACAACAGTAAGGCCCCGTACACACGACCGAGCTTTCTTGGCAGAATCAGCTTCTCGGCAGAATCCAGCGAGAAGCTCGCTGAGAGACATATTCTGCCGAGAAAATCGATCGTGTGTACACTTTCGACGAGCGTCCCGTCAGGATGCTCGTCGAGCCAAAATAGAGAGCATGCTCGACGACCTTTTCGACCGCTCATCGGGAACCTCGACGGGCGGAACGATGAGTTTAGCCCGACGAGGTTCTCGGACGTGTGTACATGGCCTCAGTTATGATTACTGCAACATGCAGCAGCTGCTTAAAATCAAACAAACATGAATAAAACAGTAAGGCCCTTTACACAAGATCAGACATGTCTGATGAGACTTGTCTGACGGAACGTTTTCATCAGACAACTCTGAACTTGTCTGATGGTCTGATGTGCGTACACACCATCGGACCAAAATCCCCTCGGACCAGAACGCGGTGACATAGAACACAACAACGTGATGAAAAAACAAAGTTCAATGCTTCCAAGCATGCGTCGACTTGATTCTGAGCATGCGTGGGTTTTTGGTCCGATGATTTTGTGTACTAACCATCGAACCTGTCCGACGGACAGGTTTCCATCGGACAGGTTTTAAAGCGTGTTTTAAAACTTTGGTCCGCTGGAAAACGGTCCGATAGGCCGTACACATGATTGAACATGTCTGCTGAAACTGGTCTGCGGACCAGTTTCAGCGGACATGTTCGATCGTGTGTACGCGGCCTAATATTAAAACTCTCAAAGTCCCAGAGTCCAAAATAGCACTGTAGCAGCGCTCCAATCAAACCCGTGTTTGAAAGCCCTCTATATGTGATACATATAGGAAACAATAATGATGCAGAAGAGGATGGATGTGGTTAATCGATAATCTGTGCACAGTGCTTCTTTCACCCAGAGATGTTCACCACATGGGGGGGATCGCCCCTTTAAGGAAAAGGAATGCACTCACCAGAAGTAAGGATCAGATGAACATAAAACCAATCATAGCCATCCGCCGTTCGTCCTGCACTCTCCATCAATTAACTTTGCTTGATATAGGGTCCGCAATCACATGTGAGGAAAAAAATACCCACATAGAGTAGTACCATTCAAAAAGTTTAATAAAACCCCACAGTACCTCTTTACAAATGTGCGTACCAAAAAGCAAACATATCAAAAGTGTACTTGTGACTGTGTTTGCTTGGACATAATAGAAACTGAAGCCATCAGATCTCAATATATATTTACAATGCAAGGTTTCATGTGCTATATCTATAGTTACTAAAATTGGTAATTTATATGATACTCATATGGATTCTTAAATTCTATTCTTGTTTTTTCAGAAGTGGTATAAATCCCTGAGGAAGATTCTATTAATGCAATCATCAATCATAACGCGTTGTATACCCCTCTACTCATAACCATCGTTTTTTCACTGGTGGTCACAGAATAAGTAGTGGGAAATACGGTACCACTTTAATCTCCTCTTGTTACATCATGCAATGTTTTTAATATTTGTATATTAAACATGTTGAAATTTTCTAATTAATTTTTTTCTATAATGTTTATATGTTAAAATAGAATTTCATACAATGCTGTACCCCAAAAAAATCCCACAAATATAGCTTTCTTTTGGTGGAATTTGATCACCTCTGAATTTTTTGTTAAAAAAAAAAAAAGACTTGATTATTAAAAAAAAATAAAAAATACAAAACCATTTTATATTTTTTTCTAAAATTTTGCAAACAGGTCATTTTTCTCCTTCATTGATGTATGCTGAAGAGGCTGCTCTGATGGGCACTGATGGGCTGCACTGATAGGTACTGATTGGCACTGATAGGCTGCATTGATGGGCAACGATAAGGTGGCACTGTTGGGCACCGACAGGCAGCACTGATAGGTGACACTGGTGGGCACTGAGAGGTGACATTAAGGTGGCACTGAGAGGTGGCGCTGAAGGGTATTGATAGGTAGCACAGGTGGGCACTGAGAAGTGGCACTAATAGGTGGCATTGATAGGTGGCACTGATAGCTGGCAGTGATGGGCACTGATGGCTGGCAGTGATGGGCACTGATGGCTGGCAGTGATGGACATTGATAAGCCCTGGTAGGTGACATTGATAGGCAGCACTGCTTGTTGGCACTGATGAGGCCCTGATTAGCACCACTGGTGGGCATTGATAGGTGCCACTCGTGGGCATTGATAGGTGGCACAGTTATGCACTGATGGACACTGATTTGTGGCACTGTGGGCACTGGTAGGGGACACTGGAAGGCTGTACTGGTTGGCACATATGAGGCGGATGTGCCTCTTCCTCTTCGGGACCGATGTCCCTTGCACAGAAGCTGCCCGTTGACTTTTTTTCCTCATCGCGCTGTCAACGTGAGGAGAAAAAAACAATTACAGAGCGTCTGTTTACATCATGTGATCAGCTGCCATTGGCTGACAGCTGATCACGTGGTAAGGGGCTTACTCTGAGCTGTGATCACTCGAGTCTCAGTGATTCAGTGATCACAGCGCACGGGGATCGTACAAAGGGGAGGATGTTTATTGATGGCCTCCTGACAAAGTAGGTCCGTGCTGTTGCCATCATTCCTGATGTTTTCCAGATAGAGTAGAGGAGGAAAGAGCCCACTCAACTGAAGACATGGCATTGTTGTGTCCAATGATAGTATATAGTGAACTCACATCCACTGTAACAAGAATACTGCATGAGGAACATCCAAGTTATTCTAATATCTGTATGAAAAGTTTTCCATCTTTTAAAAAGGCTGGGGTTTTCAAAACTAATGGTTGGAGGAAAGAATCTATATATTGCCTTAATCTCACTGAAACAGAATCAATTCCATTGACGATAGGCGTACCCGGAGGGTTGGCACTCTATTTATGTATTTTGGACAGAGAATATATGATATGGTTCTACAAAAAAGGGGGTCTAAATATGCTGCTCCCTTTGTTAGAATTCTTTAATCCTTCCTCTCCTCTATTATTGAGTGCAATTCATCCTTAAATGATAACATAGGGGGCCAGATTCACAGAGCCCTTACTCTGGTCTATCTCACGTTAGACCGGAGTACTTTCAAATTACGTGCGTCGTATCATTAGTTTGAATCCTCAAACCATGATACGACGGCTTCGGGCTTCAATCCGACTGGCTTACGTGTTCGTACACCTTCGGATCTACGCTGCAATAATTTTGCGGCCGCTGGGTGGAGTTTCCGTTGTTTTATGCATCGGGGTATGCAAATTATCTTTTTCCGACGATCCACGAAGTAACGATCGTCCTTCGCAATCTCTTATGGCATCTGTAGTCATCTTTTTGCTGCGTAAAGTTATTTCAGCTATTAGCTGGTCTATAGTTAGACGGCCCATGTTAAGTATGGCCGTTGTTCCCGTGTCGAGTTTCAAATTTTTTTTTTGCGTAAGTCGTTCGGGAATAGGAATGTACGTAAAACGACGCTACTCAAAAAAATGACGTAACAACGTTATTCCGCGCAATGCACGGCGGGAAATTTCAGAATGGAGCATGCGCAGTTCGATCGCCGCGGGGACGTGCCTAATTTAAATGCTTCACGCCCCCTAATCGCGTATTTCGATTCCGCCGCGAGAAATACACTACGCCGCCGTACCTTACAGGCCATTCTACCTGAATTTGTCGTAGAGCCAGGTAAAATACGGCAGCGTAGTGTATCTCTGATACTCTGCGTCGATGTAATTGTACCTGAATCTGGCCCAGGATCTTTATTCAAGATTCTATAAGTATCACCATCACTCAGTAGATGATTCATTCCAATTGATAATATTCTTTGCTCAGAATAACCAACCCTCCCCATTTGTCAGCTGGGCGTATGACAATTTCTTTAGGTTTTTCAAGAGACTCCATGCCCCTCTTAATGTATTGGGGATCTGTTATTTTACTGTCTTTAACCTCTTTCCCACCGCGCCATAGGCATTTTACTGCTATGGCGCGGTGGAGTTATTTTGGGAAGACGTCCCTGGGACGTCGTCCTTCACTTCCGCGATCCCTGGGACGCGCTCGCGGAAGTGTCCGTGCTCACCCGGCGCATCAGGGATCACGGTAAATTGCCGCTGATAGCGGCCATTTACCACGTGATCTCACCGTCAAATGATGGTGCGATCACTTGTAAACAAATCGGCGTCATTTGATGACGCCGGTTCCTCCCTCTCCTGAGTCTCCTCTCTGTACCGTTCGGTACAGTGTGAGAGGAGAGGGGGAAGCGGGGTGTCAGCAGCTGCGCTGTGGCTGGATCTGTGACAACTGCAGTCACAGATCCAGCCATCCCTCCATCCATCCCAGCTCTGCAATACCCCAGTACTCTGCAATACCCCAGTACTCTGCAGTACCCCAGTACCCTGCAGTACCCCAGTACCCTGCAATACCCCAGTACCCTGCAATACCCCAGTACTCTGCAGTACCCCAATTCTCTGCAGTACCCAAATACTCTGCAATACCCCAGTACTCTGCAGTACCCCAATACTCTGCAGTACCCCAGTACCCTGCAAAACCCCAGTACTCTGCAGTACCCCAGTACTCTGCAGTACCCCAGTACTCTGCAGTACCCCAATACTGTGCAATACCCTGCGCAATACTCTGCAATACGCCAATACCCTGCGCGATACTCTGCAAAACCTCAATACCCTGCAGTACCCCAATACCCTGCAGTACCCCAATACTCTGCAGTACCCCAATACTCTGCAGTATCCCAATACCCTGCGCGATACTCTGCAATACCCCAATACTCTGCAATACCCTGCGCGATACTGTGCAGTACATCAATACTCTGCAGTACCCCAATACTCTGCAGTACCCCAATACCCTGCAATACCCCAATACCCTGCGCGATACTCTGCAATACCCCAATACTCTGCAATACCCTGCGCGATACTCTGAAAAACCCCAATACCCTGTGTGATACTCTGCAATACCCCAATACTTTGCAATATCCTGCGCGATACTCTGCAATACCCCAATACTCTGCAATACCCAAATACTCTGCAGTACCCATTTTTTTAAAGCACCCCTGTCCCCGTGTGCTCGCATGCAGAAGCGAACGCATACAAAAGTCCCGCCCACATATGAAAACGGTGTTCAAGCTACACATGTGAGGTATCTCTGCGAACGTTAGAGCGAGAGCAATCATTTTGGCCCTAGACCTCCTCTGTAACTAAAAACATAAAAGTAATTAAAGCGTCGCCTATGGGGATTTTTAAGTAGCGAAGTTTGTCTCCATTCCATGAGTGTGCGCAATTTTGAGGGGTGACATGTTGGGTATCTATTTACTCGGCGTAACGTCATCTTTCACATTATGAAAAAAAATTGGGCTAACTTTACTGTTTTGTTTTTTTTAGCACAAAACTGTCTTTTTTTTAAAAACACGCGTTCAAAAAATGTCTACGAAAATACCATGCGAGATAAAAAGTTGTAACCGCCGCCATTGTATTCTCTAGGGTCTTTGCTAAAAAAGCATATATAATGTTTTGGGGTTCTATGTAATTTTCTAGCAAATAAATGATGGTTTTTACATGTAGGAGGGGAATGTCAGAATTGGTCTGGGTGTTCCAGAACGCCTGATGGCGTTCCGTGCATGTTGGGCCTCTGTATGTGGCCACGCTGTGTAAAAGTCTCACACATGGGGTATCGCCATACTCGGGAGAAATAGCAGAATGTGTTTTGGGGTGTAATTTGTGGTATGCATATGCTGTGTGTGAGAAATAACCCGCTAATATGACAGAAACAAGATTTTTTTACAGAATTTTTAGTCGTTTTTCTTTTATAGCGCAAAAAATAAAAAACCCAGAGGTGATCAAATACCACCAAAAGAAAGCTCTATTTGTGTGTATGTTTTTTCATATTCAGAGTTCTAATATACTTCTGTAGGTTCAGATATGTTGGAAACGTATTTCGATTTTTAGTTGGGGCAAATTTAAGACCTCCATCTAATGCCGCGTACACAAGATCATTTTTTCGGCTTGTAAAAAACAAAGTTTTTTAAAAAGGTAATTTAAAATGATCGTGTGTGGGCTTCACAGCATTTTTCGGGTTCTGAAAAACGACCAAAATTTTTTTGAACATGCTCTATTTTTAACAACGTTTAAACGATGTTGTTTTTCGGGTTGTAAAAAATTATCGTGTGTGGGTTTTAACTACGTGAAAAACCCACACATGCTCAGAAGCAAGTTATGAGACGGGAGCACTCGTTCCGGTAAAACTACCGTTCGTAATGGAGTAGGCACATTCATCACACTGTAACAGACAGAAAAGCGCAAATCGTCTTTTACAAACACAAAATCTGCAAAAGCAGCCTCAAGGGTGTCATCCGAATGGAACTTCCCCTTTATAGTGCCATCGTACGTGCTGTACGTCACAAAGCAGTTGCTAGAGCATTTTTTTTTTCAAATTGGGGGTAGGCAACATGGTTTTAATGATGAATTTGAAAAAAATATTGTTTTTTTCTAGAGGCTGAAAAACATAGTTTTTTTCTAGAGGCTGAAAACTTCATTTTTTACAAGCCGAAAAATGATCGTGTGTACGCGGCATTAGGCTCTAATTTCATCATTAAGTGAGACCCCACTAAGATTGTATATTCCCATTCCTATTGAGGGTTGAGTCTTTTGTAGTCGCCTACTTCCTCTGTTTCCTCTCTTTCTTTTTGTTTTCTTTGGGGGCCTACATTGGGTGGTATTTGTTGTGGTGTTTGTCTCCACCATTCTCCTTGGTTGGGTTTGTATGATGGAGGGTCCTTCCCTTGTCCCCTGTGGGACTCTAAAAAAAATCCCCCCTACCACCATAGGAAGATTAATCTTGTAGAGGCGCAAACCGATTATGAGTGGATATTGATCTATCTTGGGGAAAAGGTGATCTCCCTCCATTGGAGTATTCACCATTTCTCCCATACTGACGAATATTCCTCCAGTTTTGGAATGAGTCTTAATAATAGGGGGAAGAGGATTGATAACTGACTCCAAATGAGGGCTGTTAGTGATTCCCTCTTCTACCTCTTACTACAGTGCCAATTAGAGCCCACCACAGGGCCAATCAGTGCCCAGCAGTAACACTTGTCAGTAACACATAAGTACCTCATCATCAGTGCCACATGTCAGTGCCACCTGTCAGTGTCAATCAGTACCACCTATCAGTGCCAATCAGTGCCGCCTGTCAGAGCCCATCACAGCCACCTGTCAGTGCTCATCAGTGCTGCCTGTCAGTGCCCATCAGTGCCACCTGTCAGTGCCCATCAGTGCCACTTATCAGTGCCGCCTATCAGTGCCTTTCAGTGCTGCACATCAGTGCCGCCTATCAGTGCCCATCAGTGCTGCTTATCAGTGCCCATCAATTCTACATATCAGTGCCTTCTCATCAGTGCCCATCAGTGCCACCTTATCAGTGCCAACTCATCAGTGCCCATCAGTGTCGCCTCATTAGTTTCCATCAGTGCCACCTCATTAGTGCCGGTCAGTGAAGGGGAAAACAAAATTTTATGACAGAAACTTAAAAAAAAAAATCTCCAAAATGTGGGTCTTTTTTAGTTTGTTTAGCAAAAAATAAAAACCCCCAGAGGTGATCAAATACCACCAAAAAAAAACTATATTTGTGGGAAGAAAATTATAAAAATGTAGTTTGGGTACAGTGTAGCATTATCGCGCAATTGTCATTCAAAGTGTGACAGTGCTGAAAGCTGAACATTTTCCTGGGCAGGAAGGGGCAAAAGTGACTGGTATTGAAGTGGTTAAATAGGTACAGTAAAAAATATATAGGTAGATGGCGCACGACTTAAAAAATGCAATCAAAAAGAATTAATAGTATAATTAACAATTAGTAGATCATAAGGTCCATGTCAATATCAAAAGGGAAAAAAATAATAAATAAATAAAATAATAAATGACCATATAATGATAGTCCAAATAAATGACCATACAAAAGATGGTTAAAATAAAAAGTCCCAAAAGTTCAATGTTTAGTCCAGCAACACTAGTGGCAGCACAGTCCTGAGGCAGAAGCAGACTCTGAAAAATATATATAGACAAGAAGGACATGCGCCAAACTAAGTGTAGTAAATTAGGGATTTAATGAAGTGAAAATAATAGTAAACAGTAAATTGGCTACTCACAAAACAATTGAGAGCAAGGGCACATCAGGGGTTAACAGCTGGTCGAGGGTCACAACGATCGTTTACATCTGCAGGCAGGCTGACTTGGCCAAGTCTTGGGAGTTATGGAGACCCATCCTGGGGAAGCCTGGAAGAAGCGACAGGGGATCCAGAAGCTGTGTTTCCTGGATAGGACGCGCTATGCGTTCCAGCATGAAGCGCAGTCTATCGCCGTACGACCGGAAGTGACGTCGAACCTCGGGCCAGCCAATGGGATGACGCGTTTCTCAGCATCCGCTGGTTCATCAGATCCAAAACGTCCAATAGAAGCGGACGTACTTAGTGCAGTGCTGTTTTCATTTCCTGCTTCTTCGTTTTTGCTCTGCAGTTAATTTATGACTTGTCCTTTCTCCCCACTTCCTGGTTGTGTCTGTGATAAAAAAGCTGTCAGAGCGAGGATTCATGCGGGGGTCTGACAGCTTTTTTATCACAGACACAACCAGGAAGTGGGGAGAAAGGACAAGTCATAAATTAACTGCAGAGCAAAAACGAAGAAGCAGGAAATGAAAACAGCACTGCACTAAGTACGTCCGCTTCTATTGGACGTTTTGGATCTGATGAACCAGCGGATGCTGAGAAACGCGTCATCCCATTGGCTGGCCCGAGGTTCGACGTCACTTCCGGTCGTACGGCGATAGACTGCGCTTCATGCTGGAACGCATAGCGCGTCCTATCCAGGAAACACAGCTTCTGGATCCCCTGTCGCTTCTTCCAGGCTTCCCCAGGATGGGTCTCCATAACTCCCAAGACTTGGCCAAGTCAGCCTGCCTGCAGATGTAAACGATCGTTGTGACCCTCGACCAGCTGTTAACCCCTGATGTGCCCTTGCTCTCAATTGTTTTGTGAGTAGCCAATTTACTGTTTACTATTATTTTCACTTCATTAAATCCCTAATTTACTACACTTAGTTTGGCGCATGTCCTTCTTGTCTACGTTAAATAGGTACAGTATGTCCGTTACAACTCCAATTACAATGTAAAATGTTATTAATATACATTTTCTAGTGGCAGTGACATACTATATATCATTGCTTTAACCACTTAAGGACCGCCTCCTGCACATATACGTCGGCAGAATGGCACGGCTGGGCAGATCCATGTACAGGTACGTCCTGTACTACTACCCAGCCGTGGGTCACGGGCGCGTGCCCGCGGTACGCTCCCGTGACCCGGTCCGAAGCTCCAGGACGCTGGAGTGCGCCGATCGGTCCCCGGAGCTGAAGAACGGGGAGAGCCGTGTGTAAACACGGCTTCCCCGTGCTTCACTGTGGCGGCTGCATCAATCGCGTCATCCTTTTTATAGGGAGGACACGATCGATGACGTCACACCTACAGCCACACCCCCCTACAGTTGTAGACACACATTAGGGAACACATAACCCATACAGCGCCCCCTTGTGGTTAACTCCCGAACTGCACTGTAATTTTCACAATAAACAATGCAATTTAAATGTATTTTTTGCTGTGAAAATGACAATTGTCCCAAAAATGTGAAAAAAAATCACTGATCGCCGCCATTAGTAGTAAAAAAATAAAAATAATAAAAATGCAATAAAACGATCCCCTATTTTGTAAACACTATTAATTTTGCGCAAACCAACCGATAAACGCTTATTGCGATTTTTTTTTTTAACCAAAAATAGGTAGAAGAATACGTATCGGCCTAAACTGAGGATTTTTTTTATATATATTTTTGGGGGATATTTATTATAGCAAAAAGTAAAAAACATTGAATTTTTTTCAAAATTGTCGCTGTTTATAGCACAAAAAATAAAAACTGCAGAGGTGATCAAATACCACCAAAAGAAAGCTCTATTTGTGGGGAAAAAAAGACGCCAATTTTGTTTGGAAGCAACGTCACACGACCGCGCAATTGTCAGTTAAAGCGACGCAGTGCCAATTTGCAAAAAGGGGCCTGGTCCTTTAGCTGCATTTTGGTCAGGGGCTTAAGTGGTTAAGCATACAAATACTAGGGTTGTCCCAATAAGTTATTTTGCAATGCTGATATAATTTTTATTCAAAGCATTTTTTATTTTATGGCCCTACACCCTGTACTATTTGTTATGTATCTGGTAAAGGAGATAAAAGATACATAAGAAACTAATGTTAATGCTAGTTGACCTAAGCCTAAGTGGTATTAACAACAAGACATTATGAGAGAACAACCCCAGAGTTTAATTTCCAAATTCAACATGTCTCTTAGGGAGCTATTAAAAGTTAAAAGCCAGGAAAACAAGCAAGGTGTATTTTCCTATTTATAAAATCCCATAGCCAATAATTATCCTAAAGAATGTGAATACTCAATGGGAATAGGTGTAAAACTTGAAATAAATTAAGATATTATTTTGTTACAATAAAAGAAATCAATTTTCCTAACGGATTATTTACCCAAAGGAACTATAAAGCTCTATTAATTTAAGTAAAAATGATGCAATAATACAACAAACGTAAAACATGTTCTAAAGAATCCCATTGTATAGAAACTATTTTATTTGTAAGACACTAAAGCTCTTTTAATGAGTCAAACTGAATTAATACTACAACAAACATTTACAATGCTTTCTAGATAATTCTATTGTATACATGTTGGCCCAGATTCAGAGAGAATTGGATTCTCGTAGCGTATCAGAAATACACTACGCCGCCGTTTTTTACCTGGCTCTACGTGGAATCCAGGTAGATTTTGTCCAGTAAACGACGGCGGCGTAGTGTATTTCTCCCGTCGCAATCCATCCAGACGAGTAGGGGGCGTGAAGGATTTAAAATAGGCGCGTTCCCGTGGCGATCGAACTGCGCATGCTCCGTTCGCAAATTTCCCGCCGTGCATTGCGCGAAATCACGTCGTTACGTCATTCGTTGTTTGAGTAGCGTCGTTTACGGACATTTCTATTCCCGAACGAGTTACGCAAAAAAAAAAATTAAATTCGACGCGGGAACGACGGCCATACTTAACATGGGCTACGCACCGTTAGACCAGCAAAAAGCTGGTCTAACAGTACGTAAAAAAAAACAGACGTAAGCGATTGCGAAGACCGCTGGTATATTCGTGGATCGCCGTAAAAACACATTTGCATATCCCGACGCATCAAAACGACGCAAACTCCTCCCAGCGGCCGCAAAAATATCGCAGCGTAGATCCGAAGGCTTACGAAGACGTAAGCCTCTCGGATCGAAGCCCGAAGCCGCCGTATCATGGTTTGAGGATTCAAACTAGTGATACGGCGCACGAAATTTGAAATTACTCCTGTCTAACACCAGTTAGACAGGCGTAATTGCTTTATGAATCTGGGCCGTTTTTTTTTAATGTAACAGCTCAGGGATTCTGGTAGCAATACTGTAGAAACAGGTCAACTTATTTGACCTGTTTCTACAATTGAGATGACTAAAATATAACTAAAACTAAAATGCCATTTTAGTCAAAAGACTAAAATGGGACTAAAACTAAAATGCAATTTTAGTCAAAAGACTAAAATGGGACTAAAACTAAATTGAAATTTTACTTCAAAAGTTGCACTGGTCTGTCATGCATGTTAATTTCTCAATAGCATAAATAATAAGATTTTTCACTCCAGCAGTATATAATGAGTTTGGAAATTGTAGAGAAATGTTCACTAATGCATTACAATATAATTACACCCATTCGATTTTAGAAAACCCAAATTTTTTTTTATTCAACTAAAATGTACTGGAGATTTTAGTCGACCATAACGTTGACTAAAATTTTCTGGAGATTTAGTCGACTAAATATGACTAAAACTAAAACAATTGCAGAAGACTAAAATGGGACTAAAACTAAAATGCCAATTTAGACTAAAACTAAATCGAAATTTGCTGCCAAAATTAACACTGCTTAGAGCAGGGGTCTCAAACTCAAATTATCTGGGGGCCACTGGAGGTATAAGCTGGGTGAGGCTGGGCCGCATCAAGTATTGGACCAAAATTTTAAAATGTACAACTGATGCAATCTTAATAATAGTTCTAAACATTAACGGTTGTAAAGAACAGAAGTTTCTCTTACTTCCTACTTCTTGTTGCCAGAGACCTGGCAGCGCTTCCTCCTACACAGCTCAGCAACATTTGGCTTGAGTGAGGAAGCAACTGACACCCTCAATATGGCTTGAAGATGCTTATCAGTAAGTTTGGCCCTGTACTTTGACTTATTAAAAATGTTTCTTTCAATACATTTTTTATATAAAAAAAACACACTAACATGCCAGACCTGCCCCATTACATGACCAGACTGTGCCCCATTACATGACCAGACTGTGCCCCATTACATGACCAGACTGTGCCCCATTACATGACCAGACTGTGCCCCATTACATGACCAGACTGTGTCCCATTACATGACCAGACCTGTCCCATTACATGCCAGACCTGCCCCATTACATGCCAGACCTGCCCCATTACATGACCAGACTGTGCCCCGTTACATGACCAGACTGTGCCCCATTACATGCCAGACCTGTCCCATTACATGCCAGACCTGTCCCATTACATGACCAGACCTGCCCCATTACATGCCAGACCTGCCCCATTACATGCCAGACCTGCCCCATTACATGCCAGACCTGCCCCATTACATCCAGACCTGCCCCATTACATGCCAGACTGTGCCCCATTACATCCAGACATGCCCCATTACATGACCAGACTGTGTCCCATTACATGCCAGACCTGTCCCATTACATGCCAGACCTGCCCCATTACATGCCAGACCTGCCCCATTACATGACCAGACTGTGCCCCGTTACATGACCAGACTGTGCCCCGTTACATGACCAGACTGTGCCCCGTTACATGACCAGACTGTGCCCCGTTACATGCCAGACCTGCCCCATTACATGCCAGACCTGCCCCATTACATCCAGACCTGCCCCATTACATCCAGACCTGCCCCATTACATGCCAGACTGTGCCCCATTACATCCAGACATGCCCCATTACATGACCAGACTGTGTCCCATTACATGCCAGACCTGTCCCATTACATGCCAGACCTGCCCCATTACATGACCAGACTGTGCCCCGTTACATGACCAGACTGTGCCCCGTTACATGACCAGACTGTGCCCCATTACATGCCAGACCTGCCCCATTACATGCCAGACCTGCCCCATTACATGCCAGACCTGCCCCATTACATGCCAGACCTGCCCCATTACATCCAGACCTGCCCCATTACATCCAGACCTGCCCCATTACATGCCAGACTGTGCCCCATTACATGCCAGACTGTGCCCCATTACATCCAGACATGCCCCATTACATGACCAGACTGTGCCCCATTACCTCCAGACTGTGCCCCATTACCTCCAGACTGTGCCCCATTACCTCCAGACTGTGCCCCATTACCTCCAGACTGTGCCCCATTACCTCCAGACTGTGCCCCATTACCTCCAGACTGTGCCCCAGACTGTGCCCTTACCTTACCAGAATCGCGGCTGTAGGATTTTTCAAAAGCCGCGCCTCCGACGCGTCTTCTGTTCCGTGATAGGCGGAACATTCAGCTTCCCATGAGGCACTGTGTTCAGTGTCCGCCTATCACGGAGGCCCTCTCGTCCGAGGACGAGAGGGCCTCCGTGATAGGCGGAACCTGAACACAGTGCCTCATGGGAAGCTGAATGTTCCGCCTATCACGGAACAGAAGACGCGTCGGAGGCGCGGCTTTTGAAAAATCCTACAGCCGCGATTCTGAAGTAATTTTTTCGCCCCATCCCAGGCTGCGGACCTGCCCGCCCCCAAGCGGCCGCTTGGTCTGCCTGGTGGTTGCGCCGGCCCTGGCTGCAGGGAAAGGGTACCGCGCTGCATGCGCTGCAAAGTAGGAGTATGACACTGTCCGGGGGAAGGGCTTGTCAGTGGGCCGCAAAATCTTGGTCTGCGGGCCGCAACTGGCCCGCGGGCCGGGAGTTTGAGACCCCTGGCTTAGAGGGAGAAGATGTGCTATATGTCTACATCCAAATAAATTATATTGTAACTAAGGAGACCAAATGTAGCTGTGGATGGTGTGTAGAATAATATACAACACTAATGCCGCGTACACCACCGTTTTTTGTGTTGTAAAAAATTATGGGCCAGATTCAGATACACTTAATTTTGCGCTGCGTAATCGAAATACTCTACGCTGCCGTATTTTACCAGGCTCTACATCGAATTCTGGTAGATTTTTGCCCGTACGCTACGGCGGTGTAGTCTATTTCTCGCCGCGTAATCGAAATACACAATTAGGGGGCGTGAAGCATTTAAATTAGGCGCGTCCCCGCGGCGATCGAACTGCGCATGCTCCGTTCAGAAATTTCCCGCCGTGCATTGCGCGAAATCACGTCGTTACGTCATTCGTTGTTTGAGTAGCGTCGTTTACGGACATTCCTATTCCCGGACGTTTTACGTCAAAAATAATAAAAGACGTCGGAAAAAGTAGAAATTCGACGTGGGAACGACGGCCATACTTAACATGGGCTGTCTAATATTAGAGCAGCAATAAGCTGGTATAGTGTTACGCAAAAAAAAAGATGACTAAAGATGCCGTAAGAGATTGCGATTGAAGATCGTAATTTCGGGGGATCGCCGGCAAAAGCTCATTAGCATACCCCGACGCGGAAAACGATGGGAAGTCCACCCAGTGGCCGCAATTTTATTGCAGCGTAGATCCGAAGGCATACGAACACGTAATCCAGTCGAATTGAAGCCCGCAGCCGTCTATTCATGGTTTGAGGTTTCCGACTAACTAATGATCCCATAGGCGTTTGTGATGTGCGATCACGATCATGTGCCTTCACAAAGCAGTAAGCAGTTGTACCTAGGTAAGTGTTGGATTTCCCACGACTCAGTTTCTTTTGGCACAGGTTGCAAATGGCATCGCTGTTATCAGAGGCAGACACACAAAAAAAATGCCACACTGCTGAGCTTTGCAATGATGGCATTCTGGTGGTGGCAACAGCATGCATTGATTGGCGTGCTGTCTGGCTGACCCCGGGTGCCGATACATGCTGTCTGACTGTGCCACCACTAGCTCCTTGCAACGACCCCCCCTGCTTCCAACTTGTCTCCTCTTCCTCTCTGTCTCCCTATCTGAACTTTCCCCCTGTTCTTCTCTTTGAGTGGGCAGCCACGTGACATCCACGGACACATCGTCATCATCAACCGTTTCACTCGTATCTGACAACTCAGCAAACGAAGCAGCAGCGGGTACAACATCATCATCATCACACCGTACGTCCATGTGTGTAATGCTGCCTGACTGAGACATATCCCTTTTATCTACATCCTCTGGCAATAATGGTTGCGCATCACTGATTTCTTCAAACTGATGTGTAAATAACTCCTCTGACAGATCAAGTGAAGCAGCTGTGGTGCTAGTGTTGGTGGTGGTGGCAGGCGGGCGAGTGGTAACTTGAGAGGTGCCTGAAGCTAAGCTGGAGGAGGATGGTGCATCGAAGTTCCTAGTGGAATCTGTAAAAGATTGGGTGTCCTGTGTTAGCCAGTCAACTATGTTCTCAGAACTTTTCGAGTTCAGGGTACGTGGCCTCTGAACACTGGGCATTATTCTAGGGCCAAAGGGAATCACAGCACCATGACCACAATGGCCCCTGTGGGCTGGCCTGCCTCTGCCTGTCATTTTTTTTTAGATTAATTTAGTTGTACTATGCGTGCACGCTACTGTGACACCAGATACAGTGCCTGCCGCCGAGAATGTGTTTTCAGCACGCCAGCATCGCGCTGAATCTCGGCGACAGGCTGCCGATATCTCGCACTCGCTGGAATAGTAAAAGCACATTCCAGCGAGCGCGTCATAGAAGCGACGGGGATCCGACGCGGATTCCCGCCAATTCTACACGTGGGCGGAGTTTGTTATGAATGCTGAACGAGAAATCCCCGCCGGATTTTTAAAGAAAAATCCGGCATGGGTTCCCCCCTCAGGAGCATAACGGGCCCTTAGGTCGGTTATGGGTTGTAAGGAGACCCCCTACGCCGAAAAAACGGCGTGGGGGTCCCCCCACAATCCATAACAGACCCGTATCCAAAGCACGCTGGCCGGCCGGTCAGGAAGGGAGTGGGGGCGAGCGAGCGCCCCCCCCCCTCCTGAGCCGTACCGGGCAGCATGCCCTCAACATGGGGGGGTCAGGTGCTCTGGGGCAGGGGGCGCACTGCGGCCCCCCACCCCAGAGCACCCTGTCCCCATGTTGATGAGGACAGGGCCCCTTCCCGACAACCCTGGCCGTTGGTTGTCGGGGTATGCGGGCGGGAGGCTTATCGGAATTTTGGAAGCCCCCTTTAATAAGGGGGCCCCCAGATACCGGCCCCCCACCCTAAGTGAATGAGTATGGGGTACATTGTACCCCTACCCATTCACCTGCAAATACAAAGTGTAAACACAAATAAAACACACAGGGTATTGAAATATTTTATTAGTTGGCCGCTGGGGGGGGGGTGTGTATGATCGCTTTTATAAAAGCGCCCCCCTCCGGCGGGCTTCTGTGGGGGGTGGGTGCCGCCGTCTGGTTCTCTTCCGCCGCCGGGGGGCGCTTTGATAAAAGCGCCCACCACCCGGCGGGCTTCTTTCGACGTCTTCGGCGGCGGGGGGGTCTTCTCCCACTCTCCGGGGTCTTCTCCCGCTCTCCGGGGGTCTTCTCCGCTCTCCGGGGGTCTTCTCCGCTCTCCGGGGGTCTTCTTCTTCTTCAGGACTCGCCGCCGCTATCTTCGTGTGTTAGCTCAATTACTAGCGGCGGCGGCCCCCTCTTCTGCGACGTTGGCGTCTTCTTCTTCTTCTTCTTCTTCTGCAGTCCCATCATGCTCCATCGTCTCCATGTCTCCCGGCGCTGGCTCCCGCGATGGGGCTCGTAGGTGGTCAATCTTGCCGAGAAAGGGAGCGAGATTGACACAATATCCCAGTCACCTACTGTATGAATGGCACTGTGCACTGGCAGAAGTTGGCAGATTAGACGCTGTAGGCCGGACACACATGCTGGCAGGCAACTGACTGCTATTCTATTGCAGTCAATTTTTTTTTTTTTTTTATGTAATCTACTGTGCCACCAGATATATGAGTGGTAGCACTGGGCACAGTATACGCTGTGAGCCTGACACACACACACGCTGGCAGGCAACTGACTGCTATTCTTTTGCAGTCAAAATATATATTTTTTAAATGTAATCTACTGTGCCACCAGATATATGAGTGGTGGCATTGGGCACAGTATACGCTGTGAGCCTGACACACACACATGCTGGCAGGCAACTGACTGCTATTCTATTGCAGTCAAAATTGTTGTTGTTTTTTTAAATGTAATCTACTGTGCCACCAGATATATGAGTGGTGGCAATGGGCAAGTGGGCACAGTATACGCTGTGAGCCTGACACACACACGCTGACAACTGACTGCTATTCTATTGCAGTCAAAATTGTTGTTGTTTTTTTAAATGTAATCTACTGTGCCACCAGATATATAAGTGGTGGCACTGGGCACAGAATATGCTGTGAGCCTGACACACACACACACACTGGCAGGCAACTGACTGCTATTCTATTGCAGTCAAAATTGTTGTTGTTTTTTAAATGTAATCTACTGTGCCACCAGATATATGAGTGGTGGCACTGGGCACAGTATACGCTGTGAGCCTGACACACACACGTTGGCAGGCAACTGCAATTAGATTACAGAGAAAAAAAGCAGACTGATATACTGGCCCTAAAAAGGGCTTTTTGGGGTGCGGTCAAGACGCTGTCCTTACAGCAGATATCAGATGAGTCTTTCAGGACTGGAGTGGACACTGAATACACTAGCCTAGCTATAGATTTCCCTATTAAATCAGCAGCAGCTACACTGTCCCTCCTCTCACTAAGACTGCAGCTTCCAAATGAATCTAAAATGGATGCTGTCCAGGAGGTGGGAGGGTCTGGGAGGGAGGATATGCTGCTGATTGGCTGGAATGTGTCTGCTGACTGTGAGGTACAGGGTCAAAGTTTGCTCAATGATGACAATTCAGGGGGCGGATCGAACATTGCATATGTTCGCCTGCCGCAGTGAATGCGAACAAGCTATGTTCGCCGGGAACTATTCGCCGGCGAATAGTTCTGGACATCTTTCGCATTGACCGTCTGTAGACGTCACTACTGGTACTCTATTTGAATATATAAATGTGTGTGATTGGTTCTTTTGAAATAATACAAATGTCTGATTGGCTGATTCAGAAGCCACCACCCTCTTTTTTTATTTATGTTGACAGTATAAATAAAAAGAGCTGTCCATCCTAAGATAGGATTCTACTAGCTCACTCACTTAGCCCCCTCAAACCTATATACGCTTAGCCCCTCTCATACCTGTAGACACTTTGCCCCCCCCCCATACCTGTTCACACTCAGCCCTCCTCCTCCCGGTCCTGCCAGTCGACCATGCCCCTCGGGTTTCCTGGCACCCCTTACAAGTGTATGGGCTGTCCTCCCCTGATCGTGGCCCTATATTAGGATTAGGGATGAGCTTCGAGTTCGAGTAGAACTCATGTTCGACTCGAACATTGCCTGTTCGCCGAACAGCGATCTATTTGGGATGTTCGCGGCAAGTTCGTGTGAACTTTAGAACCCTGTTAAAGTCTATGGGACTCGAACATTTGAAATATAAAGTGCTAATTTTAAAGGCTAATATGCAAGTTAGTGTAATAAAAAGTGTTTGGGGACCTGGATCCTGCCCCAGGGGACATGTATCAATGCAAAAAAAAGTTTTTTTGGCAGCAGTGATTTTAATTAGGGTTGTCCCAATACAACTTTTTTAGGACCGAGTACAAGTACCGATACTTTTTTTCAAGTAGTCGCCGATACCGAATACCGATACTTTTTTTTTTAAATGTGTCCACAAATGCAGCCATGTCCCCCCACAAATGCAGCCATGTCACCCCCACATATGCAGCCATGTCACCCCCATATATGCAGCTATGTCACCTCCATATATGCAGCTATGTCACCTCCATATCTCCCATATATGCAGCCATGTCACCCCCATATATGCAGCTATGTCACCTCCATATCCCCCATCTATGCAGCTATGTCACCTCCATATCCCGAAATATGCAGGCATGTCACCCCCATATATGCAGCCATGTCACCCCCATATATGCAGCCATGTCATCCCCATATATGCAGCCATGTCACCCCCATATATGCAGCTATGTCACCCCCATATATGCAGCTATGTCACCTCCATATATGCAGCCAGTTCCCATTTACCTAGATGCCGCATCACCGCTGCTGCCGCTTAGTTAATACGGGCGGGGAAGATAACAGCTTTCATTTGAATAGCTGTATTGTTTCCTGCCGCGCCGCATATAGACACTCCCCCTTGCTCGGGATCTGTCCAATCACTAGCAAGGGGGAGTGTCTATGTGCGGCGTGGCGGGAAACGATACAGCTATCCAAATGATAGCTGTTATCTTACCTGCCCGTATTAACTAAGCGGCGGTGATGCGGCGATGGTGCGGTGCAGCGGCGGTAGCGCCGGGGGGGGGGTTGGCGAGTATTCTATTTAGGCATCGGGGGTATTTGCGGGAGTACAAGTACTCCCGCAAATACTCGGTATCGGTCCCGATACTGATACTGGTATCGGTATCGGGACAACCCTAATTTTAATCATTCCTTTAAGTGAAACAATAAAAGTTTGCCTGTAAAGTAGCGCTTGTTTCCCATGCTTAGAACTGTCCCTGCACAAAGTGTCATTTCTGAAGGAAAAAAAGTAATTTAAAATCACTCGTGGCTATAATGAATTGTCGGCTCCCGGCAATACAGATAAAAAGTCATTCATTAAAAAAAATGTGTGGGGGTACACGGCATTTAAAAAAAAAAATTGGGGTGGAGTTCCCCTTGAAATCCATACCAGACCTGAAGGGTCTGGAATGGATATTTGGGGGGAACCCCACATCGTTTTATTTTAATTTGACGCAGGGTTCCCCTTAATATTCATACCAGACCCGAAGGTGAGTGATTTTAAATGACCTTTTTTCCTTCAGAAATTACATTTTGTGCAGGGACAGTTCTAAGCACAGGAAACAAGCGCTACTTTACAGGCATACTATACACCCCCCTAGGTACGAAATTTAAAGAAATATTTCAATTTTATTGTTTCACTTTAAGCATTATTAAGATCACTGCTCCTGAAAAAACGTGAGTTTTTAAAACTTTTTTTGCATTTATACATATCCCCTGGGGCAGGAAACAGGTCCCCAAACACTCCCCTGGGGCAGAACCCGGGTACCCAAACACTTTTTAGGACAATAACTTGCATATTAGCCTTTAAAATTTGTACTTTAGATTTCAAACGTTCGAGTCCCATAGACTTTAACAGGGTTCTAAAGTTCACAGTTTGCAGGTTCTGGTGCGAACCGAATCCAGGGGTGTTCGGCTCATCCCTACTCCTGAAATTCTCCACCATTGGTAATGTTAGGTGACTCTAATGTATGGAAAGAAGTACAAGTCATCAGTGAGGCCTGCCTCACATCAATGCGTTTTCAAGTTTTGCAGAAATGCACTACAGTCCATTTAACATGATTTCCTATGAGTCACATTAACATGTGTGTGTTTTCAACCGGTGTGTTTTTCTGAAAAGGGTCGGGGACTTTTATGCCCACAGCAGGTTGCATTTTTGGTTCCATAGACTTTAATGGAAATGCAGCAGAAACGTGTAAGAAATGCAGTGCTTGCGTTTTTGATGCATTTTCGCTGCATTTTTGCTGATTTCTCCTGCATGACAACAGACAACTACCAAAAGATGCCAAATGCATCAAAAACACATTTAAAAAATTTGTCAAAAAGACAGAATGCACCAAGAAAACAAATTAACTGCAACCCGCGTAGGTATGAACACAGCCTGAGGAGGAGTTACTCACGCAGTGCAGGAAATGTATTACATCTGGATGGTATGCACTCCGGGCTATGGGGAGGTTGAGTTTCCTTTGCAACCCAGCTCCCAACTGTCCCTAATTTCGAGGGACTGTCCCTGATTTGGAGCAATGTCCCTCTGTCCCTCATACCTCCTCATTTGTCCGTCATTTTGGTCTGATCTATATAGATGTATATAAAATGTACGTTTTATCTATCAAAACGTGTTTTTCAGCACTAATCCTTTCATCCAATTTCTAAATTCAAATTGCCCCATCCTATAGCCCCATCAAAAACTGCCCCCATCAAAACCTGCACCATCAAAATTTTCCCATCCTATTGCACCATCAAAATCTGCACCATCAAAATTGCCCCATCAAAAACTGCCCCATCAAAAAATGCCCCCATCAAAACTGCTCCATCCTACTGCCCCATGATAAACGGCACTGTCAAAATTGCCCCCATCCTATTGCTCCCAACAAAAACTGCCCCCATCAAAACTGGAGGTCATAATATTTTGGCTGATCATGGTGTTGTCAGCTTTTGTCAGCTTTTTTCCCCGCTGTATTTTTTAACATTTTGCCATTCATTTCTATGGGACCAATTTTGCTGCAAAAACTACAATATTTTGTGAATCATTCGGCGAAATGTTGCACAAAGTAATAGCACACCAATCGGGAACAATCTGAACGTTTCAGTATATTACTTGTCCATGTAGTGTAAAAGCTGTGGGAGGAGTTAGGGTGGTAAATTTGGCTATAATAAGAATAATATATATGTGAGATAACAGTAAGTAATCTTGCTATGCATGAAAACTTAAATATATAATTTTTATAAAAACAAGCATATTTCCATACCTGTCCGATTTAAAAAAAAGTATGCATTTTATATTTTCAATTTTTTTTTATATTTTACCTCTAATATTTAACATAAGCTCCCATTACATAACATTATAGGTTGTTTGTCACTGAACATACGGTGCATAACGTTTTTGAAAAAAAAAAGCAGTTGTTTTTCTCCTGCGATGACATCACTGGTCAGGCTCAATATAAGGAAGCTTGCCTATGGCTTGGTGTCATTTGTTGGTGGCTTTCGTAGCGGTAAGTTCATTTCTTCTTCTCTCCTGGATTCTGGGGACAGATTTACACTTGGCATTCACATCACCATCTGAGATTACAGAATTCTGCACATAACATAAGATTTATCAAATCTAGACAAATATAAGGATATAATATATATCATTTGTATAACAACAAGCAGAATATTGCAGCATGTAGCGGTCAGTAATGTTATGTAGAGAGTGCTTATGTGATGTACTGGTCAGTTTTCAAACATCTGAGGCCTCGTACACACGAGGGGATATGTCCGCTGAAAACGGTCCGATGGACCGTTTCAGCAGACATCTCCGCTCGTGTGTATGGGCTAGCAGACAGATTTGTCCACCCGACAGATTTCAAAGCAAGCTTTGAAATCTATCCGGTGGAATCTGTCCGCCCGACATGTCTGCTGGTTAGTACACTTACCAGCAGACATGTCGTCCCCCACCGCCGCCGCGCCGCCGCCGAATGGATTCGGCGCATGAGCGGAAGTGTTTAACTTCCTGGTGCGGTGACGTGGCGGTGACGTGGCGGCGTCAACGTCACCGCCGCGTCACCGCGCCGTCCGGCGGCGGGGAATTTGATCCGATGGTGTGTACACGCCATCGGATCAAACTCCCAATCGGACATATCCGATGGAAATGGTCCGCGGACCGTTTTCATCGGATATGTCCGATGGTGTGTACGAGGCCTGACAGTTATTTTCAAAGGTCGGCTAAAAATAACTGCCAATATAAAAGAAGAAGAGGATTCTCATGCTGGAATATTTTAACCACTTGATGCCCAGAGGACTTCATATGACATCCTGTACTTTGTGGGACTTTGTGGGGCTATATCTGAATGATCCCTGAAGCCACAGGCATCATTCAGATATCGGAATTTTCAGCCGGCGATTCCCTACACCATAGGGATGACCCCCCCTTTTCCACTAATAAATAACATAAGCTCCCATTACATAACATTATGGGCCAGATTCAGGAACACTTGCGCTGGAGTATTTCGATATGCGCCGCGTAACTGTGATGATGCGCCGTCGTTTCTATGTGCCCGTACCCACCAAACTAGATGCGCCCAATAACGGGTCATTTGCGACCGGCGGAACGTTCCGACGCCAGAGTATCGTCAGCGCTTAATTTCGCTGGGCGCATCAGTCGTGCCTATTGATTTCCCCTGCAAATATGCAAATGAGGGATTTTTCCCAATTCACGAACGGATTAGCACCATACGCTGGCTACATGCGCCGCGCGTATCTCGTCCGTCCGGCGCAAAGTTATTTCTACAAAAGGCTGCTTTATCTTTACTCCAGACGGTCACAGGTCAGCAGGAGAGCAGCTACAGCAGCGTTACCGACGATAGGAGCTAGCTGAACAACCACACTTGCAAGGACAACACCTCTGTGTGCCAACATGCCAGGGGCAATTGTGGTCCTAGAACTACTGATGGGTCCCCCGGAACGAAGGAGGCGGGCACGTGAGAGGATATACCGCACTCGTATGAGCCTCTTTGGCATGGGGGATGAGGAGGTGTATCGCCTCTTCAGATTCAGCCCTGATGCAATACTTGAACTAACCACAACCCTGCAGGATGACATCACCAGCAAGACACACCGCTCACAAGCAGTGCAGCCACTGGTGAAGGTACTGGCAACACTTCATTTCCTTGCAAGTGGATCATTCCAGCGTACAAGTGGAGTGGTGGCTGGGATGTCACAATCCTCCGTGAGCAGATGTGTGCACCAGGTTGTCCCTGCAATCCTCAGACGCATGTCCCACCACTTCATCAGACCCACCACTGAGGAGCTGCGGCTGAAGGCAATGACAGATTTCTACAACATTGCCAGATTCCCACGCACTGTGGGGGCCATTGATTGCACACATGTGGCCCTACAGCCCCCCAGTGCCACAGAGCACATATACCGCAATCGGAAGCATTGGCATTCCATCAACGTACAGGTGATAGCTGATGCCCAACGCCTCATATGGCACGTCCGTGCCAAACACCCCGGATCCAGCCATGACAGCTTCATATACAATCAGAGTCCCATCCCAGCAGAATTTAACCAGAACATGTATGGGGACAGCTGGCTGGTTGGTGAGTGACATGGGAGTCAGGCATGACTATCCCCTCCCGTGATGCACAACAGAAGTGGCACATGCATGACTAACATCCTCATGTCTTTTCCCTTACAGGTGACTCTGCATATGCACTGGGACCCCATCTAATGACTCCTTTCCAGAACCCCCAAACCAGAGGAGAGAGAAAATACAATGAAGCACACATCAAAACCCGTGCAGTGGTGGAGCAAACATTTGGGCTCCTGAAGTCCCGTTTCCGATGCCTGGATAAGTCCAGGGGGACCCTATTGTATTCCCCTACCTTTGTGTGTCAGATCATCGGTGCATGTTGTATTCTGCAAAACTTTGCTATGAGAAAAGGCCTGCAGATTGACATGCGTGATGACCTGACCCCCGACCCACACAGTCCCCACCTGCCAGAGGACACCCAGTCTGCTGATGGAAGAGCAGTCAGGAGGGTCCTCGCCGTAGGCATCTTTGGACACTAAACCAAAACATTAATAACACAGACAGTGCACGCGTGTACACCACTGATGTCCCTAGATCACACACACCACATGCACATCGCATTGGATTAGCCCAAGTCCAGCATGTAGGAGTTGGGAGCAGTAACGCCAGCGTCAAGGCCCCAATGATGTCACTGTCCATTCATACACCTTTCACACGTCATTCATACAGCCGTGGGGTTAACTTCACCACCACGGCCGAGGGTGACACCCCTTACTGTCAGGAGTGCCACCCCCTCACATTCACACACCATTCACACTGTCCCCTGCACTCCTGACCGTGTGCAGTAAAAAAAGAAATACAAAATCTCATAACCTGAGAAAATAAATAAACAAAATCTCATGACCTGAGTATAAAATAAATAATAAAAAATAAACAAAAACTCATGACCTGAGTATGTCCAAAAAAATCAGAGAAACCCAAAAAACGAAAAGCCTCATCGGGGATGCCGGGGGCTTCTTCTTGCCGCACCTCTCTGGCTCCTCAGCTGTCTGGATGGAGTGGGTGGGGGTGGGGGGGCATCTGGAGGTGGCTGATCCCCAGGTGGGCCACTCCTGGCAGGTGTGGCCTGCATGCCCTCCAAGGCCCTGGCTATCCGGCCGAGGTAAGAGTTTGTCTGGGCCTGCATCCGGAGCTGACGGGTGACCTGGTAATGCTGGGCCCGCCGACTCAGCCTCCCCTGGTCCCGGATGGCAGCACTGTTACCCTGGACGGCTGCAGTGAGTTGTGTAATATCCCCCTGCACCTCCCCCAAACTGGTGACCACTGCAGCGCAGTTGCAACTCACATCCTGCACTGCGTTGCTGATGTTGGCAACGGAGCCCAGGCTGTCAGCCACTTTCTCCAAATGGCCTACTATGGCCCCCATTTGTTCAGTCTGCCTGGCGTGATCCCTCGCCAACTGGTCCTGGACATCATCCGACACCCCCCTGGTCTTCTGGGTGGCCTTCCTGGGGCCAGAAGATGGTTGTCCCCGGGGGGAGGGAGTCGCCCTTGAGGGGCTTCCAAGGATGGGGGAGGGGATAACAGACGGCCCAGGAGAAGGGGAGGAGACCGACAAAACTAATGAAAAGTCCTGCTCTGCCACAGCAGGATCCTCCACAACCACCTCGGCAGGTGTGGTGTGGCCACTCTCCTCCACAACCTCTTCACCACCCAGTGGCTCGGGCACACGATGGCGTGGGGGGGATGGGGTTGAATGGACGCTGACCGATGATGTCCCAGCTCCGTCATCTGTGGATGACACAAAGCAGACACATGTTGGTGGTCCCACACACTTGGCACATGTACCCTCCCCCCCCCACATGCAACACACCAAATAGGGGATAAAAAACACTTACCTGTCCTGGAGACTTCCTCCATGGAGTCATAGCCTGGGACCCCCTCCACCTGCTCCCTCTCCAGGCAGCGTGCGACCACCTCCTCCTCTGCGGTCAGGGTGACAGGACATGGGGGACCACCACCTGTGCCCCTCTCATGCCTCCTGATGGTGGCCACCTTGCCCCTCACCTTGCGCCGCAGGTCATTAATTTTCTTCTGAATGTCAGAAGCACTCCGGGTGGAGTACCCCAAGACATTCACCCTGGCAGCAATGGACTCCAGGATGCCCTGCTTCCTCTCCCGGCTGGTCTTCCGGCTTTTTTGGCCATGGAGCAAAGCATTCTCAGTCTCCATTGCAGAAATGATGACCGACACCTCCTGGGCGTTGAAATTGAGGTTCCTCCTCTCTCTGGGGGTAGCGGGAGCAGCCATCACCGAGCAAAAGTATCTTCCCTGGGATGGGGGGAAACGGAAATACTTTTGCGCCGGAATGGCGTTTCCGCCAGCGCTTTTAAGCGCCCAGCGGAACGCATTGCGCTGACGTTTCCCGTGAAGTGGTGCCGACGGAAGTTGTGAGCATGCGCACAAGGGGGGCGAGTGGAGCCGCACTCACTGCGCATGCTCCGTGGATGATGCGCTGAACGTAAGCCTCTGCGCTGGGCTCCGCCCATCATTTACATATGATCACACCCACTTCCACTTGCGTCGGGTTACGCCAGCGCATTATCGTTACTCTGGCGCAAGTTTACGCGCAACTGCTATGTGAATAACAGTACTTGCTCTGAAAGGGTCTTCAGAGTAACGTAAATGAGATGCGTTACTCCAGAGCAAAGATGCTCTGCTCTACCTGAATCTGGCCCTATAGGTTGTTTACATGGTAATTACTGAACATACACTGCATGAGGTTTTTTATGACATCACTTGTCAGTTGGACAGAGTCCATATAAGGCAGTGCTGCCCTCTGCTGGTTGCCATGTGACCATTATTTTCAAATCTCAACTGTCATTTAAAAATAAAACTGCTGATTAATTGTTTTAAAAATGATAAAGCCATTATTTAGAGTCCTGCAGTACAAAGACAATTTGAGCCAGTGAAGTGGAGGCAGCCATAGAGAATATGTACATAGAGAAGTCATTGCACTACATAGGGCGATGGGTATTAGCAAGGACGTGGCTGTGCGTTATAAATGATTCTGATATCCACCTATTTACCAACCGTTCATCATTGCATAACATAAGCACCCATTACATAAAATGACATGTTCATTATATAACATGTTGAATAAAGTTGGATTGTCTGTCTGTTGGATTTTCAATATGATTTATAAAGAATGGGCCAGATTCAGGAAAGGTTACGCTGGCGGATCGAGTGATCCGCCAGCCTAACTGTGGCTTTGAGCCGGCGTTTCTGTTTTCTGTAACCAGAAAACAAGAAACGCCGGGTTGAAGTTCCGATGCGAGCAGCGTAACTGAGTTTCGCCATCGCATCGTTACTTCAACTTAAAAATGGCGCCGGGGGCGTTCCCGCCGATTTCCGCTCAAAAAATATGTTAATGAGCGGAAATCGGCAATTCACGATCGAAATCCGGCGCGACGCAATGACGATACGACGTTTCCGGACGGGATACGCGGCGCATAGATATACCTACATGGGGTTGGAGTATCCTATGTTAGTTATAGGCGTCGTCATCGCGTCGGAAAAAAAAAAAAAAAACGTCGCTTGCGTAAAACGGTCATGAATGGGAATGTGACGTCATTGACGTTCATTCACAGATTTTGGAGCATGCGCACGGGGATGTTTTGACACTCGACGCATGCGCAGTACGTTGGCGGCGGGATCGCGCGTAGTTAGCATACTACACGCCCCGTACCCGCGACATTTGAATTCCGCCGGCTCATTTGTGATGCGCTGCCGCAACTTTAGGAGCAAGTGCTTCGTGAATGACAGCACTTGCTCCTAAAATTTCGGCAGCGCAACGCAAATCAGAAGCGTTACTCCAGAGCAAAGATGCTCTGGAATACGTGAATCTGGCCCAATGTGTGTTTCCCCCCCCCCTGTGTTTCCCTCCATATTAATCATAATTTTCTCTTTTTCTTCCCTGCAGATTCTTGAGCTTTTGTGTGACGGATTTGGCTACAATTACAACAATATTAGCAATTTGATGATAATCACGACGACTGGAAAATGAATAGTTACACCACGTCAGTAACTGGAGGGACTTCCCATCAGCCCTCCCAGGGACCCTGCTATATCACCGCAGGTCCCTACTCTTTTCCATTAACTGGAGGGACTTACCATCAGCCCCCCCAAGGACCTTGCTATACCACCACAGTTCCCTATACCACTATCTTAAACGGAGAGACTTTCTATTATTCCTCCGATAGACCATGCTATACCAGCGCAGGTCCTTACACCATTCCCATAACTGGAGGGACTTTCCATCAGCCCTCCCAGGGACCCTGCTATACTACCGCAGGTCCCTATACCAGTGTTGTAAATGGAGAGACTTTTTATCAGTCCTCCCAGGACCCTGCTATACCATCGCAGGTCCCTACAACACTCCCATAACCAGAGGGACTTTCCACCAGCCCTCCCAGGGACCCTGCTATACCACCGTAGGTCCCTATAGCAGTGTTGTAAACGGAGAGACTTTCTATCAGTCCTCCCAGGGACCGTGTTATACCATCGCAGATCCCCACAACACTCCCATAACTGGAGGGACCACCGCAGGTCCCTATACCAGTGTTGTAAATGGAGAGACTTTTTATCAGCCCTCTGAGGGACCCTGCTATACCATCGCAGGTCCCAACACCACTCTAGTAACCGGAGGGACTTTCCATCAGCCCTCTGAGGAACCCTGCCATACCATCGCAGGTCCTGACACTGCTCCAGTGATCCAAGGGACTTTCCATCAGCCCTCCGAGGGACCCTGCCATACCATCGTAGGTCCCATCACCTCTCCAGTGACCGGAAGGACTTCACATCCAGTGTCATTCAATTCAAAAGTGACTTGCAGTGAGCGTATCAAGATAAGATTGAGGACCACTCTATATGGTTATCAATCAAGAGCTAGATCACAACTTCTCTTCCAGAGGAGAGGTCTATACTATACCACTGCAGGTCCCGACACCACTCCAGTGACCGGAGGGACTTTCTATCAGCCCTCTGAGGGACCCTGCCATAACACCGCAGGTCCTGACTCTGCTCCAGTGACCGGAGGGACTTTCCATCAGTCCTCTGAGGGACCCTGCCATATCACCGCAGGTCCCAACACCATTCCAGTAACCGGAGGGACTTTCTATCAGCCCTCTGAGGGACCCTGCCATAACACCGCAGGTCCTGACTCTGCTCCAGTGACCGGAGGGACTTTCCATCAGCCCTCTGAGGGACCCTGCCATACCATCGCAGGTCCTGACACTGCTCCAGTGATCCAAGGGACTTTCCATCAGCCCTCTGAGGGACCCTGCCATATCACCGCAGGTCCTGACACTACCCCTGATGGAGGGACTTTCCATCAGCCCTCCAAGGGAACCTGCCATACCATCACAGGTCCCAACACCTCTCCAGTGACCAGAAGGACTTCACATCCAGGGTCATTCAATTCAAAAGTGACTTGCAGTGAGCGTTTCAAGATGAGATCGAGGACCACTCTATATGGTTATCAATCAAGAGCTAGATCACAACTCCTCCTCCAGAAGAGAGGTTTAGCTGCACCAAGACAGATGGGGGGTGATACGCCAGCTGCCACTCAGACTTCCACCATAACAGTTGTAGACATGTCTGGCCAGTCCTCCCAGGGTGTGGTTTCAAGTCAGATCCCTGCGCCAGTGGCGGCTGCCACTCAGACTTCCACCACAACAGTCCTAGACATGTCTGGCCAGTCCTCCCAGGGTGCGGCTTCAAGTCAGATCCCTGCATCAGTGCCGGCTGTCACTCAGACTTCCACCACAACAGTTGTAGGCATTTCTGGCCAGTCCTCCCAGGGACCAGGTGTTGCTTTGAGTCAGATCCTCGTGCCAGTGGTGGCTGCCACCAAAAGTCCCAAGTTCAGACTAAAGCGGGCACACTTGTTTGATCTGTCCTCCCAGGGACCAGGTGCGGCTTCGAGTCGGATTTTCTGTGTCAGTGCCTTCTGCCACTCAGACTTCCACCACAACAGTTGTAGACATGTCTGGCCAGTCCTCCCAGGGACCAGGTGTGGCTTTGAGTCAGATCCCCGCGCCAGTGGTGGCTGCCACCAAAAGTCCCAGGTTCAGACTAAAACGGGCACACTTGTTTGATCTGTCCTCCTAGTGATGACTTTACATTCCTTCTGGCAAAACTCGAAATAATTCTGAATATTCAAAATGTCACAGAAGATCCTTCTCCGGAACTGACCCTGGCCTGTTATATGACCACACTTCTGCCTAATGATAAACTGTACCTACCTCTGCCTGCTCTGGAACTGACCCTGGCCTGTTATATGACCACACCTCTGCCTAATGATAAACTGTACCTACCTATTCCTGCTCTGGAACTGACCCTGGCCTGTTATATGACCACGCTTCTGCCTAATGATAAACTGTACCTACCTCTGCCTGCTCTGGAACTGACCCTGGACTGTTTGACCATGTTTTTTTGCCTGCCTCTTTTACTGATCTTTTACTCTGCTACTGGAGTAGTGGGATTCATAACACAGCGGTCTCACATATGTGAGGGGCTCCAGAATTGTTTTCTGGATGATGGAAACTAATTTTTTAGACTTCTCATTCCCAGATTAGGGTCTGGAGACTCTGAGGCTTTAAAGAGATTTGGGTGGGAGAAGCCTCTACCCCTGTCCCCATTCTTTCCTGGCCTACTACTTGGACCATGTTCCTGCCTACTACCAGGACCAATATTTTGTCACTGCTGGTAATGTCTCTACTTGCACTGACCCTGGACTGTATATGGACAGTATCCCTGCCTGTACTGACTATGGACAATATTCCTGCCTGCTGCCTGGACAATTCCATTCCCTGTTGCTGACCATGTCCCTGCCTGGATCAGGGCTCTCCTCCTGTGGACAATTGCACTACTAAAACCACAGGTAATCTTTTGTTTACAATTTACTCAGCAGAATGTATTTTAGGGTGTAATTCTTGGTATGTACATGCTATGTGATAAAAGTATGAAGGGCCTTTAAAAAAATGTGCACCTGATGGTGCCTCTTGGATGTTGGGCCTCTATGTGGCCAGGCTGTGTAAAAGTCTCACACATGTGGTATCGCCATACTCGGGAGGAGCAGCAGAATATATTTTGGGGTGTAATTTTTGCTATGTACATGCTATATGTTGGAAACATCTTATAAATGGACAACTTTGTGTAAAAAAAATGCTTTTTAATTTTTTCCCCACATTTCAGCAGAACTTCTGAAAAAAAATGAACCGTTTAAAACACTCATTATGCCTCATAGATTATACGTTGGGGTGTTTGCTTTCAAAAATGGGGTCACTTTGTGGGCGTTTCCATTGTCCTGTTTGTTGCTCCAGGGCCTTCAAAAGTGTAATAGGTGGTTGAGGCGGCGTACACACGGCCGAGGTTCTCGGCAGAAACCAGCGAGAACCTCGCTGGGAGCCGCATTCTGCCGAGAACCTCGGCCGTGTGTACGCTCTCAGCGAGCCCCGCCCGTCAGGAAATCCGTCGAGCAAATAGAGAGCAGGTTCTCTATTTGCTCGACGGCCCGTCGGGATGAATGGCTGGTTGCCTTTCCCGACGGGCGGGTCGCCGAATCTGACGGCTGGCAGAGAACCTCGACGGGCGGAACGATGTGTTCTGCCCGTCGAGGTTCTGTGCCGTGTGTACGTGGCCTGAGAGATTAGATGTGTAATTTATGCTCCTAGAACGCCTGAAGTTGCTACTTCAAAGTTGGGCCTCTGTATGTGGTCATGCTGTGAACTCTTCTAATCCTTTACCTGCTATCCAGCTTGAATCCATTGGTATTTCACCTGCTACCCATCCATTGCACTGATCCTTACCCGCTGACCAGCCTGACTTCATGGATATGTCAAAAGCTATCAAATCTTTTGATTTTTTTTAGATTATTAGCAGCCAAAAACTGCTTTACCACTCATATGCAGACGACACGCAACTATATTTCTGCATTTGCAATAAAAAGGATCATCACCTCAACCTAGAGACATGCCTCTCTTTGATAGAGGACTGGGTGACAAAGAGTTATCTTAAACTCAACGGAGCGAAAACAGAACTTCTCCTCTTTCACGCCAAGCGTATGAATCAACCTGCAACAACTTGGACCCCCCGCCCATTCTGGGCAAAATCATCACCCCTAGCGCCAAAGTCAAAAGTCTTGGGGTCATCTTCGACTCCTACATGACAATGGACGCACAAAAAGGGTCAGTAGTCAGCGATTGGACTATGCAAATGCCCTTTACCTCGGACTCCCCAAGTACCAAATCGCTTGTCTACAAGTCGTTCAAAATACGGCCGCTAGACTTGTGACTGGGAAAAAACCTTGGGAATCAATCTCACCTTCACTGAGAACCCTTCACTGGTTACCAGTAAAAGACAGAATCACTTTTAAAACACTCTGTCTAACGCATAGATGTATCCATGGGAATGCCCCCCATTATCTATGCGAAAAAATAAAAGCTCATAATCCCAATCGCGTTTTGTGATCCACCCATCAAAATCTCCTCCAGATACCGAAAGCCAACTACAAGTCCAAAGGAGAAAGGAGATTCGCGGTTCAAGGTCCCAGACTATGGAACGCTTTACCAACCAGCATTCGGTTGGAGGAGAACCACTTAGCGTTCAGGAGAAAGATCAAGACTTATCTCTTTTGATACCAAAGGAGACAGGAACAACAAGCGCCATGTGCTGCGCTATATAAGTTTTCATTCATTCATTCATTCATCTGATGCTACTGATCTTCTACCTACTGCTCAGGCTGACACTACAATTCATTTACCGCTGACAAGGCTGATGTTGCTAATACGCCACCAGCTATTCAGTCTGATGTCACTGATCCTCTACCTACTGTCCACTCTGACTCTACTAATCCTTTACCTGCTATCCAGCTTAAATCCATTGGTATTTCACCTGTTTCCCAGCCATATGCCACTGATCATTTTTCTGCTGACAAGCCTGATGTCGCTTATATACCACCTGCTGCCCAGCCTGCCTCTGCTAGTTTTGTGCCTGCTGCCCAGCCAGTCTCTGTTTCTAGGGTCAAGATATTATTAGCTACAGAGGTCTAATACCTCCACATCTCCATGCTTGTTGCATGGCTGGCATGAGTTACCTGTTTGGTCCAAGATTCCTATAGACAAATTTCATGAGCCATTTGCTTATGTTGTGCCAAAGCCCAGTGGTTCAGATTTCTGCTTTTTATTTACAACTCCAGTAGTAGAGGTGTTCTGGGTGAGGGCAGATTTCCATCTGAATTTTGTTCTGATCCAGTTGTAATGTTTGCCTCTGCGATTCCAAGGGTATTAGGGGACCTTTGCTGGGGAACCAATGTCTTGGTAAGACCTGAGTGACTATTCAAATACATTTACAGCTCCAGTAGTAGAGGTGTTCTGGGTGAGGGCAGATTTCCATCTGACGTTTGTCCTAATCCAGTTGTAATGTGTGCCTCTGCGACTCCAAGGGCATTAGGGGACCTTTGCTGGGGAACCAATGTCTTGGTAAGACCTGAGTGACTGTTCAAATACACTTACAGCTCCAGTAGTAGAGGTGTTCTGGGTGAGGGCAGATTTCCATCTGACGTTTGTTCTAATCCAGTTGTAATGTGTGTCTCTGCGATTCCAAGGGCATTAGGGGACCTTTGCTGGGGAACCAATGTCTTGGTAAGACCTGAGTGACTGTTCAAATACACTTACAGCTCCAGTAGTAGAGGTGTTCTGGGTGAGGGCAGATTTCCATCTGACGTTTGTCCTAATCCAGTTGTAATGTGTGCTTCTGTGACTCCAAGGGCATTAGGGGACCTTTGCTGGGGAACCAATGTCTTGGTAAGACCTGGGTGACTGTTAAAATACACTTACACTTACAGCTTCAGTAGTAGAGGTGTTCTGGGTGAGGGCATATTTCCATCTGAATTTTGTCCTGATCCAGTTGTAATGTGTGCCTCTGCGACTCCAAGTGCGTTAGGGGACATTTGCTGGGAAACCAATTCCTTGGAAAGACCTGGGTGACTGTTAAAATTAAAAGCAGTATGGGTTAAGGACTCTATGTTAAGCCTGTATATAGTCCATGGGATCCCATCATTGGGATATTTTCTGCCTTGTGGAGCTGCAACAATCGAAGTGTTGTACTTCTTAACCACTTGCTTACTGGGCACATAAACCCCCTTCGTGCCCAGGCGAAATTTCAGCTTCCGGCACTGCGTCGCTTTAACTGACAATTGCGCGGTCGTGCGACGTGGCACCCAAACAAAATTGGCGTCCCTTTTTTCCCCACAAATAGAGCTTTCTTTTGGTGGTATTTGATCGCCCGTGCGGTTTTTATTTTTTGCGTTATAATGAAAAAAAGAGCGACAATTTAAAAATATATATATATTTTTTACTTGTTGCTATAATAAATATCCCATTTTTTTTTTTTTTTATATTTTTTTTTCTCAGTTAAGGCCGATACGTATTCTTCTACGTATTTTTGTAAAAAAATAAAAAAAAAATCACAATAAGTGACTGCTTTGCGCAAAAGTTATAGCACCTACAAAATAGGGGACATAATTATGATTTTTTTTTTTTATATTTTTTTTTTACTAGTAATGGCGGCGATCTGCGATTTTTATTGGGACTGCGATATTGCGACGGACACATCGGACACTTTTGACACATTTTTGGCGCCATTCACATTTATACAGCGACCAGTGCTATAAAAATGCACTAATTACTGTATAAATGTGACTGGCATTGAAGGGGTTAACACTAGGGGGTGAGGAAGGGGTTAAATGTATTGCCTGGGTGTGTTCTAACTGTATGGGGGGAGGGGGGTGACTGGGGGAGGTGACCGATGCTGTCTCCCTATGTACAAGAGAAACAGCATCTGTCACCTCACTGACAGGACGTGAAGCTCTGTGTTTACACTCAGAGCTCCACGTCCCTGCTGTCTCACCGACGATCGCGTGTACCTGACGGACATCGCGGCCGCCGGGTACACGCATCGGATCCTCGGTGATGCGTCGGGACTGTTTTTCCCCGCCGCGCGCCACCCTGTGGCGCGCGCGGGGAATTACAAGCAAATCACGTCCAAAGACGTCAACCCGGCGCCTCAGGTCTGCGCTGTTCACGTCTTTGGACGTGAAGCGGTATTGAAGTGGTTAAAGAATCTGATCTGCGGGGAACTCAGTCAGCTTCCAGACTCCAGAAGCAGGGCACTCAGCCACGCAGGGCACCTAGCCAGTTGCCAAAATCTGGCAGCAGGGTATCTAACAGACTGAAGGATTGTCAATTTTCAAATGTACTTTTTATAATATTATAGGACACTTTTAAAGCAGAACAGGTTGCTTTGAACCAAACTATAAAAACATCATATGGCTGATCACCTATAGAACACCATGAGAACTGCAGATCAAACAGAAATTAAGATGGAAGCTTCCTTGCTTGTAAAGGATAAGAAGTCAGTGGATGCAATAACATCCACCAACAATGGTGTCAGTGGGTGCAAAAATCCCCAGCATTGTTGTCAGACAAATCGGTCTGGTGCCTCCATAAAGAGGCCGCACTACTGCTGGTATGATGGTGCAGACACAAGGGACACTGACACGGTCACCTATACCTGGCAGGTAGGTAGTGGAACTCTCCTTCAATCCTTTGCTTGTGTCAGTTGTACATATTAAGGAATCTTAATTTTATAATTTTCTGTTGATTACTGATGAACGTTTTTTAACTGACACACACTGGACTGGCATGCACTTACCTACACTAAAAGAGGACATCCAGATGTACATAAACTGACCACTCCATGCTTTAGAGAGATGCACACAGACAACCAATTTAGGAGAGAGTACATCGCACACACAGATTATAGGATGAGGCCTCCTACAAACATACACCCAACATTAGAAAAAGGATGGCTAGCATCCAGTAGTGTAGCTTAGTGTAGGTCCTGCCCTAGAATCTACCTTGCCGTGGTGGGCAGGCTTGGAATCTCTTGGTCAAAAGCGTATCAGCGAATGGGCGAGAGGATCACTAGATCTTCATTTCTGGCCAATTGATTTTTACTAAAGGGCTCTTGGTTGATGCTGAATATATATAGTTGGAAAATGAAAAAATGTGTATAGATCCATAATTATACTTTCATAAAACACACAATAAAAAAATTGGTATATTTACATTTGAATTGTTTCCTCTTTTATTTAATCCTTTCATTACCGGGGGTCATTACCACTTGGATGCACAGGCCACATTTGTAAGGCTGGAAGGGACTCTATGGCTACTTCTTCCACTCATGGCGTGTGTAGGGATGTGTAATAGGTGTTTATGTATTAACATGTGTCCTAACCATGTATATATGTATGTACTGACAAGTCCCTTATGTGACAGTAGTGACAACTAGGGATAAGCTTCAAGTTCGAGTAGAACTCATGTTCGACTCGAACATTGCCTGTTCACCGAACAGCGAACTATTTGGGGTGTTCGCGGCAAGTTCATGTGAATCATGTTAAAGTCTATGGGACTCGAACGTTTGAAATCTAAAGAGCTAATTTTAAAGGCTAATATGCAAGTTATTGTAATAAAAAGTGTTTGGGGACCTGGATCCTGCCCCAGGAGACATGTATCAATGCAAAAATAGTTTAAAAAATGGCAGTTTTTTTGGAAGCAGCGATTTTAATTTTCGTACCTGGGGGGGTGTATAGTATGCCTGAAAAGTAGCGCTTGTTTCCCATGCTTAGAACTGTCCCTGCACAAAGTGTATTTTCTGAGGGAAAAAAAGTTTAATTTAAAATCACTTGCTGCTATAATGAATTGTCGGCTCCCGGCAATACAGAGAAAATTCATTTATTAAAACAAAATGTGTGGGGGTCCACGGCATTTTTTTTTTAAATTTGGGATGGAGTTCCCCTTAAAATCTATACCAGACTTGAAGGGTCTGGAATGGATATTTTGGGGAAACCCCACATAATTTTTTTTAAATTTGATGCAGGGTTCCCCTGAATATCCATACCAGACCCGAAGGGCCTGGTAATTGAATTTGGGGGGACCCCCACACATTATTTTTTTATGAATGACTTTTCTCTGTATTGCTGGTATCCGACAATTCATTATAGCCACGAGTGATTCCTTCAGAAATTACATTTTGTGCATTTCTAAGGACAGGAAACAAGTGCTACTTTACAGGCATACTATACACCCCCCTAGGTACGAAATTTAAAGGAAGATTTCAATTTTATTGTTTCACTTTAAGCATTATTAAAATCACTGCTCCTGAAAAAACGTCAGTTTTTTAAAACTTTTTTTGCATTGATACATGTCCCCTGGGGCAGGACCCAGTTCCCCAAACATTCCCCTGGGGCAGGACCCGGGTCCCCAAACACTTTTTAGGACAATAACTTGCATATTAGCCTTTAAAATTAATACTTTAGATTTCAAATGTTCGAGTACCATAGACTTTAACAGGGTTCTAAAGTTCACAAGAACTTTTGGTCTGTTCGCAGGTTCTGGTACGAACCGAACCCAGGGGTGTTCGGCTCATCCCTAATTAGGATGACCACATTTCCAAACAACCATTCAGGGTCACCCTCCCTTTCCAAAAATCAGATTGTGCTCCTCCAGGCATTCCTGGCCAGGACAAGTACTGTCAGTGAGTAAAGCAGTGATGTGGTGGCTTTTTTTGGGGGCATCAGATTGGCCCGGGGGGTGGCTGTGTCAGTTTCATTCTGGGACACTGTATTGTCCTGGAATGAAGGTGCCCGGGACAGACCTGTAAAATGCGGGACTGTCCCGGGTAATCCAGGACACGTGGTCACCCTACCCTATATGCCTATATCCAAACATTCACATGCAAATGCGCACACCATATGTACAATACTCAATTTTTTTTGGTATTTTATTTCTGTCCGTGACTCCATTCTGGAGACTGGAAGACACAGACAGCAATACAAATATTCAGAAAAACCCTTCCTCTTTATTTTAAAAATGTTTTGGTTTTATCTGTATCTTCTTGGGAGAAATTACACTTTACTTGTTTTGACAGAAACAAAGACGACAAAGAAAACCTGACAGAGGCTTTAACAATTTTCTGCGATATCAATAACAGAATAAAGAGTTTCCTCTGGATTTGGGCTTTAAAGTGCACCTGTTCCCAAGCTATGAAGTATGGTTTCCACTCGCCTGGGATTCACCAAGACAGTCCGGGCTTTAAATCCTGTGCCTGTGTTTTAGACCACCTGATGTAAAGGGCAATGCTGGGTACTCAAATATAAGTGGAGGCTTTGGTGAGCAGAAACCCTCTTATAACACAGTTCCCCTTTATACTAGAGTCCCCCTTAAAAAAATAATCTCTGTATCGCTTAAGAGCCGGTTCACACTGGGGCGACTCGTCAGGCGACTCAGCCGACTGACAAGTTGCGTCCCATTCTATTCAATAGAACCGTTCTAATAAGAACGACGCAAGTCACTCCGACTTAGAAAAAGGTTCTTGTACGACTTCGGGGACGACTCGGGGCCACTTTTATTGACTTCTATACATAAGTAATTTTGCAAGTCGCTTCTGAAGTCATCTTCAGGACGCCTTGCAGAGTTGCCCCCAAAGTCATGCCACCCCAGTGTGAACCGGCTCTAAGTTATTTGAGTTTGGCTTGAACAAAAAAAGTGCCAACCCTTCTATGCATATTTACATATCCTTAACAAACAGTAAAGGGGCTTTAAAACAAGTCCATTTAGCCCCCATTCACATTGGAGTGACTTGTCATGTGATTTGACAGGTCATATTGCATGACAAGTCGCACCCTATTGTCGGCAATTTCCATGCAACGCCGACATTTTCCGGTGCTACATTAATTTTAAAAAGTAGTTCCTGCACTACTTTTGGCGATTTTGGGTGCAATCTGCATAGACATCTGTGCATGAAGCTGCAAAGATGGCTTCAAAGTCGCATCTGAAGTCGCACTGCTTTGAAATTGTGCAATTTCAGGTGAAGTCGTACAATTTCAAAGCCGCATTCAATGTGAGTGAGGGGTTAAACCTCCCTAGCTGCTTTTATTGGGAAGTAATGTGTTCTCAAAGATCCCTGAAGATCACAACAAAGCCTTTAACATTTCTGAATGGGTGATTGTTAGTTTTTGTTGTGCTGGATGACATCCTTGCCTTGGGTGTCCGAGGATCTCATCCCAACTCTGCCTGATTCCTGTCACTGAATATTTGCAATCATATGAACTTGTGAATGTGTCAAGCCCTAGATGGCGCTGTGACTCTATATTTCTGAGTCATGAACTTGGCAATTTTTATTTTTAAGGCTGTTAGCATCTAAATCCAGGTTTGTAACTTTTCTTTATTGTTTATCAATGTTTTTCAATTTAATGTTTTAGATCTAATTACATTCTGTTTTATATAAAAGAAAATAGAAATAAGGAGGAGACATAAAGATTCACAAATCAAAAGAAATTTAAAATTTACTGGCCCCTATATATAATAAATTAAAATAAATATTTATCCACATTTAAACATATATAAATCATCATAATGGAGGGATAGATCTGGTCTCAAATTTAAACAAAAGCCTTGTAATGAGATACTAACCCAAACTTCTAGTGTACTGCCGAACTTTTTGCTCTTGGATGGAAAAAGTGCATGTCACTTAAAGTAATTGTAAACTCTTGTTTTTTTTTTTCTATTAAAATAAAGACCTGTACACACGATCGGTTTGTCCAATGAAAACAGACCGATGGATTGTTTTCATCGGACAAACTGATCGTGTGTGGGCCCCATCGGTTTGTTTTACATCGGTGAAAAAATATAGAACATGTGTTACATTTTTCCTATGGATAAAAAACCGATAGAAAAAAACGATTGTCTGCGTGGAAGTCCATCGGTCAAAAATCCACACATGCTCAGAATGAAGTCGACACATGCTCGGGAAGCATTGAACTTCATTTTTCTCAGCACGTCATAGTGTTTTACATCACCGCGTTTTGGCACGGTCGGATTTTTGACTGATGGGGTGTAGGCAAGACTAATGAAAGTCAGCTTCATCGGATATCTGACGAAAAAATCCATCGGATTAGATTCCATCAGATATCCGAACTTGTGTACCAAGCTTTACAAGCATGTTATACTTACCTGCTGTGTGCAGGGGTTTTGCACAGGAAAGCCTGGATCCTCTGCTTCTTGGGTATCTGGCTGGAACTCCTGGCTCTTCCATCCTGTTGAGTGCCCCCACAGCAAGCAGCTTACTATGGGGGCACCTGACCTGAGCTGCAGCTCCGTGTATGCATTCAGATACTAGCGAATTATAAAAAAGAAAAGGCTAATGTTGCCCTTGAAAGAAAACAATGAAATGTGTGAAAGCTGCCAGCATCAAAAGTTAAAAATGTTAACCACTTGCCTACTGTGCACCTACACCCCCTTCCTGCCCAGACAACATTTTAGCTTCCGGCACTGAGTCGTTTTAACTGACAATTGCGCGGTTGTGCGATGTGGCTCCCAAACAAAATTAACGTCCTTTTTTTCCCCCACAAATAGAGCTTTCTTTTGGTGGTATTTGATCACCAGTGCGGTTTTTATTTTTTGCACAAAAAAAGAGCGACAATTTTGAAAAAAGACACAATGGGCCAGATTCAGGTAGATGCGCACATATTTTATCCGGCGTAGCACAGTGCATATACGTTACGCTGACGCAAACTAGCGAGTCAAGTCCAGTATTCACCAAGCGCATGTTCGTTACTTTGCGGCGGAGTAACGAAAAAGCGCTGGCGCAACCCGATGCAAGTGGAAGTGGGTGTGATCATATGTAAATGATGGGCGGAGCCCAGCGCAGTGACTTACGTTCATCGCATCATCCACGGAGCATGCGCAGTGAGGGAGGGCTCCACTCGCTCCCCTGTGCGCATGCTCACAACTTCCGTCAGCACCACTTCATGGGAAACGGCAGCGCAATGTGTTCCGTTGCGCGTATAAAAGCGGCCGCAGATGCGCCTTTCCGGCGCAAAAGTATATCCGGTTCCCCCCACCCCAGGGAAGTTACTTTTGCTGTGTGATGGCTGCTCCCGTTCCCCGCAAAGAGAGGAGAAACCTAACGCCCAGGAGCTGGCAGTAGTGATCTCCGCTATGGAGACCTATAACGACTTCCTCCATGGCAGGAAAAGTCGGAAGACCAGCCGGGATAGGAAGCAGGGCATCCTGGAGAGCATTGCTGGCAGGGTCAATGCTTTGGGCTACTCCACCCGGACTGCTGCCGATATCGGCAAGAAAATAAATGATTTGAGGCGCAAAGTCCGGGGCAAGGTGGTCACCATCAGGAGGCATGAGAGGGGCACGGGTGGTGGACCCCCATGTGGACCCCCATGTGCCGCCAGCCTGACCACGGAGGAGGAGGTGGTCGCACGCTGCCTGGAGAGGGAACAGTTGGAGGGGGTACCGGGATATGATTCCGTGGAGGAAGGCTCCAGGACAGATAAGTGTTTTTTATCCCCTATTTGGTGTGTTGCATGTGGAGGGGAGGGTACATGTGCCAAGTGTGTGGGACCACCCAACATGTGTCTGCTTTGTGTCATCCACAGATGACGGAGCTGGGCCATCATCTGTCGGTGGCCAGTCCACCCCATCCCCCCAACGGCATCCTGTGCCCGACCCCCTGGGTGATGAAGACACTGTGATGGAGGGGAGTGCCCACACCTCACCTGCTGAGGTGGTTGAAGAGGAGCCTGTTGTTCCCGAACAGGACTTTGAATTATTTTTGGAGGAGTCCTCCCCTTCTGCAGGGCCCTCTCAGATCCCCTCCCCCATCATAGGAAGCCCCTCAAGGGCGACTCCATCCCCCCGGGGGCTACCATCTCCTGGCCCCAGGAAGGCGACCCGGAAGACCAGGGGGGTGTCTGACGTGGTCCATGACCAAATGCAGAGGGACCAGGCCAGGCAGACCCAGCAGATGGGGGAGATTGCTGGGCATCTGGACCGGGTAGCTGGCAGCCTGGCCTCCGTGGGACAAATGTCAGAGGCAGTACAGGACGTCAGCTGCAACTACGCTGCAGTGGTGACCAGTCTGGGGGAGGTGCAGGCTGATCTTGGGCACCTCACTGCAGCCGTCCAGGCCAACACTGCTGCCATCCAAGACCAGGGGAGGCAGAGGCAGCGTGACCAGCGGCATAATGTGACCAGCTGAGGATGCAGGCCCAGACCAACCACTATCTCAGCCGGATTGCCGTGGCCTTGGAGGGCATGCAGCCAACACCTGCCAGGAGTTGCCCACCCGGGGATTAGCCACCTCCAGATGCCCCCCCACCCCCACCCACTCCCTCCAGGCAGCTGAGGAGCCAGAGAGGGCCCACAAGAAAGAGCCCCCCGTCAGCCCAGATGAGGGCTTTTTTTTTGCTCAGGTTATGAGTTTTTATTTGTTTATTTTTTTTGCTCAGGTTATGAGTTTTTTTTTCTCAGGTTATGAGTTTTTTTTTTTTTTGGTTTTTGCTCAGGTTATGAGCTTTTTATTTTGAGTTTAACTGCACACGGTCAGGAGTGCAGGGGACAGTGTGAATGGTGTGTGAATGTGAGGGGATGGCACTCCTGCCAGTAAGGGGTGTCACCCTCGGCCGTTGGGGAGAAGTTATCCCCACGGCTGTGTGAATGACGTGTGAATGGTGTATGAATGGACAGCGACATGATTGGGGCCTTGACGCCAGCGTTGCTGCTCCCAAGTCCTGCATGTTGGACTTGGGCTAATCCAATGCGATGTGGATGTGGTGTGTGTGATCTAGGGACATCAGTGGTGTGCATACGTGCATTGTCCGTGTGATCAATGTTTTGGTTTAGTGTCCAAAGATGCCTACGGCGAGGACCCTCCTGACTGCTCTTCCATCAGCTGACTGGGTCTCCCCTGGCAGGGGGGGGCTGTCTGGTTGGGGGGTCAGGTCATCACGTATGTCAATCTGCAGGCCCTTTCTCATGGCAAACTTGTGCAGAATGCAACATGCACCGATGATCTGACACACGAAGGTAGGGGAATACAATAGGGCCCCCCCCAGACTTATCCAGGCAGCGGAAACGGGACTTCAGGAGCCCAAATGTTTGCTCCACCACTGTACGAGTTTTGATATGTGCTGCATTGTATCTTCTCTCTCCTCTGGTTTGGGGGTTCCGGAAAGGAGTCATGAGATGGGGTCCCAGTGCATATGCAGAGTCACCTGTAAGGGAAAAGACAGGAGGATGTTAGTCATGCATGTGCCCCTTGTGATGTGTGCATCATGGGGGGGGGACAGTCATGCCTGCCACCCATGTCACTCACCAACCAGCCAGCTGTCCCCATACATGTTCTGTTCGAATTCCCTTGGGATGGGGCTCTGATTGTATATGAAGCTGTCATGGCTGGATCTGGGGTGTTTGGCACAGACGTGCCATATGAGGCGTTGGGCATCGGCTATCACCTGTACGTTGATGGAATGCCAATGCTTCCGATTGAGGTATATGTGCTCTGTGGCACTGGGGGGCTGGAGTGCCACATGTGTGCAATCAATGGCACCCACGGTGCGTGGGAATCTGGCAATGCTGTAGAAATCTGTCATTGCCTTCTGCTGCAGGTCCTCAGTGGTTCGTCTGATGAAGTGGTGGGACATGCGTCTGAGGATTGCGGGGACAACCTGGTGCACACATCTGCTCATAGAGGACTGTGACATCTCAGCCACCACTCCACTTGTACGCTGGAATGATCCACTTGCAAGGAAATTAAGTGTTGCCAGTACCTTCACCAGTGGCTGCACTGCTTGTGAGCGGTGTGTTGGGCTGATGATGTCATCCTGCAGGGTTGTGGTTAGTTCAAGGATTGCATCAGGGCTGAATCTGAAGAGGCGATACACCTCCTCATCCCCCATGCCAAAGAGGCTCATGCGTGTGCGGTATATCCTCTCACGTGCCCGCCTCCTCCGTTCCGGGGGACCCATTAGTAGTGCTAGGACCGCGGCTGCCCCTGGCATGTTGGCACACAGAGGTGTTGTCCTTGCAAGTGTGTTTGTTCAGCTTGCTATTTTCGTCGGTAACGCTGCTGCTGTAGCTGCTCTCCTGCTGACCTGTGGCCGTCAGGAGTAAAGATAAAGCAGCTATTTATAGGAATAACTTTGCGACATATGGACGACATACACGCGGCGCATGTAGCCAGCGTCTGGTGCTAATCCGTTCGCGAATCGGGAAATCTACCTCATTTGCATATTTGAATGGAAAATCAATGGGATCGACGGATGTGACAAGCGAAAATATGCGCTTACGATACTCTGGCGAGGGAAAGTTAAGCCGATCGGAGAAAGCCCGTTTTCTGTCGCATCTAGTTTGGTGGGTACGGCCGCATAGATACTACTCCAGCGCAAGTCTTACTGAATCTGGCCCAATATTTTTTGCTTTTTGCTATAATAAATATCCCATTTAAAAAAAAAAAAATGTTATCTCAGTTTAGGCCGATACGTATTTTTCTACATATTTTTGGTAAAAAAAAATTAAAAATAAAATTGCAATAACCGTATAGTGACTGGTTTGCGCAAAAGTTATATTGCCTACAAAATAGGGGACATAATTATGATTTATTTTTATTTATTTTTTACTAGGAATGGCGGCGATCTGCGATTTATTTTCGGGACTGGGACATTATAGCGGACACATCGGACACTTTTGACACATTTTTGGGACCATTTACATTTATACAGTGAACAATGCTATAAATATGCATTGATAACTGTATAATTGTAACTGGCAGGAAAGGGGTTAACCACTAGGGGGCAGGGAAGGGGTTTAATGTATGTCCTAGATTGTGTTCTAACTGTAGGGGGAGGGGGGTGACTGGGGGAGGTGACCGATTGTGTCCCTATGTACAAGGGACACAGATCGGTCTCCTCTCTCCCTGACAAGGACGTGCAGCTCTGTGGTTACACACAGAGCTCCACGTCCCAGCTCAATTGTCGGCAATCGCGTGTGCCCGGCGGCCATCGTGGCCAACGGGCACACGCGCGGTCTTCTCAGTGACGCGACGGGTGCGCGCGCGCACGCCCCTAGCAGCTTTAAATGTCAGGATGTCATATGACGTGCTGTCAGGACACTACAGTATTCCGCCCGCCGTCATTTGACGGGTATCAAGTGGTTAAATACAAAAAACTCAAAACGTATGATAAAATGTTTGTGCAGCGGTAAGAAATATTAATTTCCCTATTTTATAAGGGAAAAGGACCAAAAATAAATAAGGTAAAATAAGGTAAAATACATAAAGCATTTGTGTTTGAAAAACCTCTATGGAAAGGTATATGGAAAGGAAAGGTATATGAAGCACTAATTATGCTAAACAATATAATTTGTGACAAATTATAAATTATTAAATATTAAGAAGTGATCCCAATGAGAAAAGTGAAAAAATGAGCATACAATAATAATAAATGAATATCAATTATCAAATGCATGAAGTAAAAAACATTACAATAATAGGAAAACTAATGCAGAGTCCAAAAAATTAAAGATTTGAAAAACTGGAAAAAATTGTCCCAAGTTAAAATCCGTGTTGAAGGCTGAACCAATATATACGCATATAAATGCAGATATAGAGTGATGAAGATTTGTGAAGAAAGATCCGAAGATCCGTCATCCACTTATTTACACCCAAATAGTGAGTATGTAGTCTCCTTAGAGTCGGTTCACACTGGGGCGACTTGGGATCTGACTTGAGGTCGCCTCAAGTCGTCCCAAGTCGCGCTGTAGAGAAAAACAATGTAAGTGAATGGGAGCGGTGTTAATGCACACTACTCAAGTCGCTCCGACTTCAGAAAAGGTTCCTGTACAACTTCAATCAGACTTCTAGGCGAGTTGTACCCATTGATTTCAATGAAAGTTGCCTCGAAGTCTGATCACTGTCTTAACTGAAGCTACTTTCCAGGAAGATAACATACATTTCTCAGGCAAACCCCTCCCTCTCCCAGAGCTGATTATTGTTTTATTGGCCACTGGAATGTCTCCTGTCCTGGAGACGACTTCAAGTCGTGTTGTAAATTGCCCCAGATCGCCCTGTGGTTCATGCTCAAGTCGTGTCGGAGTCGCCTCTGAAAGTCGCGCTGGAAGTCGTGTCGCCCCAGTGTGAACCGACTCTTACCGGATTTAGATGACCGCTATAAAGGCGGTCCCACCAGGCACAGGGATTTGGGTCTCCCAAAGACCTATATAGATGTCTGGATATCAGAAGCTGTTGGAGTCTGTATCTCTCAAAAGACATAAACACAAATGGGCTCCATTGTGTAGTATTTAGATAAAGGATTTATAAAGCTAAACCATTACACTTACAAGATTGAAGATCGTATTGTGCAGTAAAAATGTAGTGGATGTGATCGCGGCATCTCCACAGTCTTCCTATACTCGCTGTTCACTGTGATCATCGACCTCAGTGGAGGAAAAGCGTGATGACGTCAGTAACACAGGCCACACCCTACATGTTTCGTCACGATAGGACGTTGTCTGGGGATTGTCTGCTGTGACTGCGTAACATGTCATACTTACCTGTTCTGTACAGTTGGTTTTTCACAGGGCAGCCCAGATCCTTCTCTTCTCAGGTCCCTCTTTGGTTCTCCTAGCCACTCCCTCCTGCCGAGTGCCCCCACAACAAGAAGCTTGCTATGGGGACAGCCGAGTCACAGCTCTGTGTGTCTATTCAGACACAGACTCCTGATTGGCTAACTCTCCTCAGCCGATCAGGAGGAGAGTACTGGACGGCTGAGGCACTCCTGGACATCGCTGGACAGAGATGGGGCTCAGAATAAGGGGGTGCTGGGGAAGCTGCTGTATAGAATACATTAACCACTTGCCGCCCGCCTCCTGTAGATATAGGTCAGCAGAATGGCACAGCTGCGCAAAGCAACGTACCTGTACAAATGGGAAAAATACCTAATCACCAGGGTGAAAAGAAATGGTGGACTTTGAGGCAGTGCGGAAGTACGTTAAAAAATATACTTTAATATAAAACTATAACATACAATTTTACAATATTAGAAAAACAAGGAATATTTAAACATTGAATATAACCATGTGGATTACAGATTTATGAATATTAGGGGTAAATCCTTTGCCTACGCGTTTCGCCGTTGGGCTTCTTCAGGACAAATAGGATTTTTAAGGAAGAATACAGATATTGTTGTATAATCTGAAACAATGTACATGACATTAGTACAATATTGAAATTTTATATCTATTAAACAGAGGAAAAATTACACACAAAAATGCAAAATTGAGAAAAATAATAATAAAATAAAGTCATGAAAGGAGAGAGTTGCATGTATACATATGTAAGTAAAGTGTGGCTACGTCACCTATTGCATCACAGTGAGTGTATTCATCCACGGAATTTCGGACATCAATAGATTGCCAAAATATTCTGATATAAATAGAATTGCTTAGTATGACGTGGTAGAAGGATCTAATATTAAGAGAAATTAATTTTTTTTAAAAATATATAAATAAAATTCATGTTGGTGAGATTGTATATAGTTCCTCTAGATGGAAGGGGAACGACACACGGGAACACAGAAAAGCAGAGCCAAATAGATTTTGGAAGCACTGCATGAAAAAAGAAAGAGTAAAGAGTATATATAAAATTAATAAATACTACCAAATAAACATACCAGTAATCCAAATGGTATTGTCAATATTTGTAGTCCCAGGTTACCAATAATCATATATTGCATCAAGCCACCAAGATAGAATCCAGATGCTTTGCCTCATTAACAGCAGTTGAAAAAACAAACAAACTCCTATTTCTGTAGATGGAAAGGAAAGGAGTCTCTCAGCTCATATATGTGCATTTATATTGTTATATAAATCTCCTCAGAGGATAGTAGCCACATATACCTGCAAAGTCCTATAATGGCGTTTGTGGCTGGGGCCAAGGTCTAGAAGTCAGGCAGGGGAAGGATCCAAAACATAGTTTGAAAGATCACTGCACATTAGTAATGTAGCCTGCACCAACAGCAGAATGCTAGAAAGGGCGAGAGCAAACACTTGCCATTACATCGTTATTTGCTGAGCGCATTGACATAATATGAAAAATATATACAAAGATGAAGAGTAGGTACTTACTGCCGGAACGACTTGTCTGTGTATACCCCAGGGTCACAACCATGGGTCCGGTCCCCTACGTTTATATAGGCTGCATGCTGTGCGTGATGACATCATCACTGGGCGCCGCGCCAACAGCGGCGCATAAACAGCAAGGCAGCCTGAGGGGGAGGAGAGCGGGCGTCGCTGACAAACTGGCGTCACCACATCTACCACAATGGATTGGCCGGGGGAGGCCCAGTGGAGCCGAGTGTTGAGACAGGTCTCAGGTCGCACGGCGCATACCTATTACATCAGTGCACTGGCCAGAGGAGGCCCAGTGTAACCAAGTGTTGAGACGGATCCTGAGTCACGCGGCACATACCTATTACATCTATATAAGTGTATAGATGTCCAATCGTGCAGCACAGCGACGGCAAGGCACTCATGCCGCCCATGATAACTGATGTCTCGCAATCGTCAGTGACATGCTAAAAAACACACATGCCACGCATATCTGCCAGTTACATGACCCTACACAACCATACTAAACGGAAATCGAGAACAGGGTATCAGAATGTCCCATGATGTGCTACCATAACCTCATAGAGCTCCGAATCACCCAAAGGGTATGTCTGGAGCGTAGAGAGGCATCCACTGTCCCCGCCATGTACTTCAACATTGTGTCCAGTTAAAGGACATCAGTCGTTTGTATATAACATGCACAGTGCATATTAAAGGCCAAGATGGCCATAGGGTACCACATCTAAAAAGAGGAAAAGAGCAATCCTGAGAGAAGTGTATGTTGTTGGCATTGTTAGTGAGGGAAGGATGCATTTGAGTGGATGGGTCATCTATAGATAATGCAATGGTGTTTAGCCACACTCGTATAACATAGAGCACACAACTTTCACATGACGTTCTAAAATATTTACATAAGAAATAAGTTAAAATACTTCCTGATTAGTATAATACCAACATAGGGGTGAGGTAGTATTAATAAGAGATGATCTATCAGAGTAAAGGCTGTCTCAATCGTTGACAATTAGTATTTGTATATCTTTCCTGTTAGTAGTCATAAGAAAAACAAAAACAAAAGTTTGGATCTACCATTTAGTTTTGTCTCTAGTCTAGCTAGCATTCAGCTTGTGTCACAAAGTAAAGATTTTCACAGCTGTGGTAGACTTTTAAAAGGGCAATACATGGGGTTAAAGGATCAGAATGTAGGTAAGCTCAAATGAATTAGGCATTTAGGAAGGGTTTGAAGCTCAGAGCTTCGTTTAAACCGGGGAAGTGATTGGCCCTGAGGTGATATATCCATTTAGTTTCACATTGTAGCACCTTTTGATCATAGTTGCCACCCCTAGAGTCTTCTGGAATACATTCCAGGGCAGAGAAATTAAAGGGGGAAGGTTCGTATTTATGTTTAAATGCAATGTGATGACCCATTGTGGTGTTGAGGAGGCCACTGGATGCATAATACATATGATCTTTTATTATTTTCCAGAAGGGGCGTATGGTTTTGCCCACATAAAAGCTGCCGCGTTGGCAGAGAATAATATAGATGACCCCTTTAGTTTGACAGGTGATGTGTTGTCGTATTTTATGGATTTGGCCATTTGGTAATTGAATGGTGGTTCCTTCTAACACTTTGTCACAGAAGTTGCATTGTCTGCATCTATAGAGGCCTGGATCATTTGGGGGTTCCATATTAGTTCGACAGTATTTACTTCTGACCAACCGATCACGTATAGATGTTGCACATCTATAGGTTATTTCTGGTTTTTGACCTATATATTTGGACAGAGTCTGGTCAACTGGTAAAAGGTGCCAGTGTTTGTCCATAATGGTTTGTATTTGTTTGTGTTGTTCGGAGTAAGTGGTGATAAATCTGGTGGTGTCAGATGTAGGTTTTTTAATAGTTTTAGAGAGAATCTCTTCTCTTTGCTTACCAGTTGCTCTCTTGAAAGCCTTTTTGAGACATGTCCTGCTATAGCCTCTATTAAAGAGTCTAGTATATAGCTGGTCTGCCTCTACTTTAAATTTGTCATAGTCTGAACAGTTACGTCGTAGCCGCAGATACTGTCCATGCGGTATACTCCAAACTAGGGGTAGAGGATAGGCACTATCGGCGTGTAGGATCGTGTTGCCAGCCGTAGGTTTACGGTAAAGAGAGGTGTTGATCATTCCCATCTCATTTACATATATCAAAATGTCAAGAAAGGCAATTTCCACTTTACTCGAGCACATCGTAAATTTTAAGTTATAGTCATTTTGACTTAAGAGCTGCATAAAGGATTGCAGATCCTCGGAGCTACCTGTCCATAGTAGTAGTATGTCATCTATATACCTAAACCAGCCCAACACAAATGAAAGTAGATCATTAGCCTTGTCAACAGAAAATAAATCCCGTTCCCACCCCCCCAGGTACAGGTTTGCGTATGAGGGCGCACATTAGGTGCCCATAGCGACGCCCTGTACCTGGAGGAAGTGGGACCTATCAAAAGAAAAAACATTCTTGCTTAAAATATGAGCAAGTATATCTAATACAAATGTGTTGAGCTGGTTCAGTTTGGGGCCTCTCTCAGCCAGAAAGCCGGCTATCACTTTCAAGCCCTTAGAATGAGGGATGGATGAGTATAGTGCCTCCACATCGATTGATGCCAAGATGCATTCGGGGGGCACATGTAGGCCATCTAGCGCCCTTAGGAGGTCCGGGGTGTCCTGGATACAGGATGGCAATGTTGTAACATGGGGTCTTAAGTATTCGTCCACAAATTTGCTGGCTCTTTCTGTTTTAGAGCCCATACCTGAAATTATTGGACGTCCAGGTGGGTGTTTCATATTTTTGTGCATTTTTGGAAGCGCATAAAAGGTAGGTATTTTTGGGTATGGGACTTGAATCCCCTCAAAGATCAAGATCAAGCCGTCGGAAAGGGTGCGCTGTATAGTGTCATTGAATTGTTGGTTGTATCTAGTAATTATTTCATCAGAAACTGGTTTGTACCAGTTACGATTTTTTAGAATGTCCCAGCACATATTTCTATAGTCTAGGTCATTCATTACAACGATATTTCCGCCCTTATCCGAGGGTTTGATCACCAGACGAGGGTTATGACTTAGTTCATTAAGGGCCAGCATGTGTGACGTAGTGAGATTTGGATTAGTAGGTCTCGATGCAGAGAGTGATTCAATGTCTTTCACTGTCTGCATTAAGAAGGCCCAAATATTTGAATTGGTTTGTAGCGGAGGAAAAGTCAAGGATTTCTTTTTCACCGCTTTTTCCAGGGTTTCAATGTCTTGTTGGTATTGAGACAGTTGTATTCTCTCACCTCTGATTTCATAGCTCTCGGGGGTGTTATCAGGATTATCAGTACCCTCGCTTTCGTCCAATAATAGGACGAGAGTTCTGAGTGCACGAAAGTCCGCCACTGAAACGTTTTTCCATATTTCTTGGTCTAACATTTCAGTCTGCTTGGCTCTTCTTTCTTTGTCATACATGTATCTGAAAGTCAGCTTTCTAGCAAAGAGGTAGAGGTCTTTGATGACATCGAATTTATTGGAGGTATTGCTAGGGCAGAAATTCAGGCCAAGGCCTAGAAGTTCCGTTTCGCTTTGGCTTAGGGTGTGGGAGGATAAATTAATCACTTCCAATTTGGAGTCTTTTCTTATTGCCTGTAGTTCTGGTATAGAATTCCCAGAAAGTGTATCATTTAGGGCAGTTGTTGGGTTGTGAGGAGGGAGGGCATCACTTTCAATAGATTCTAATGTCGTTGTATGATTTTTCACAATAGGTGTGAAAAATTGGTCAATGCGTCGATTTTTATTCGAGATTTCACTGTTACTCTGAGAACTGTTTATGGCTCTTGCTGAGTCTAAGATATTTTGTCGTAGGATTGGGTCAGTCCGGGAGGTAATAGAGGAAGAGAGAGAGGAAGGAGTTTCAGTGGAGGCACCCAGTGTGTGATTCGGAAACATAGAGGTTTGTTGGGAGACAGTGGAGGGGCCATCAATGATGGTTCCCTCCTTGTGGCTAGTAGCTAGTGGTCGGTCATTGTCGTCTGTTACCTGTTTCTTGTTTTGTGCGCCTGTCTGGTGCCCACCACCTTGCTGTGGTCGTTTCCTGGGAATACGTCCTCTCGGTTGTCCTCTACCGCCTGTTCTGGAGCCCTGTGAATTGTAAGAGTTGGCAGAAGAGTCAGAGTCAGTGTTATTTTCTCGATTATTAACATTTTTTCTATTAGTAGGTGGCCCTCTGTTTTTTCGTCCTCCTCGTTGCCCATTTCCAAGGCATATTTGCCTGCAATAGCTAGTTTATCCCGTGCCATTTTTTAGTCTTTCTTAACAAGTAACTCACGTGTGAATTTTTCAATGTGTTCCTTGAGTCGTACATCAAAAGCTCTGAATTCAGGTTTGTTTAGCAGATCAGTGTTTTCATCATATATTCTTTTGATTTCGCAGTCTACTAGTTTTAATTCTTGCATATAATATTCTATCATAAGTTCCATCATTTTACGGGAGCAACCAAGGAGGTTTCTCTCCCATCAAGCTTTAAAATCTTGATCGATGGCCCATATATTAGGGAAGACTTGAACACGCAACCCTTTCGGATTGATGTCCTCAGTCATATATTGTTCAAAATATTTTATATGCCAGAAGAGGCTAGACTTTCTTTCAAAGGTTTGAATGAGCTTTTAATATACGATCTCAAAATCCACTCTGTGTGTGTTAGAAGACGAACAGGTTTTTTGAATCCCCAACATGAATCCCTCCCAATCATTGCCTGCAAAGTCAGCCATTTCTAGGTCTTATTGATCACAAGGTCTAACAGGGTAAATCAAATTATATGTAGATCATGCTGTATACTACAGTCTTCTGTATGCTACTTTTTAATACTAGATCACGGGTGCAAGATTTTCAGGAAAAAGAGAAAAACTTATAGCACCCTAGAGTGAATACACTCACTGTGATGCAATAGGTGACGTAGCCACACTTTACTTACATATGTATACATGCAACTCTCTCCTTTCATGACTTTATTTTATTATTATTTTTCTCAATTTTGCATTTTTGTGCGTAATTTTTCCTCTGTTTAATAGATATAAAATTTCAATATTGTACTAATGTCATGTACATTGTTTCAGATTATACAACAATATCTGTATTCTTCCTTAAAAATCCTATTCGTCCTGAAGAAGCCCAACGGCGAAAACGCGTAGGCGGCTCCAAAGGATTTACCGCTAATATTCATAAATCTGTAATCCACATGGTTATATTCAATGTTTAAATATTCCTTGTTTTTCTAATATTGTAAAATTGTATGTTATAGTTTTATATTAAAGTATATTTTTAACGTACTTCCGCACTGCCTCAAAGTCCGCCATTTCTTTTCACCCTGGTGATTAGATATTTTTCCCATTTATTCAATATACGGATGTGGCAAATGTGAGTGCTTTCCCTGTGTACTTCGCCCATTTTTATAGCACTGTTCACTGTATAAATGACAATGGTCCCAAAATAGCGTAAAAAGTGTCCGATGTGACCGCCATATTTTGAATTGAATAAAGGATTCGCGCAAAAAGGAGGTTAAACCAGTAGTGCAATAATATAGATGTTGTCACACATCAAAAAATAAATAACAAAGTGCAAATTAGCAGATGACCCGACTTCAAAAGCTAGATGATCACCAAGTGGTCGTATTGTGCAAAATAACAATATACAGTGCAAAGTGTCCAATAAAGTGCTAAATGTCCAACTAACTATATTGCAGCATAAATCATCACTAAGAATATGGACTAACGTATAAAGTGCAAATAATCCAATGAAATACTAGTCCAATGTGAAATGGAAGGTAAGTGACAATAGTAGTCCAAGTGTGGAGCAGGGTAACAATGTGTCTAGAGAAAGAAGATGGAGATATCCCTCAGCAGGCTCACAGAACTCTCACCTCACTAATGGAAAAGACAAGCGTTGAGTAAGTCTGATATGGTCCACCTCCTTACAGCCATAACACCATATTGAGTGTCTCCTCTAGCCTCTCCGTCTTATCATTTCTTCTGTGGTAGCAGTAAACACCTGGGCTATACCTAAACGAGCCCTTTGCTCCAGAAGAAAGACAACAAACAGAGAGCCTCCAATGGTGTAGTATAAAGTAAAGGGGGAATTTTAATAGGAAAAACCTATGCTTACAGCAAAAAAACGATCGGTAACAATAAAAACAAACGGCAGCGTCCTACGTCACTCCAGGTGCACGTCACATCCGTCCTCCTCCCTACGCGTTAGGACACTGTCACGTGTCTTCATCTGGGGATGAAGTCAGGTCATCTGCTAATTTGCACTTTGTTATTTATTTTTTGCTGCTATATAGTTAGTTGGACATTTAGCACTTTATTTGACGCTTTGCACTTTATATTGTTATTTTGCACAATACCACCACTTGGTGACCATCTAGCTTTTGAAGTCGGGTCATCTGCTAATTTGCACTTTGCTATTTATTTTTTGATGTGTGACGACATCTATATTATTGCACTACTGGTTTAACCTCCTTTTTGCGCAAATCCTTTATTCAATTTATCTTTATTTGTGTAATGTAAACACTGTTAGATTTTGCTGCGTTTATTTAGATTATTGTTTTGGAGCATCTGATTCACTTGTAGTAGCGTGAAGGCCACTATATATTATATTAGTGACTGCCATATTGTCGCAGTCATGATAAAAATCACAGATCGCCGCCATTACTAGTAAAAAAAATATTAATAAAAATGCGATAAATCTATCCCCTATTTTGTAGACGCTATAACTTTAGCGCAAACCAATCAATATACACTTATTGCGATTTTATTTTACCAAAAACATGTAGAAGAATACATATCGGCTTAAACTGAGAAAGAAATTAGTTTTTTTTAATATATTTTTGGGGGATATTTATTATAGCAAAAATTTTCGCTCTTTTTTTGTTTATTTTTTTGATTCATACCAGAACACGGTGCAGGAAAAGAGCGTTCTGTGCACATTTCTTGTTTTCAAAATGCACTGCCTTTGGGATTTGCTGCGGTTGCTAGTATATTGCTAACAACACCCCAAATGCTTGACATGATTGTAGCCGTATTAGTGCAATTGTGACAGAGAAAATTGAGTACTGTCCGTGATACTTTTTTTATTTGCACTAACACAATTTTTCAGGACAAGCTTTTGGGGTGTTTCCCCTTTTTCAAGGTCCAAGCAGTACTGATTCACAAATTTTTGGGCAGAATGTTAAAACAAATGTAGCGGGGTATTTTTGCCTCTAAATCTTGTGCTAATATTGTGTAATGATATTTCATGACTAATTCTATAAATTGGTATTTGGCACTATGTAGTGGCCAAAATGTGAAATGAACTTCAGTTATGGTTTTATTGTTTTTTCAAGAATGTGATAAGAGATTATGCAAATAGCCTATCCATGAACACTCAGGGCTGAAGTGCATGCTGGGAAGGAGATAAAAACCCTTGTGGCGGCCATCTTAGGTCTTTTTCCCCGGGGACACATGGTCTGCCAGGAGAACTCTATGTGTGTGTGTGTGTCTCACAGAGCTCTGGCCTACTTTGTGCTTGAACAAATCAGCTATCATTGGAGAGGTAACTAAGAACTCTCAGTCATTTTGAAGCAGAACAGCAGTGTGGGCAAGCCAACGATCCTTGAGGAGGTAACGAGAGCTCCTGATCGTCTGCGAAGAAAGACAACGTGACAGTGTGATTACTGCAAACAGATGGAGATCCCGTGGAGCGGAGGCATCCATCTGCCTGGACATCGTGTGGTGAGAGGGCTCATGCCCAGAGCTTTGTACTGTTTGTCACACAGCTAGACTGCCTGCATAGTGTTACTGGGACCTGTAGTCCCGCGAGACAGTTCAGTTTCACATGTGCATAGGCCTCAAGCCTGAATCGATTGTTTGGTGACTGCTGCTGCTGGTGTGCTTCCAGGATGGAGTGCACAGATACTTTTCACAGTTTAAACTACAATTCTATGTTGTTCTACAATACCTATTAATCAGAAAGCCCTTTGGATTACAATTGCTGTTTTACAATTGCTAGCAGAAGAAAGAAGACCAGAGACTAGACTGTGTTCTTATTTCAAGGCCTTACAGTGCTGCTACCATTTACTAGAGAGGAATATTGAGTTCATTATACTGTGCTATATTATTCTTGCTAAATGCTGTGTGCCGCATAGTAGATTTCATAGTGTCTGCATGGTGTGCTGGAAGTGGGAAGGTGTCCAGTGCTGAGTTTGTTCACTGAACATTAGGTCCACTTAGAGACGCCCCTGTTAGGCTAATACAGGTGGTTCTCAGGCAGTTACTACTTATAGTCTTATGCCGCGTACACACGGTCGTTTTTTGTGATGAAACAAAACAACGTTTTAAAAAAGGTCATTTAAAATGATCGTGTGTGGGCAAAACGTTGTTTTATGTCTTCAAAAAAACTACCAAAAAAAAATTCGAACATGCTTGAATTTTTTATGTCGTTTTTCAGAATGTCGTCTTTTGTTTTACGAAAAATTATCGTGTGTGGGCAAAACGACGTTTAAAACGACGTTTTTAAACCCGCGCATGCTCAGAAGCAAGTTATGAGACGGGAGCTTCAATGGAACAGAGTGCCGTCGAAAGTTTCTTACGTAACCACGCTTTGCAAGAGCATTTTCAGAAAACGATGGTGTGTATGCAACGTCGTTTTGTTTCATGAGATAAAACAACGTTTTTTACATCACACAAAGTGATCGTGTGTACGCGGCATCATGTTTAATTGTTGTACACCAAATGTGATTTCATGTGATTTCATGTTAATGATAAAATCTGTTACCCTTTGCTTTAACACAATCCGTTGTGAGGATTGTTAATTCTCCAAGCAGGTGCCACAGTGTATGCCCATCGAATTTGTTCCGACCCAGAAGACAGAGATAAACATCTCAGGACACTGGCAGGTTCTTTCCATAAGAAAGGTTACAAAGACAAAACCATCAACAACAGCATAAACGCAGCCTTGAAAACCCATAGAGAAAAAAAACAAATAACCGAGTACCTCTGGCCACCACATACAACCCAACACTAGAAGGGATAAAAATGATAATCAAAGAGTTACAACCCATTATAACAGAGGATGAAACTGTGAAAGGAATATTCCAACAACCACCATTATTGGCTTTCAGAAAACCACTCAACCTCAGACACAAACTAATCAGCAGGAAACTTCACTCTGATTATGAAGTCACTAATAATGGAAGCAAACCCTGCAATAAAAAACGCTGCAAACTATGCAACCAGATCAATTCATCCAAAAGTGTCACACACACAAATGGGACCTTCAATATCATGGGATCATACAACTATATCTCAAGTAATGTTGTGTACCTCATCCAATGCAAAAAGTGTGGCAAAGGATCTTATGTTGGTGAAACAGGACAGAAGTTGCAAGAGAGGATGAATTTACACAGACTGAAGCCCCGTACACACAGCCGAGGTTCTCGGCAGAAACCAGCGAGAACCTCGCTGGGAGCCGCATTCTGCCGAGAACCTCGGCCGTGTGTACGCTCTCGGCGAGCCCCGCCCATCGGGAAACCCGTCGAGCAAATAGAGAACAGGTTCTCTATTTGCTCAACGGCCCGTCGGGATGAATGGCTGGTTGCCTTTCCCGACGGGCGGGTCGCCGATTCTGACGGCAGAGAACCTCGACGGGCGGAACGATGTGTTCTGCCCATCGAGGTTCTCTGCCGTGTGTACGGGGCCATACAAGGAACATAAGGAAGACGGTTTATGCACACCTGTAGGACATCACTTCTCACAACCGGACCACACTATAGAAAACCTTATGCCGCGTACACGCGGTCGTTTTTTGCGATGAAAAAAAACGTCGTTTTTTAAAACGTCATTTAAATTGATCGTGTGTGGGCAAAACGTCGTTTTTTGTCTTAAAAAAAACGACCAAAAAAAAATTCCAACATGCTTGAATTTTTTGTGTCGTTTTTCAAAACGTCGTTTTTTGTTTTACAAAAAGTCACCGTGTGTAGCAAAAACGTCGTTTACAACAACGTTTTTCAACCCGCGCATGCCCAGAAGCTAGTTATGAAGCGAGCTTCAATGGAAAAGTGTGATGAACGTAACCTTGTTTTTTGTGAAAAAAACGATGGTGTGTATGCAACATCGTCTTTGAAAGTGACGTTTCAAAAACATAGTTTTTTACTTCACAAAAAACTTCGTTTTTTTCATCGCAAAAAACGACCGTGTGTACGCGGCATTAATGTTTTAGTTCTTAAAGGGAATTTCAGACCTATCCAGGAAAGGAAAACGTTTGAACTAAGAATGATAATTCTTTTTGACACAAAAACGAATGGTCTAAATTTAGATATTGGTTTCCTCACCCATTATACTACAGTTTTTTTTTTTTTTTTTTCGTTTATAATGTTTTTATTTTAAAGTAATAGATTACAACAGTTATAGTATGTCAGATGACAACAACTTAGAATGAGATACAGCTTTGAAATACAGATAAATGCAATAAGAATTGTTGTACAGATATATACATATGTTGTACAGATATTTATACAGATATAAATAAACATAAATAAAACAAGTTACTAATAAATGGGAACGGGAACTAATGGAGGGAAGGGAGAGGGTAGTGGTGTTCCAAAGGTGGATTTAATTTCTTTTATTTCACTATTATCCATGAAAGGGTATCGATACTATGACATGAGAACTCTTGAGTCAAAAGTGTCTGACGTATAGTATATGGCCCAGGGTTTCCATATGCTATTGAATTTTTCCAATCCATTTTTGTCTAGCGCTTCTAGATTAGCATGTACGAATGAAAGATTCATTCTTTTTTCAGCTTCCGACAACAGTAATGCAGGTGATTTCCATGCACTAGCTATTACCTGTTTCGCGGCTATCATAAACAAAATAAATAACTTATGCTGATTCCGAGAAAGGGTTTCTGGTGTACTGTTAAGTAAGGCCGTCATTGGATCTGGTAATATAATACAGTCAAATATTTTAGACAAAAAAAATTCGAACATGCTGCCTTTTTTAACAACGTTTTAAACCAGGGCCGTCTTTAATATGGTTTGGGCCCTGGGCAAAATATTTTTGTTGGGCCCCCCTCCAGCCTATTTTGGGCCTGGCTGGTTCACATGTATGTGTTTTGGCGGCCCTCATTTGTGCAGGCACAACAGCCCATTGATTTGAATGGGCTGCCATCAGTGGTGGCCCGTCCATAGGGACGCACGGGCGCCGCCCCCCCTCCCGCAGTCACAAAAAAAAAAGAACTTTTATTCGGCTAAAATGTCATTTTGACATTTTAGCCGAAGTTCTGCCGGCCGTCTATAGAGGGCGCTGCAGCGCCACCCCCTCTCGCAAATAACACACGTTCAATGCAATGCATTGAACGTGTGTTATTGTTGCCAGCTGCCTGGTCTATTCATATAACTGGACATGGGTCGCCGGTTACCCGAATAGCGGCAGCTGGTTGGCTGAGGGGAACTGCCTATCAAAGCCAGTGACTCTGATAGGCTTTTTCAGTACCGCCCTCCGGCTCTCGGAAGTCTATACTCGGAGCGCAGGCAACCTGCTGTCCTTTCATAAGACTGACGGCCGTTTCAGCCAATCAGGTTCCCGGATTCTGGTTATCAGGAACCTGATTGGCTGAAGCTTCTCCACGGTGGCAGAAGACATCGAGGGAGGACATGGAAGCGTCAGGTAAGTGTTTTTTACAGGGAAAGGGGCATCATGGGGCACAGTGGCAGCATGGGGCACAGTGGTATCATGGAGCACAGTGGTGACAAAGGGCACAGAGGCGACAATGAGCACAGTGGCTTGGGGCACAGTGGTGACAATTAAAGGGCACAGTGGTGACAATTGATGGCACAGTGACTGCATTTGATGGCATGGCACAGTGGTGACAATTGATGGCACAGTGACTGCATTTGATGGCATGGCACATTGGTGGCAATTGATGGGCACAGTAGCTGCGTTTGATGGCATGGCACGTTGGTGACAATTGATGGCACAGTAGCTGTGTTTGATGGCATGGCACATTGGTGACAATTGATGGCACAGTGGTGGCGTTTGATGGCATGGCACAGTGGTGACAATTAATGGCACAGTGGTGGCGTTTGATGGCATGGCACAGTGGTGACAATTGATGGCACAGTGACTGCATTTGATGGCATGGCACAGTGGTGACAATTGATGGCACAGTGGTGGCGTTTGATGGCATGGCACAGTGGTGACAATTGATGGCACAGTGACTGCATATGATGGCATGGCACAGTGGTGACAATTGATGGCACAGTGACTGCATTTGATGGCATGGAACAGTGGTGACAATTGATGGCACAGTGACTGCATTTGATGGCATGGCACAGTGGTGACAATTGATGGCACAGTGGTGGCGTTTGATGGCATGGCACAGTGGTGACAATTGATGGCACAGTGACTGCATATGATGGCATGGCACAGTGGTGACAATTGATGGCACAGTGACTGCATTTGATGGCATGGCACAGTGGTGACAATTGATGGCACAGTGACTGCATTTGATGGCATGGCACAGTGGTGACAATTGATGGCACAGTGGTGGCATTTGATGGCATGGCACAGTGTTGACAATTGATGGCACAGTGGTGGCGTTTGATGGCATGGCACAGTGGTGACAATTGATAGCACAGTGACTGAATTTGATGGCATGGCACAGTGGTGACAATTGATGGCACAGTTGCTGTGTTGCATGGCACAGTGGTGGTAATTGATGGCACAGTGGCTGCAGTTGATGGCATAGCACAGTGGCTGCATTTGGTGGCATGGCACAGTGGTGACAATTGATGGCACAGTGGCTGCATTTGATGGCATGGCACAGTGGTGACAATTGATGGCACAGTTTCTGTGTTTGATGGTATGGCACAGTGGTGACAATTGATGGCACAGTGGCTGCATTTGGTGGCATGGAACAGTGGTGACAATTGATGGCACAGTTTCTGTGTTTGATGGCATGGCACAGTGGTGACAATTGATGGCACAGTGGCTGCATTTGGTGGCATGGCACAGTGGCTGCATGTGATGGGCACAGAGAGGCTGCAATATTTTTTTTTTCGTTTGCGCCCCCCAAAAAATTCTGAGCACCAGCTGCCACTGGCTGCCATGCCTTTGTTTCCTGCAAAAAAAAAGGTGCATTCAGCATTTTAAAAATACAGTTGCCTTGAAATCCATTCTGCTTTTGCACCATGCTACTTACCTGCAGTTCTTGCACACACAAATTGCACTGTGTTTTTAAAAGCGTGACCTAAACATCAAAAAATGCCGCAAGTTTGACAGTGCAGACAGCACAGCATAAGTCACAGCAGACAGCAGAATGGACAGACAGTGCTGTATTTCATTGCTTGATGGGCATAGGTGTGCCATGTGCGCAGCCTATTACATGAGGCATGCGCTTTTCTTTGCAGGAAATGCAGGCATGGCGGCCCATTCAAATGAATGGGCTGATGTGCCTGTGCAAATGTGGGCCGCCAAAACACATACATGTGAACCAGCCAGGCCAAAAATAAGCCCATCAAGCAGTTAAATACAGACAGTAATGCCATGTGCTCTGAGGCCTTACTCAGCCTGAACTGCAGGTCTGGTCTGTGATTTAAAGAGTTCCTGTATTTTACACATGGCATGGCATGGGGTCCCATGGTGCTAAAGCAGAATGGACAGACGGTGCTGTGACCCCATGCCATGTCATGTGTAAAATACAGGAACTTTTTAAAACACTGATCAGGCCTGCAGTGAATCATCAAATATTATAAAGACTTTGGGCACACGCTACAGAAAACTTCTATTTACAATATAGCAAACAGTGACATACCTTGAGGAGCAGGACATGAAGAAGTCAGCCTCGGGAAGAGTAAACTGGGGATGCTATAAAATCTCATTCTAATTCACTTTTATATACAAGCAGCACCCAGTGGCAGGAAGGGAGAAGTGCACGTCTAAAGGGAAGCCAGAGGTGCTGTACATTTTAAAACACTGGGAAGGGAATCAGTACTGCATGCCGCTGATGATTTTCAGTGCTGATTTGTGGGCAGCACAGGGGCTTAACAAGCGGCTCTGCTTTGGGCTCCCAACAGTGACAGGGCCCTGGCAGCTGCCCCTGTTTGCTTTATGGTAAAGACGGCCCTGTTTTAAACAATGTCATTTTTAGGGTTGTAAAAAATGATCGCGTGTGGGCTAAAACGACGTGAAAAACCTGTGCATGCTCAGAAGCAAGTAATGAAACGGGATCGCTCGTTCTGGTAAAACTACTGTTCGTAATGGAGTAAGCATATTAATCGCGCTGTAACAGACAGTAAAGCGCAAATCATCTTTTACTAACACAAAATCAGCTAAAGCAGCCCCAAGGGCGGCGTCATCTGCATGGAACTTCCCCTTTATAGTGCCGTCGTACATGTTGTATGTCACCACGCTTTGCTAGAGCATTTTTCTTAAAAACTATCGTGTGTGGGCAACATCGTTTTAATGAAGAAGTTGGAAAAAACAACTTTTTTAAAGTAGGTATAGATGCATTTACATGTGTCGTATCTCTGTTTTTTTTACTGGGTATCTATGCGTGTGATTCCTAGAATCACTTACGCATAGATACAGTGAAGATCCGACAGGTGTAAAACACTTACACCGTCGGATCGTAGATGTAATTACTTTTCTGGCCGCTAGGTGGCCTTTATGTTGTTTTCTCATTTGCCTATGCAAATGAGCATAATAAGCCGATTCCCGAACGTTTTTACACCGCCCCGTCGTCGTTTACGTTGTTCCCGTAAGTGTAAACCTACCCCTGCTATATGAGGGGTAGGTTTACGAAGTTCCGTCATTGCCATGTTAAGTATGGCGTCGGGTCAGCGTCATCTTTTTCCGTTGGTTACGTTGTTTTACTAAGTCGTTCGCGAATAGGGCATTGCGTAAGTGACGATTACGTCGTTTTGACGTCGTTTTCAACGACGATTTCCGACGTGAGCTGGAGCATGCGCACTGGGATTTTTTCCCGGCCGGCGCATGCGCAGTTCGATCAACGCGGGGGCGTGCTTAATTTAAATACAAGCCACCCCCTTTGAATTACGCGGGGATACGCAGGGCCATTTACACTACGCCGCCGCAAACTACGGAGCAAGTGCTTTGGGAATACGGCACTTGCTCCATTAAGTTGCGGCGGCGTAGTGTAAATGGCTTACGCTACACCACAGATTGTATGTGAATCTGGCCCACAGTGTGAACAGCACCTTTGAAAAAGCATTACGTGCATTTATATGTATTCAGAAATGTTTGCATATAAATGTGGGTTTCATAGTGCCATTGTAAATGAGGCCTACGATTAGCAATTTCTTGGCAGTTTGACAACTTTCTATTGGTATTTGATTTAAAATGTTTATGTTTAGAAACAGATTATCTGCTACGATTGATTTCAGTAGTTTCCCAGTTAGGTTAAAACATGTGTATTGATTGGCATTTAAATTGTTAAATCATTCACAGCTAGAATGAAACTAAAACCATGGGTGGCAAATTGTTGTAATCAGTTATTTTCCAAGTGTTTGTTTTCAAAATTTTGTTTTTTTAGAATAAAAGTTTATGGAAAAACTTCCAGGACTTAATAGCTCATGAATAGTGTAGATCTCACCCTCGGAGGAGCTGCTTAATTGTATTGGGTCCCTTCTGCCCTGTAATGACCTGCCCTTACCTGGACCCGAGAATCAGCATGTTTTTCTCACACAGTTAAGAGGTAGAATGAGAATCTATTGCTGCTGAAAAGTACAAGCTAAATCATATACAGTATTATTATGCTATATGTTATAAGATAATAATTTATTATTTATCGATTTACTGTGAAATGACTGGCTTGAAGTTATAACTTCAAACTTCAGTAATTTGTACGTTAAGCCACTGGCTTGAGTACAGTTTTTGAAAATATAGTAATTATAGTAAATTACCTTAAACATAATATATAACAATTATTTGTAACAGCAACACCAGAGAAAGAGCCCCACTTTTGCCCAGTGCCACCCCTTTGTTTATTTGCCATTGGCATTGGGAACCTAAGCTGTCAGCCGGCTTGTGCATAGCAACACTAAATAAACAAAGGGACAGGGTGACTCACTGTCGTAGTTAACCACACCCCTTTGTTTGTTTTTTTGCCATCGGTGGGAGTCAGTCGCTGGGAGGCAAGTGTCGCATGTGGACCACTTTTTTGTTGTTGTTTTTTTTCGGGTCGGCGGCCGGCTTTTATCGTGATTGACGCTGAATTCATTTGGGGGGGGGGGGGGGTATTTTTTTTTTTTTTTTTTTAATAAAGGAATTGTCAAAACCTGTGACATGAACAAAATCTTAAACTTTGTATGGGATTTATAAGGCACCAAAAACAAAACAAATAATATAAAATACTTTTGTTTTATTAATACAATACAACATAAAGCTAAAATGGACCACCAAAATTATAGTCATCATGACAAGAGTCCCAAATATAACCACAAAACTCTAAAGAGTCTTCTTCAGGGAACAAATAACATCTAGAATTCTAAAATGCAAACATAAAGTCAAGGATAAAAAAGATATACACACAATAATTGTATAAAGCATTATGTCATAATATCATACATCACAAAAAGAGATGAGACTTCCCATCCAAGCTCACCACACAGCGTATACCGATATGAACACAAGGGACACAAAAACAGCAGTATTTTTTTTTTTTTTTAAATTGATAATAGAACAAAAACTAAAAAAAGTATCAAAAACAAGAGAGTGACATAGACATTATGCAGATTATCACTGGTGAATCCGAACTGGAAGAGGAATTTATAAAATATCTGAAGTGATGAAGCATACTTGTCATAAACTGTGTTTGTGTTATGATTTTTTTTGTTTTTTCCCCTATACTCATTCACATTGGGGGGAGGTGTGGGGGCAAGATCTTCTAGATATTTCAGATTCGAATAAGCCCCCCCCCACCTGCAGACCCCCCACAACCACCGCCCATGGTTGTGGAGAAGGGGCCCTTGTTTCCATCAACATGGGGGGTTGCACCCCTGCCCAAAAGCAACCGCTCCCATGTTGAGAGCATGTGGCCTAGTATGGTTCAGGAGGGGGCACTTGGACCCCCCTTTCCTGGTCTGTCAGGCTGCATGCTCAGATAAGGGTCTGGTATGAATTTTGGGGGGGTCCCATGCCATTAAAAAAAAAATCTAGGCGTGGGGAATCCAATGCATTTTTTTTTATTTTGGCGTGGTGTTCCCCCACAAAAATCCATACCAGACCCGAAGGACCTGCTATGGATTGAGGAAGGGCATGCTTTTTAAAAATGTATTCCCGACACTTGTTTTACTTACATTCTGTAGTTAGGAGGGAATGCCGCTGACAGCAGATGAGTCATTGTTGTTAAGAAGAACATTTAAAAAAAATGGCATAGGGTCTCATTTCATTCATTCATATTAGACCTTTAGATCTTGTATGGATTTTAGGGGAAACCCATATCATTTTTTTTTTAAATGGCATGGGTTTCTCCCCAAAATCCATTCAAGCCTGTTATGCGAGCTTGTAGCCCTGCAGGCAAGGAAAAGAGGGGGGATGAGCAAGCACCCCCTGAACCATAACAGGCCTCATGCCCTCAACATAGGAGGGGGGGGTGCTTGGAATGGCGACAAACTACGGTACTTAAAAATCTCCATAGACAACGCTTTTAACACCTTTACAGGTTAACTGTTTAGAGTTACAGAGGAGGTCAAGCGCTAGAATGATTGCTCTCGCTCTAACATTCACGGCGATACCTCACATGTTTGGCCTGGATACCATTTACATATGTGTGCAGGACTTATGAATGCATTCGCTTCTGTAACCATTGAGTATTTTTTAACCACTTCAGCCTCGGAAGAATTGGCTGCTCAATGACCAGAGCATTTTTTGCGATTCGGCACTGCATAGATTTAACTGACAATTGTGTGGTCGTGCAACGTTTAACCAAAAATTGACGCCCTTTTTTTCCCCACAAATAGAGTTTTCTTTTGGTGGTATTTGATTACCGCTGCGTTTTTATTTTTTGCACTATAAACAAAAAAAGGATACATTTTGAAAAAAAAAACACAATATTTGCTGTAATAGATAGCCCTATTTTTTTTTAAAAACAATTTTTTTCCTCAGTTTAGTCCAATATGTATTCTTCTACATATTTCTGGTAATGAAAATTGCAAAAAGCGTATATTGTTTGGTTTGCGCAAAAGTTATAGCATCTACAAAATAGGGAATAGATTTATGGCATTTTTATGATTTTTACTAGTAATGGTGGTGATCTGTGATTTTCATTGGGGCTCAGACACTTTTGACACATTTTTGGGACCATTGGCATTGATATAACGATTAGTGCCATACAAATGCACTGATTACTGTTTAAATGTGACTGGCAGGGAAGGGGTTAACACTAGGGGTGATCAAGGAGTTAACTGTGTTCCCTAATGTGTGTTCTAACTGTGTGGGGATGGGACTCACTATAGGAGATGACAGATTTTGGTTCCCAGCTTATAGGGACTCACAATCTGTATCTCCTCTCCTCTCAGAACACACAGACCTCCCTGTTCTTCCTCTCGTGCCTGCAATCGCTTGTGGTCGGTGGTCATTGTGACCGCCAGTCACGAGCATCGGCACGCCCATTTTCCTGCTTAAAGGGACCGACGTACAGCTACGACGGTCCGTGGGAACGAGCCGACCAGTGCAATGAAGAGACTTGCACTGGGATTTCGCGCCAAGTTAACCGAGCACCGCCCATCAGCACAGAAGGAAAAGACCCGTATGGTGATGTCTGCCTTCTCACAGCTGGGCATTGCTGCTCCACGACTGGGGGCCCCAACCACCTTGACAGGGGTCCCCAGCCTGTTTGCGCCCTTGGGGGTGTCTGTGACGGACACGGGAGTTCGACTGTCTGCAAGAGGACAATTTACACTGCTGTCCTCGAGGGGGACTGAGATGTTGAGGTTGACCTGCCATCAACGGGATGCTGGCCATGCACCTCCTGCCATTCGCCAGATGCCATGGCTGCCAAGCCTATTTATTCGAGGCCGCTCCATCGGCGGGACCCCCGAATAAGTATTATGTGGACCGATCCTCGGGGTTGGTCACCGCAAAAGAGAAGGCTCCATGGCCGGAAATTCCCTCCTCCGAGGGGATCATGGAGCGAGAGATTCTGAGTGACGGTGACACTGCCATACCGCCCACTAGGACTTCATCACTGGCTACCTCGTTTTCACCCATTTTGAAGGTAGGCCCGTTGGACGGGATGGAAAAGACTGTGCGGCATGAGTGCAGGCTGGGACCACCAGTGAGGCCGTCTCAGTCAGCGCGGTCCCCGTCAGGTGTGTCATTACCGAGGGAAGGCCTCTCTGGTCAATCAACTGGGATGAGTTGAGGAAGTCCCATCAGCCCGATACGGGAGTTTCCCCAGCCAGGTCTACAAACTACCTCCCTGCTGGAGCGGAGGACACATCCGACCCTGAATTTTGGTCAAGCGGGTCACAGACGGATAGCGCGACCTGCCCGACCACCTTTTCGAGCCACGGTTCCCCAAGCAGCAGGGCTTTGGGGGATTCCGGGTCCCTGGAACCAGGAAGAAGAAAAAGAGGCGTCCTGGTCGGAGTGCGTCCTGTAGGCTCGGCGCTGCAGATCTACTTCGAGGAGCTAGTGAGTCTGTATTGTGAGACTTGCCCTTCTTTGACTCACCACTCTTCCAACCCGAGGCATGTCGTCCTCTATGGACATCTATGGATTGTGCTGCTTGACATAGACACCCACCCAAAGGGAAGTTACGGACAGGGCCATCTTTACCATAGGGCAAACAGGGGCCCTGTCATTGTTGGGGGCCCAAAGCAGAGCCGCCCGTTAAGCCCCTGTGCTGCCCACAAATCAGTGCTGAAAATCATCAGCGGCACGCAGTACTGCTTCCCTTCCCAGTGTTCTAAAATGTACAGCACCCCTGGCTTCCCTTTAGACGTGCACTTCTCCCTTCCTGCCACTGGGTGCTGCTTGTATATAAAAGTGAATTAGAATGTGATTTTATAGCATCCCCAGTTTACTCTTCCCGAGGCTGACTTCTTCATGTCCTGCTCCTCAAGGTATGTCACTGTTTGCTATATTGTAAATAGAAGATTTCTGTGAGGTGTGCCCAAAGTCTTTATAATATTTGATGATTCACTGCAGGCCTGGTCAGTGTTTTAAAAAGTTCCTGTATTTTACACATGACATGGCATGGGGTCACAGCACCATCTGTCCATTCTGCTTTAGCACCATGGGACCCCATGCCATGCCATGTGTAAAATACAGGAACTCTTTAAATCACAGACCAGACCTGCAGTCCAGGTTGAGTAAGGCCTCAGAGCACATGGCATTACTGTCTGTATTTAACTGCTTGATGGGCTTATTTTGGGCCTGGCTGGTTCACATGTATGTGTTTTGGCGGCCCACATTTGCACAGGCACAGCAGCCCATTCATTTGAATGGGCCGCCATGCCTGCGTTTCCTGCAAAGAAAAGCGCATGCCTCATGTAATAGGCTGCACACATGGCACACCTATGCCCATCAAGCAATGAAATACAGCACTGTCTGTCCATTCTGCTGTCTGCTGTGACTTATCTGCAGTTCCTGCACTGTCAAACTTGCTGCATTTCTAGACGTTTAGGTCACGCTTTTAAAAACACAGTGCGATTTGTGTGTGCAAGAACTGCAGGTAAGTAGCATGGTGCAAAAGCAGAATGAATTTCAAGGCAACTGTATTTTTAAAATGCTGAATGCACCTTTTATCTGCAGGAAACAAAGGCATGGCAGCCCATTCAAATCAATGGGCTGCTGTGCCTGCACAAATGAGGGCCGCCAAAACACATACATGTAACCCAGCCAGGCCTAAAATAGGCTGGAGGGGGGCCCAAAAAAAATCTTTGCCCAGGGCCCAAACCATATTAAAGACGGCCCTGACTTCAACACAAAACCAGTCACTTGATAGGTTACAATCAAATGAGAATTAGGTAAAGGAAAGTTCTGGACAGCTGCACTCAAAATCAATGCCTTTGTAGTCAGAGTCTACACCGAGGAATACGATACCCTAACTACCCAGGCCTGAGGTGTGCCATTAGCCTCGCTGGACAGTATGCCTATAAGTGGGCATACCCTGAAGTGATTATGAAGAAATGAATGAAGAAAATGATAACATGAAAAAAGGGGGAACGGGTGGGTGGGTACCCAGAAACCCCACCGACGCCGGACATTAGAGGGGAGGAGGGATAAATAGCCCTCCGACTCCTCCTACAAACTCAGGCACGCCTGCGGCCCCGCCTTCCACTTGTAGTCAGAGTCTACACCGAGGAATACGATACCCTAACTACCCAGGCCTGAGGTGTGCCATTAGCCTCGCTGGACAGTATGCCTATAAGTGGGCAAAAATACCCAGAAGTAGGTGTGATAAAAGAAATGGAAGAGCACGAATATCTGTCTGGTAGAGAAAGCACGCCCCGACAGTCTCAAGAACGGCTCCGATAACCATCCGTTATGACAGCAGAAAAAACCAGCGTCCCAAGAACCGATGATTGGAAGGAACCCCGAAACCAAATGACTGTCCCGTGCCTGACCGACTAAGCTTTCCTCCAAAAGCACAGACATGGGAACCACTGCTGGTGGCGAGAGGATACGTGGGGGGACTGGAACAAGGGCCGCCCTGAGGAGCCCTGTGAAAGCAACACCACCCAATAGGAAGCAACCAGTGCCCCATGTCAAACCCCCACAACCATTGACCTAACTATCCATACCTGGTAAGGGGACGTGAGAAGGAGAGATGCAAAAAATGGACAACTGATAGGAGGGAAGGGGTTTGAGAGCCGGGTACCCGAAAGATGAGTCGCTGATGTTAATGATATGCAACGATACAGAGACAGAACCAGACATGGAATGACCCGACCTACCCGAGTAACTGGGACCCCCCTATCAACAGGCCGGGCAATGGACAAAGAGCCTGGCCTGACAGACCCGCCCCGACGATCTGGCAACCTATGAACAAGAGAACAGCCCCAAAGATAAGAAGCAACAACTCCATGGATGAGAACCCTAATAAAATTGCCCTAGCAGGAACAGCCAGAACACATGTGAAGCAGCCGGGACGGAACTGGACCCAAACTGAAATGTACCGCCTACCCTGCTGCGGCCGGAAAAAAGGAAAACCCCTTGTAGACTTACCACCCTGCTGAGCCAAGTACGGGCCAACCCCTGAGTGACGGCGTACTGCCATGCTCTGTACCCCCCACGTGGAGCAGGCGGGATGCACCAGAATGTGTCGCCCCCTAAACGTGCCGCACGCCCAACCCTAGAAAACCGAAAGAAAAGACAACAGACAACAAAAACATGACACCCCCCCACTGTAGCTGCCTGGGCCAAAGATGTGAGCAGAAATGACCAGACCTCAGCGCGTGAATGAACCTGACGACAGATCCCCCCCCAAGTGTATGTGACAAGTGTAAGCAGTAAGCGAGCCCGAGTAACCTGCCGCGCAGACAGGTAATTAAAAACGACACACTCAAGGCGCTGTACCCACAGACCGTGGTGGGTAGATGTATAGGCGTAAGAATGAACGTGCACGTATGACGTATGTTATACAGGCGAGAAGATTGTGGTCAACAATCATTTAAAAACGAAACCTCAGCCCGTATGGATCTGTAGACGTGACAGATCCTGAGATGCGCACCCTGGCTAACTATACCCGAAAGAACAGTATGACGAGACAAAGAAAACAAATAAGCTACAAAGCCGTTTGTGTGCTGTGACTGCATCGCACCGACAAGCTATGTGACCAACCCTGCTGGAGTAGGACCCCCAACAGAAACACAACCCCCTCTGTGCCTACCCAAGTATGAAGACATGGCAGTGACGGAGGGACCCCAGCATGTCAATGAACCCGACGACCCCCCTGTGAATAGCGTGAGTGAGCGCAAGTGACCTGCTGCACAGCAGAACACTGAGGACCCGTGCACCCACAGACCGTGGTGGGTAGTCCTGCCCGTGAAATGAAACTCAATGCATCGTAAGACGTGACATGACAGGCGAGAAGTACGAGGTGAACAATCACCTGGAAAACGAAAACCTCAGCACGAATGGATCTGTAGACGTGACAGACCCCGAGATGCGAGCCCTAGCCAACTGGACCAGGAAAGCAACCTATAAAAAATAATGAGACATGGAAACGAACAAAGCTAGAACGGCCACTGATGCAAGCTGAACCTGCGTGACAACAGAAACACGCCATGACAGAAACACGCCATGACAGAAACACGCCATGACAGAAACACGCCATGACAGAAACACGCCATGACAGAAACACGCAAAAGACTGAGCTGCTGTGCTGAATACTGACGACAGAGCGGTGACAGTAAAAACGCTCCGCGACAGAAGCATGATGCTGACAGCACCGCTATGACCTGACAGGAACCTACAGTGACTGCAACCACTATGACAAAAAATGCTACGACAGAAAAACATGCTGCTGACAGCCCCGCTGAGACAACACATACTGACAGAACCGCTGAGACAACACATACTGACAGAACCGCTGAGACAACACATACTGACAGAACCGCTGAGACAACACATACTGACAGAACCGCTGAGACAACACATACTGACAGAACCGCTGCGACAACACATACTGACAGAACCGCTGAGACAACACATACTGACAGAACCGCTGAGACAACACATACTGACAGAACCGCTGAGACAACACATACTGACAGAACCGCTGAGACCACACATACTGACAGAACCGCTGAGACCACACATACTGACAGAACCGCTGAGACAACACATACTGACAGAACATACTGACAGAACCGCTGAGACAAAACATACTGACAGAACCGCTGTGACAAAAAACATACTGACAGAACCGCTGTGACAAAAAACATACTGACAGAACCGCTGAGACAAAACATACTGACAGAACCGCTGAGACAAAACATACTGACAGAACCGCTGAGACAAAACATACTGACAGAACCGCTGTGACAAAAAACATACTGACAGAACCGCTGAGACAAAAACATACTGACAGAACCGCTGAGACAAAAACATACTGACAGAACCGCTGAGACAAAAAACACACTGTGACAGAAACACACTACTGACAGGACCGTTGTGACAGAAACATACTGACCGCAATGCTGTGCCATGAACCACGTGAGGCAAGAACCCTGGGGCAGAAACGCTGAAACAGAAAACGCTCAGACAGAAACGCTATGACAGAAAACCGTGGGGTAGAACTGCCGACCGTGGAGACGTGATTGGACAGCCCCCCCCCCCCCCTACGCTGCCAGTGTGACCCCCAGAGTGGGTGGACAAACCCTCCCTTGCTGCCAGCGTGACCCGGGAGAAGGTTGGACAGCCCCTCATGCTGCCAGCATACCTAACATCATGAAACTGCAACACACAGTGGATGCCTGGCAGGCAGACCTTGTGCACGAACGTATGCCAGATAACCAACATGTGACCAGACACCGACCTGCGCTTGCTGCATGCGGGCTGCGCCACCCTGAAGATTCCCCCGCCCGTATTGCACTGTCGGTACGAGCGGCGGGAGAAAGAAAAACACCCAACGTGCATACCGGGAAGTGGGTAGCCATGTGAGCGCCCCCCCCCCCAGAAGACAGGGGAAAACGGGAGGTGTGCAGGCGTCCCCTCCATGGTGCACGGCGTGTGCTCCAGGGAGGTGGACTGGCGGGTGCATGGGATGAGGACGGACGCCCCTCCGCCGGCATGACGCCGGAAGAAGTGCCCAGCAAAAGGCAGCTGGATGGACCGACATCCCCCCCCCCCATGGGAGCCCCGTGGGAAGCGGGCGGCAGCCCCCCGATGTCCAACGGAGCCCTGGGAACCAGAGGTGGCCATCGCCAGCATCCGACGCCCGGCCGTGCGTGCTGCCACTCTGAGCCCTGTGAGGGGGATCGGACGGACCCCCCCCCCCTCCGGCGAGGCCAGCGGGAGAAGCGTGCGGCCTCCTTGCTAGAAGGAGCAAGGATAGTAAGTGGATGCGCGCCCCCCCTCCCCCGGCACGAGCACCGGGAGAAGCGGGCGGCCTCCTTGCTAGCAGGAGCAAGGATAGTAGGTGGATGCGCGGCCCCCCCTCCCCCGACACGAGCACCGGGAGAAGCGGGCAGGTGACAGCATAGGGAGGGAGAGGGAGAGAGAGCGGCACCCCCCCCTACCGTAAGGACCGAGGGAATGGACCGGGCTGCCCCTTCCTGGATGGCGCCGGGAGGAACGCACGAATAAGTAGGCGGGCAGCCCCCCTCGATGTAGCCTGGTGTGAGCACCGGGAGGGGAACCGCCACGAGACCTCAGCAGCCGACATGCTGCTGAGCTACAACCGGAAGTGACGACAGCTGCTACCCAGAAACCCCACCGACGCCGGACATTAGAGGGGAGGAGGGATAAATAGCCCTCCGACTCCTCCTACAAACTCAGGCACGCCTGCGGCCCCGCCTTCCACTTATTGTAAAAAAGATATTTCAAAAGTACAAGCCAAAGCAGAATATGGAACACAGGAGCTGACACATTTTACACTTTCAACAGTGCTTATTCATACCTATGGGAACTATGAATAAGCACTGTTGAAAGTGTGAAACACGTCATTTCCTGTGTTCCATATTCTGCTTTGGCTTGTACTTTTGAAATATCTTTTTTACAATAAAGGCATTGATTTTGAGTGCAGCTGTCCAGAACTTTCCCTTACCTAATTGCCATATGCCTAGCCTGCACCTGCTGCTTCCATCCTGAGGAGAGCTTCATTTCCAGACACCCACCTGGAGCAGGGATCTCCAAACTACGGCCCTCCAGCTGCTGTGGAACTACACTTCCCATGAGGCATTGTAAAACTCTGACATTCGTAGACATGACTAGGCATGATGGGAATTGTAGTTCCTGAACACCTGGAGGGCCGTAGTTTGGAGACTCCTGACCTGGAGCGATGATTTATTCCCTTTATAATCAAATGAGCTTTGCTCTCATACACTTGAGAATAGACCAAGTACCGTATATTGCAGTATGCAAATAGAAAGTGAATCAGAGAAGCCTCAACAGATATAGGGCCAGATTCAGGAAAGAAATAAGACGGCTTATCTCCAGATGCGTCTGAGCCCTCCTATCTATGTGACTGATTCATAGAATCAGTTACGCATAGATTTCTATTTGATCCAACTGGCATAAGTCTCTTATGCCATTGAATCTTATTTTCATATTTTAGGCTGGATGCTAGGTGGCGTTCCCGTCTAAAATATGCAAATGAGCCTATACGCAGATTCCCGAATGTACGCCCGACCGGCGCTATTTTTTTACGTCGTTTGCATTAGCGTAGGTCCGTCGTAATGTTAACCCTGCTGTATGAGGCGCAGGCAATGTTAAGTATGGATGGCGTGCCAACGTTTATTTTTTACGCCGGTTACGTAAAACGTTTGCGAATAGGGCTTTGCGTAAGTGTCAGCCCCCTGCTGTTTCCATTTATCTATTCTATTTGAATTTTTTGGGGTGCAGCTCACTTAGTTGATAATATATATATCACTATATATTACTTTAAATCACTTTTATTAGTTATTTTGGCGCGAGATCCTTACCCTACCAACTACGTTGTTTACATTGCTTAATGATTTGGAGCATGCGCACTGGGATAAATTCACGGCCGGCGCATGCGCAGTACGTTCGGCGTGGGATCGCGCGTTATTTAATTAATACACGCCCCCTACCCGCAGAATTTGAATTTGGCCGGTTCATTTACTCTACGCCGCCTCAACTTTACAGGCAAGTGCTTTGAGAATAAAGCACTTGCCTGAAAAAGTTGCAGTGGCGTAGTGTAAATACCTACGCTAGGCAGGTTTAGATTTAGCGGCTCCTACCTAAATCTAGCCCATAGTATCTTAGATTCCCACACAGAAGTGACAATAATATAACAAAAGGTGAGCTACACAGTGCCAGTAACACTTGCCTATATTGTATTGTTCCTTTTCAGCCTGGAAGGATGAATGGATGGATGGATGGATATAGCACAAAATCAGCCTGCAGCACCTCCTGGCCTATGTCTGGACACTCTCTCCTTCACTCCCTGTAAGACATTCATATATATAGCCATAAAGGGTAATATGACCCTTAAGCATGGACAGGAAACAATCTCTTAACAGGAAGAATCCGGTACAAAAGAACACTACCCTACACAAACATTTTCCTAATTAGTAGGGTTGTCCCGATACCACTTTTTTAGGACCGAGTACAAGTACCGATACTTTTTTTCATGTACTCGCCGATACCGAATACCGATACTTTTTTTAAATGTCCCCCACAAATGCAGCCATGTCCCCCACAAATGTAGCCATGTATGTCCCCCACATATTGCAGCCATGTCCTGTCCCCCACATATTGCAGCCATGTCCTGTCCCCCACATATTGCAGCCATGTCTTGTCCCCCATATTGCAGCCATGTCCTGTCCCCCACATATGCAGCCATGTCCTGTTCCCCACATATTGCAGCCATGTCCTGTCCCCCACATATTCCAGCCATGTCCTGTCCCCCACATATTGCAGCCATGTCCTGTAACCCACATATTGCAGCCATGTCCTGTCCCCCACATATTGCAGCCATGTCCTGTCCCCCACATAATGCAGCCGTGTCCTGTCCCCCATACCTGTAGTAGCTGCTGCCAGGTTAATCCCCATGCAATACAGCGTGCATTACAAGCTTTCGTTTGTATACTTGTAATGCGCGCCTCGCCATGTATAGACACTCCCCTTTTTGGGATTAGATGGATCCGTGTATAGACACTCCCCCCTGCTCGGGATTGGACAGATCCGTCTAATCCCGAAAAGGGGAGTGTCTATACACGGCCCTCCAGCTGTTGCGGAACTACACATCCCATGAGGCATTGTAAAACTCTGACATTCACAGACATGACTAGGCATGATGGGCCATAATTTGAAGACCCATGTACACAATGCAAACTATATATTTAAAAAAATAAAGTTTTACCTGGAGTTTGACTTTAATGAATTTTGAATCCTAAGCTGTGGAAAGTGAAGTGACTGAAACTAAACTATTATGGAAATTGTTATCGAGAGCAATTTCAGAAACTATTCAAGGATCTGGAAACACTGAATTATTTAATCTCCTGAACTAGGATCAGGAATATGAATAATACCAGTTTTACCAACAACTAACTAAAGTATGGTCAGACTGTGTGAAATTATATATTTTTGCCTCATGCGTATATGAAAGCAAATTACTTTAGATAAAAAATCTGAAGATGTGCCAACTTCATTCAGTGAACTTTGAGGATCATTTTTTTTTTTTTTTTTTTCTTTTTCTTTTTTAAAGTGTATTTTGTGCGTGAACTCGAGAGAGAGGAGCCGGACTGCAGGAGTTGGGAGTAGGCAGACCCTCCCCCCGGAGGCAATCGCCATCCTTCTCCATGCCCCCGGTGGCAATGGCGGGTGTGAGGGGGGGCCTCCCACTCACCCCGCCCTACCTGCTCCACTTGGGAGCCCAACTGGGGCCCAACAGGACCCCATCGGGGCAGAGGGACTCCCCCTATGAGGGAGTGAGGGGGCCTGACCCACCAAGCCAGCCCCGTAGGTCCTTCGCCTCTCTTTAGGAGACCGCATGGCCAAAGTGCGTGCGTATTAAACCAATTTTGTGTGCGTGCAAGTGTGGTGGTTTTTGTGGAGGGGGGTGGGCATACTAAGCACAGGCATACCTTGCATAGCACACCCACCGGGAGCCGGGCTGAGACCACCAAACTCAATTCACATGTAGCCGAGACCGGGATCCGAACCCTTGGCTGCAGAGGTGAATGGCTTGTCAGCGCAGTGCCAATCACGTTGAGCCACCACAGCTCCCTTTGAGGATCATTTAATAGCACGGAGAAGTCCATATTAAAACCGCTACACAGTATATCTGAGGGCAGTCCTATTTTCTGACTTTTAAGCATATTTTTATACAAAAGTAGTAAGCTGGCTTTTTAAATTCCATGGTTTATTTAGGGCAAGTGTCAGTTGGAGTATAAATTTTTTTTTTTAAACCCATAGTGGAAACTAAGAATGGGCCAAACACCCCCTGGTTCGGTTCGCACCTGAACACAGCGAACAGGCAAAAGGTTCTAGCGAACATACAAACTCTATTAAAGTCTATGGGACACAAACATGACATATCAAACGTGCTAATTTTAAAGGCTTATAGACAAGTTATTGCCATAAAAAGCATTTGGGGACCCAGGAACTGCCCTTGATGACATGTATTATTGCAAAAAAAGTTTTTAAAACAATAATTTTTTTTCAGAAACAGTGATTTTTAATGATGCTTAAAGCCAAACAATAAAAATGAAATATTCCTTTAAATATCATGCCTGGGGTTCCCCTTAATCTGCCTTTAAAGGGTGCAATGTCTAGAACATGCTGCAGAAATAATGACACTTCTAAAAGAAAAAATGCAATTTAAACTTGTTTGTGGCTGTAATGTATCTCCGGCTCCCAGCAATATAGATTTAAAAAGAAATGCCGTAGGGTCCCCCCTCAAGTCCATACCAGGCCCTTCGGGGGGCACTCTACGCCAAAATTTATAACAAAATTGTCTTGGGGTACCACCCAAAATCCATATCAGACCCTTATCCGAGGGGGCCCCCAGATCCCACTCCCCCTATGTACCCCTACCCATTCACCAAAAATGTGTCAATAAAGTAAAAACCACAAGAGACATCCCATGATGTCCCCTCCCTTTCCTTGCCTGCTCGTCCCCTCCCTTTCCTGGCATACCAGGCTGCATGCTCAGATAAGGGTCTGGTATTGATTTTGCTGGGGAACCCTACGCCAATTAAAAAAAGAAATTGGTGTGAAGTTCCCCTTAAAATCTATGCCAGACCCAAAGGGCCTGGTATGGATTTTGGGGGGACCCTATGCCGTTTTAAAAAAAAAATATATGTGGAGTACCCCTTAAAATCTATACCAGACCCAAAAGGTCAGTTGAGCCATCTAATGTGACATATTCAACTTTGTATACAGATTTCTTGTACACATTACGGCAACATATCTCCAGATAAGTAAGTACAAATGTGCGCCGTCGTATTTATGCGCCGACCCACAAAGCTAGATACGTTGAAAAATAGGCTTCAGCCGCCCGACGTAACTTTCCTACGCCAGCGTATAGTGGGCTCATATTCATGCTGGATGCATGTGTCGCTCCCATTGATTTTCGATGAAAATATGCAAATGAGGGAGATACGCCGATTAACGAACCTACTGGCGCCCGGCGCATAATATACCCGTTTTGCGTAAGTCGTATGTCCGGCGTAAAGTTATTCCCCATATTGGAGGCGCAACTCATGCAAAGGTATGGACTAGGGAATGAATGCCGTCAAATTTTACGTAGTTTACGTTGTACGTGAATAGGGCTGGGCGTAGGTTACGTTCACGTCATAGGCAGTGTTTTGACGTATCTTAGGCAGTTGTTTCGACGTGATTGTGAGCATGCGCATGGGATGGGTCCAAGGCACGACGCATTTGCGCTGTTCGTTTTAAGTACTTGTCTGACGCTCGGCCCAGCATGGGGTCACGCTTCATTTAAATGTATTACGCCCACTTCCAGACCACTTCCACTTACGCTGCCTTACGCCGACGAATATACGCTACGCCGGCGCAGTGTTGGGAGCATTTGCTTTGTGAATTCCATGCTTCCCTCTCTGCGTTGCGCCGGCGTAGCGCAAAGAAGATACAATACGGCGGAATAAATATGCGCCGATGTCTGTGAATCTGCGCCTATGTCTGTACCTTGTGCTTCAATAAAAACTGTTTGTATGCTAACAACCCCCCTCCCCCACAAAACCCTGATTTTGTTCACACACACACATACACAATATTAATATGTACCTACATAATTTTTTAATAAAGCAACTAATTTCTAGGTTAAAAGAGTGTTCCTTTAAAACAAATCAGCACAAATAATAGTGTAACCATATAACACTAATTTAGAAAACATCTCACAATGCTCTCATGCTCTTTTGTAATCATATCGATCACACAACCATTGAAATTGGTTCACTTTAGTTTACCAGGAATGCTGTTTCCCGCAGTTTCTCTGTTGTGTATACTTTGTGCTAGGAAGCTGTGAATGTTGTTTCTTGTATGTGTCGGCTAGAAAGCTCTTACTGAAGTGCAGGATTTATACTCTAATCTAAGTGGTCTTCACCAGAGCTGCAGACAGTGCTGATGGAATTGGCTGCAAACATCTCTTAGGCCGCGTACACACGGCAGAGAACCTCGACGGGCAGAACACATCGTTCCGCCCGTCGAGGTTCTCTGCCGGCCGTCGAAATCGGCGACCCGCCCGTCGGGAATGGCAACCAGCCATTCATCCAGGCGGGCCGTCGAGCAAATAGAGAGCGTGCTCTCTATTTGTGCTCGACGGGATTCCCGACGGGATGCTCGCCGAGAGCGTACACACGGCCGAGGTCCTCGCTGGAATGCAGCTTCCAGCGAGGTTCTCGCTGGTTTCCAGCGAGAACCTCGGTCGTGTGTACGCCGCCTCAGGCCGCGTACACACGATCAAATCTATCTGCTGGAAACGGTCGCCCCGACCGTCCCAGCAGACAGATTCGATCGTGTCTACAGGCGAGCCGACGGATTTGGCCAGCCGACAGATTTTAAAGCATGCTTTAAAATCTATCGGCTGGGAATCCGTCCGCCCGTTATGTCTGCTGGTTAGTACGCTAACCAGCAGACATATCTTCTCGCACATGCGTCGAATGGATTCAACGCATGTGTGGAAGTAATTTACTTCCTGGTGCGGTGATGTGGCGGCGTCAACGTCACCGCCACGTCACCGCGCTGTCTGTTGGCGGGGATTTTGGTTTGATCGTGTGTACAGCGATCAAACCAAAACGGCCAACAGACAGATTTGTTCAAATCGGTCGGGCCGCGTACACATGATCAAATCTATCTGCTGGAAACGGTCGCCCCGACCGTCCCAGCAGACAGATTCGATCGTGTCTACGGGCGAGCCGACGGATTTGGCCAGCCGACAGATTTTAAAGCATGCTTTAAAATCTATCGGCTGGGAATCCGTCCGCCCGTTATGTCTGCTGGTTAGTACGCTAACCAGCAGACATATCTTCTCGCACATGCGTCGAATGGATTCAACGCATGTGTGGAAGTAATTTACTTCCTGGTGCGGTGATGTGGCGGCGTCAACGCCACCGCCACGTCACCGCGCTGTCTGTTGGCGGGGATTTTGGTTTGATCGTGTGTACAGCGATCAAACCAAAACGGCCAACAGACAGATTTGTTCAAATCGGTCGGGCCGCGTACACATGATCAAATCTATCTGCTGGAAACGGTCTGACAGACCATCTCAGCAGACAGATTTGATCGTGTGTACGGGCGAGCAGACGGATTTGTCCAGCAGACAGATTTTAAAGCTGCTAACCAGCAGACATATCTGAGCACATGCGTTGAATGGATTCGACGCATGCGCGGAAGTGTTTTACTTCCTGGTGCGGTGACGTGGCGGCGTCAACGTCACCGCCACGTCACCGCGCTGTCTGTCGGCGGGGATTTTGGTTTGATCGTGTGTACAGCAATCAAACCAAAACAGCCAGCAGACAAATCTGATCAAATCGGTTTGTCTGACCGATTTGAGCAGATTTATTTGGTCGTGTGTACGCGGCCTCAGAATGCTTCCCTTGGGTTGCCTAGCTTGAAATAGCTGACAGGTCAGAAAGACAGAAATATTTAAAGAACATAGAAAATACAGGAGGTGCAGCGCTATCAAGGATTGATAGAAAACTTACATATAAATTATTAAATATGTGAACATAAGCTCATTAAGAATGAACTGGAGGAGAGCTTAAAAAACAAAGAAAATAAAAATGGAATTGAAAAATAAATCTCCAATGCTGAACAGTTGTGAGATCTAGTAGAAAAGTCTGGTGTGAATCTTGTGATGAGAAAACTGTGAAGAAAGTAACCACGTAGACTCCAAGGTGCTGAAAGATGAAGAAGAATATCCACCCTCACTCGTGAGATAAGACTGCCTGCTTACCACAATAAAAGACTGCTTTGCATCAGTCTCATGGAGCATAGGGACGTGCGGTCTCCCTGCAACCAATCTACTTGTAAACAAGGTACAGCTCAGCACTGGGTCCGGGACAAGCACACGTACGATAAAAAGAGAAGGACTCTCATAGCGTATTATGTGTAACAAAGAATGGATTTAATAAGTAATGCACTTACAATTGTTCGATGGAAAAAGGCATGTAACAATCAGATCGTAACCTCTCCAATCCGATACCTCTCGCTACTCGAATGGAAAACACCGCCTTCGTTCAGGACGGAATGCGATGACGACACGGCACCCTACAATCGTTTCGTCATGACAGGACTTCAACGGGGGTTTGGCCGGATGTTGGCGTCAGCGCGTATAATGTTTAAATAACCGCGGACTCCATTTTGGAACAGGGAAAGCCAGGAAGAGCTCTCATATTAACTGAGGGCTAATCATACGCGGTTTTGAGGTAGCGAGAGAAAATGGAAAATAATGGGGAAAGTAAATCAATTAACCTAAAAGATGAAATTAAAGTTAAAATTGATGATAGGAACGTGGAGAAGTTTTCCATTGGTAGGAAGGCATCGGAGTATATACCAACAATTGTATTCCGCAAATACATCAATAAATAATAATTATATTAAAATTACTACATATCTTTAATAATTTAAAAAAAAATATGGCATTTTAGACCATACCCTTCTAATTCTACCAATTATGCCAATGACCCCCGAGATTCCCAGTGTGATTCACGGGATCGCTGGAATCCTAATACCAGCGATCCTCGGGATTTTCGCAATGACCCACGGGACCGCTGGAATCTCAAACCATCAATACAAGGTCATGGGGATTATAGAGGAGACCCTAGGATTCAAACTCCGGGGCGCATCCCTCTTGAAAATCGTTTTGCTCCTCTATCTAGTTTTCAATCAGATACTTATGAGGACAACTATGTCATTACACAGCACCCCAATTATCCAAATGTCCAAGCATCACAAGGGGATTACTATACAGATTCACCATGTGATATTAGTCCACCACGTTTTTTTTCCTTAACACGCAGCAAAAGCAAGAAAGATCACGACGACAGAGAGGCACCAGAGAGGGGAGGCGAGCTAGGGCCAAAGATAAGAAAACAATTTAACAGGGATTTTTAATCTAAGTTCAATCTCCTTAACAGTAGGCGAACAGAATATTTTAAGTTGAGGTCTCAAGTTTTCCCCCGCCACGCCAACTCAATAAATTTGAGACCTTTATTGATGTGAATAAATTTGTTCGTAAGATGAACATAAAGTGAAATTTCATCCTGAACCCGATTGGTAATGGAACCCAGATTATACATAGGATCCCTCCCTCATCTATACGTCGATTTGAAGCCAACTCTGATGTCTATTCATCAGTAAATATTGCCCCTATTCAACACACTAATTTAAGAAATGCATCATTATTCAACCCCCCTGGGTTTGTAGCTCCTGCGATTCAGGTATTTAAGGAACTTGTCACTAAAGATCTTTTATCTTTAAAAATTTCCAAACCCAGAGGATCTTTCCCAATTCAAACCAATGTCAAAATGATTTGTCAGCGTAAAGACATAGTAATTCGACCAGCAGACAAAGGGGGTGGCATCGTCATCTTGGATAAAGCACAGTATGTAGAGGAAATGAACCGGCAGCTGTCTGATCAATCAACATATACCACCTTACCTTCCAACCCTACAGTTAAGTATAGGAAGTTACTCTCCACTCTTGTTGACCAGGGGTTGCAGAAAGGGATACTCAATAAAAAAGAGCATACCCATCTCATACCCATCACACCACGTGTACCGGTGATCTACTATTTACCGAAATTGCACAAGAGTTTGACTAAACCACCAGGCCGCCCGATTATTAGCGGGATCGATTCCGTTACATCTAGGATCGGTAAATATGTAGATCATTTTTTACAACCCTTGGTTTCTTCCACTCCTGCTTTTTTACGTGACACCACTGAGGTTTTGAATTTATTAAAAGATTTTCAATGGAGGGAAGGCTTCATCCTTGCAACGGCGGATGTGGCCTCTCTCTATACTGTGATCTCCCACCAACATGGCCTGCAAGCAGTTGACTTTTACCTTCAGCAAGACCTTGACCTATCGTCCCTTCAGAGAGAATTTTTTTTTGGAATTACTAAAGTTTGCTACCTCACATAATTATTTCTGGTTTGGGGGTACCTTTTTCTTACAAATATGCGGAGTAGCTATGGGGGCTAAATTTGCCCCCAGTTTAGCCAATTTATTTATGGCTTACTGGGAACGCAAAGTCACCGATACTCGGACCCCCACAGAATTGCGATTTTGGAAACGCTACATTGATGACGTTATACTTGGGAGGGAGATGCCACGTCATTAGAGACATTTTTTCTAAACTTAATGAAAACACCAGAGGTATCTCTTTACAGTATGAAACTAGTACTTCCCACATCCATTTTTTAGACCTAAATATTGTTGTTCGAGATGGGAAATTGATTACTAATACCTTTTTTAAAGAAACGGATCGTAATGCATTTATTCCCGTCACAAGCTGCCATCACAGTTCCTGGCTAGCAGCTGTACCGAAAGGCCAATTCCAACGCATAAGACGAAATTGTTCAGAATTAACAGATTTCTTGGATCAATCAAATACTCTCAAGCAGAGATTTCTAAATAAGGGTTACCATGAGGATACTATCAATGAGACGATCAGTAAGGTTGTGCAAATGGATAGAGAGTCTTTGCTTACAAAAGGTAGCAAAACCAACGCCACCTCTTCAGAGAAATACAGTTGGTCTATGACCACAAGATATTCTAACCAACATTTCTCTATCAAAAAAATTCTAAAGAAACACTGGGGTATTCTGAGAAGTGATAAAATTCTAGGAGCTCATATCCCTAAAAATCCGGTTCTGATATTTAAAAGAGCACCAGCTTTGCGACATAGTGTAGCACAGAACGTTATCGATCCGCCCAAATCTCTAGTTTTTTTTCAATCCCTCAAAGGCTTTTTCCCTTGTCGCAAGTGCAGTATCTGTAAGTTAAATTCTTTCAAGGATCGGAAATGTACCACTTTCCAATCCTCAGTTACTGCCAAAACCTTTGAAATTGAATCATTTATCACCTGCTCAACTAAGTACGTAGTCTACATGATACAGTGTCCATGCTCAAAGCAATATATAGGCCATACAAAAAGAGAACTACATATTCGCTTGGGAGAACGTGTAAGCAGGATTAAGAGTGGTTTTCCAAAACATAACCTCTCTAGGCATTATGATAAACATCATAATACTCAAATCAAAGGTACCAGCTTCTTTGCTATAGATAATATTCGTCCACATTGGCGTGGTACTAATATGGTCCGAGCCATATCTAGACTTGAAACCCGTTGGATTTTCTGTATGAAATCTTTTATTGCATTTGGCCTTAACGTTGACTGGGATATCAACTGTTTTTTAAATAATTCCTAATTTATTTTTATATTCTATATTTTTTTATCGGTTTAATTTTGGATATCTCAATTGATAACCAGTTTTTAAAGATTGAAATCTTTTTTTAAAAATTAATATTTTTTTTAAATTATTAAAGATATGTAATAATTTTAATATAATTATTATTTATTGATGTATTTGCGGAATACAATTGTTGGTATATACTCCGATGCCTTCCTACCAATGGAAAACTTCTCCACGTTCCTATCATCAATTTTAACTTTAATTTCATCTTTTAGGTTAATTGATTTACTTTCCCCATTATTTTCCATTTTCTCTCGCTACCTCAAAACCGCGTATGATCAGCCCTCATTTAATATGAGAGCTCTTCCTGGCTTTCCCTGTTCCAAAATGGAGTCCGCGGTTATTTAAACATTATACGCGCTGACGCCAACATCCGGCCAAACCCCCGTTGAAGTCCTGTCGTGACGAAACGATCGTAGGGTGCCGTGTCGTCATCGCATTCCGTCCTGAACGAAGGCGGTGTTTTCCATTCGAGTAGCGAGAGGTATCGGATTGGAGAGGTTACGATCTGATTGTTACATGCCTTTTTCCATCGAACAATTGTAAGTGCATTACTTATTAAATCCATTCTTTGTTACACATAATACGCTATGAGAGTCCTTCTCTTTTTATCGTACATGTGCTTGTCCCGGACCCAGTGCTGAGCTGTACCTTGTTTACAAGTGGATTGGTTGCAGGGAGACCGCACGTCCCTATGCTTCATGAGACTGATGCAAAGCAGTCTTTTATTGTGGTAAGCAGGCAGTCTTATCTCATGAGTGAGGGTGGATATTCTTCTTCATCTTTCAGCACCTTGGAGTCTACGTGGTTACTTTCTTCACAGTTTTCTCATCACAAGATTCACACCGGACTTTTCTACTAGATCTCACAACTTTTCAGCATTGGAGATTTATTTTTCAATTCCATTTTTATTTTCTTTGTTTTTTAACCTCTCCTCCGGTTCATTCTTAATGAGCTTATGTTCACATATTTAATAATTTAATTTGTATGTGTCTATCAATCCTTGATAGCGCTGCACCTCCTGTATTTTCTATGTCCTTTTAAATTGTTGTACACAATTTAGTGCTGGCAGCTTATTGTTCACTGTTCACTGGTTTTATTCATTTGCACATTAGCGCAGCGTCAACCTTTTGGTTTTTTGTCAGAACTATTTAAAGGACAAGGGATTATTAAGATGAATAACTCCAAATAAAAATTGTAAAACTGAAATTGCAAAGGAAATAATTTTAAACAGTGCCAATTGATGTCATGTTTAATTTAAATGTATGTCATGAGGTAGGTCTCTTTCTTTATCCCTTTTGAAGACTGTATAGTATATTACACTCGACTTTGCACCAGCGATTGGACTATTGTTTATGGATATTTTCACTATATTTTTTTTATAATAATTTGTTTATTGGATCACATGAGTTTACTATTTGAGCATTGTATAATTAATTTTCTACCCGGTCACATGGGCACATCAAAACTCCAGGGCATGCATACTTATCACCACAAATGTGGAACATATTGATATATGCAGACTATTTAATATACTCTGTCTTAAACAGATCACAGATCCACGGATAATTGTAAACTTGTACTAATCTATAGATTGCACTGTGGAACCATAAATTCAATCAAAACTGGAATTTCATGCTGTGTGTAGTATATTGTAAGTGTCATTTTATATTTACATATATACAGTATATGTGGCCCGCCACTCCCTGCTCTGGGATGGTGGATCGGCAAGCCCCGATCAGCGGGTTCCCGACCCGTCAATCCCCGAGCATCAGTGTGAAGAACAGAATCGGCACTAGTGGAAATAGAGCCGATGCTTCCTGTGTAGCGCCGGCTCCTGTCACAGGTGGAGTGTTACCAAATGTACTCTGCTTGTGACAGGAGTTATACAAGAAGCATCGGCTCTGTACTGCAGCCAGCCAGTAGCAGAATGTATTTTGAGGTTTAGTTCTATGTCCATGTTAAAAGTATCTTTTAAATTGACATCTTTGTGCAAAAGGAATACATTTAAATTTTCTTTTCATAAAAAGTGACATGTTCACAAGGCACAATATGCAACCTTGAAAACACTTTGGGGTGTTTGCTTTCCAAAATATGGTCATTTTATGGGTGTTTCCACTATCTTTGTGCTCCAGGGCCTTTAAACGTGTGATAGGTAGTGAGGAAATTAGATCAGTAATTTATGCTCCCTGAAAGTCCAAAGGTTCTCCTTGGGTTTTGGACCCCTCTTTGCATCTAGACTGTAAAAAAAGTCTCGCACATGTAGTAACCCCTTATTTTTGGAGGGGTAGCAGAATGTGTTTTGGGGTGTATTACAAGTATGTCTATGCAGTGTGTGAGAAATAACTTGTTAAAATGACAACTTTGTGGAAAAAACATTTTTTTTCTTCAAGTTCCCAAGAACTGTGGGAAAAAAATACAACATTAAAACATCCAGAGTCTGAGGGTGGGGCGGGTCTACCCAATATTTGTTTTTATAATATCTCATGCTTACGTAGACAGGGCCTGGACTGGCTAAATGGAAAGTCTAAATACTGCAATATGTTACTCGAAGGAGCTTTGACCACCCCACACACCCTTTTAGCCATCCTCCACTCCAATCCTAATGTTCTACCACCTCACCACAAATCAAGTGTACTCATCAGAGATAGGTTCAGTGTTTGGAGGGAGGTACGGAAACTATTGGGATTACCATCTAGTATCTCACGCTATCTATTAATTCAAGGCAACCCTATGTTTCTACACAAAGTATTTGATCAATGGCAAACCAAGGGCCTCACAAAAGTAACCTCCATATACCATGGCAAACCCAGCAAGTTCAAGTCTTTCCAAGCCCTGTCGAGGGAATTTTCCTTGCCACCATCAAACACCTTCTTCTGTCATCAATTACCTGATTATCTGAGGTCTTGTTATGGGTCTAATTCCGATCCCTTGCAACAGTCCTTCATCAAAACTGTGCTACAGAGAAATTATTACTCCATCTTCAGTCTTTGCTCCTATCTTATTCAACACCAATCAGAAAAATACCACCTCCAACCATTCCAAGAATGGTCTACCCTATTTGATAAAAATGAATTGCCAGAAAAAATCCTTGAGGTCTACAGACACGTCCGCAAACTTATATAAATTATACTAGAACCGTGGCGTGAAACACAATTTAAGATCATGCAGAGAGCCTATTACCCGTTTCCCATAAACAAAGCAGACCCAACTCAAGCGCGATGCTCCTGGTGCTCCCTACCTCGCCCCACATTGTTACACTGTTACACTGGATTGCAAAGCTATCACCTACTGGGACTCTGTACTTGCCCACATCTGCAAAATCAATAAAACACGGATTCCGAAAGATCATTTACTATGTTTGTTCGGCTACACACCACCAGCATCCTCTTCAACTGCATTGGGACCCTAAAATATTCCACAGTGGGCCCATTTATGTCTCTTAGTTGCTCGCAGGACTATTATGTCCCACTGGATTTTACCAACACCACCCACTCTACCGGTTGTGAAAACAGCTATGCTATCGCTCTTGTACTGGACACGATTACACTGAACTTCCGCTCTACCTCGTGCTTCTTCACAAGATGGCATAAATATATTGAGGACACATTTACCCAGAAAGTCTTACAAGAAGTCATGTAACCATTCCGGTATATCGACTTGTATTTGAAAAGAGATCTCACCAATTCACTGGGAAACCTCAAAGTATCCAATTTATCCGACCCCTCTACCCTTCTACCACCATAGGATATCCACTGACTCCTACAGCTCCTTGACGTCCATTGCTCTCTTATATCTAAAGCTACTAACTCCCGTAATCATTACTGTTATGGCTAGGCCACTATACGAGTTCACCAGTCATTCATATCCAAGCCTTGCTTCCACTCCTGAAGGTATCATGGTATAAGTTATCACTTCTGTATGTATCACATTGCTTTAACATTGTTGTATAGGTAAATATGACTGACCTGTTCCCAGCCCCCACTCAGAACTTCACCTCCTTTGTTGAATTTAATGCATATATGTAACTGCTTTAGAGCTATTGTACTCTCTGTGCTATGAAAAACCCAATAAACATTCAAAAAAAGATGTCCAGCATGCTTCTTACTAAATTCTTTTAAAAATGTTGGGGGTATTCGTACTGTTCCTGAATTTTAGGGCCTTAAGAAATTACATTAGGATTTATCAATTTTCAAATATACTGTATATACTGTAGATTGTCAGTAAATAAAATACATGGATTTGGGTTATTTTTACTTTCAACATTTTCTGTGTTTTTTCATTTATATAGCAAAAAACAAAGAACCCATAGGTGATTAAATACCACCAAAGGAAATCTCTATAAGTCTCAAATAAGTGATAAAAATGTAATGTGGGTACAATGCTGCATTTCCATTCAAAATGCAACAGTGCTGAAATCTGAAAATGTGCCTGGCAGGTTGGGGGTGAAAGCGCCCTGTGTTTAAAGGGGTTGTAAAGGAAAACATTTTTTCCCTAAATAGCTTCCTTTACCTTAGTGCAGTCCTCCTTCACTTACCTCATCCTTCGATTTTGCTTTTAAATGTCCTTATTTCTTCTGAGAAATGCTCACATCCTGTTCTTCTGTCTGTAACTCAACACCGTAATGCAAGGCTTTCTTGCTGGTGTGGAAAAAGCCTCTTGAGGGGGGAGGGGATGAGCAGGAGTGTCAGGATGCCTACTAACACACAGCTCCTTTTTCTATCTGCAAAGTAGAGAGTGTCCTCCTGACTTGCCTGCTAACCCCCTCCTTTCCTTTACAACCCCTTTAAGTGGTTATTATAAAACAGACAGTATGCTGCCTCCCAAAGCACATTTTAGTATTTTTTTTTCTCTAAAGTACTTGCAAGTTACAAAGGGATGGAGTATGACATGTAACTTAAAGTAATTGTATAGACTTGTTTTTTTTCTCCTATTAAAATAATAAACATGTTATATGGAGTTGGTTTTGCACAGGGCAACCCAGATCCTCTTCTTCTCCGGTCCCTGGCTGGAGCTCCTATCCCCTCCTTCCTGTTGAGTGCCCCTCACAGCAAACAGCTTGCTATGTGGGTACCCAAGCCGAGCTGCAGCTCTGTGTATGCATTAGACATGTGCATTCATTATTGTCCGAATGTATTTTCGTCTGAATTTCTGGGATTTTCATCTTTGTTTTAACCATACTTTTTTTTTTTTTTTTCCACTTCAGACTTAACCATAGCTTGAGACCTGCTCATGGTTTGCGTTCAATGATTATGTCTCGACTTAGGTTTTGCATCATATGTGGAAAATATATGTGTATATATATATTTTTTTTCCTCTTCCTTTTCCTCCCCCCTCTCCCTCCCACATCCACCTCTCCCCTCCCCCTCTCCTCCCCGACCTCCCACCTCTTACTAGGCCTCTATCGTCTTTTCCATTTGATAATTTGATAATTTCCTCTCCTCTTTGTTACTTATGCTTCCATCATTTCTGCGTATTCCATCTTAACCTTATATTTTTTCCAGGGATCCCATTTATCTTCAAAATCTGCCCAAGTTTCCTCCTCTCTGTATCTTAGATATTCATTGTAATAAATTTCGTCAACCTTTTTCCCCCATTCTCTTAATGTAGGGCTCTCTTCTTGTTTCCATTTGCTCGAGATCTGAATTTTTGCGGCGTTAAGAAAATCTGGGGTTAGGGTCTTTAGATATTTTTTGGTTGGCATTCGAGCCCCATGCAAAACGCAAACCCAGAAGTCCTCCGGTATATTTATGTTTATTATTTCTTTAATTTTTTGTCTGATTTTTGACCAAAATTTTTTTACTTTTGGGCAAGACCACCAGATATGTGTCATTGTGCCTACCTCTCTACAACCTCTCCAACAAAATCGCGAATTATTTCCTAGAGATGAGTATAATTTATCTGGTGTAAGATACCATCTTACCAAACATTTATAATTCTGTTCCATTACTTTGTTGTTAATAGAGGTGGCATGGACCCTATTTATTATCTGTCTTATTTCAAATTCATTTATTGATGAGCCCGTTTCTTCTTCCCATTTTTTGATGAATGGGGGTACGCTCTGTTTTTTTAAGGCATTCAAAATTTCATATATCCTCGAGATTATTCCCTTATCGATTTTCTTTGTACAAAGTCTTTCGAATGGCCGTAAATTTGTTTCAGATCTTATAGGCTGTGGGAGACTTTCAAAAAAATGTCTTATTTGAGCGTATCTCCATTCATCAATCACCACAATATCTCTCTTCTCTTCCATCTCCTGCAATGATAATAGTCTATTTTGCTCCATAAGATCTTTTAATTGGGTGTCATCTTTCTTAATCCAATTACTGAAAATAAAGGTTTCTCCTGGGGGGAAAAATTGTGTGTTTTTTAAGGGTATAAATGGTGAATTAAAACTCTTTCTTTCCTATGAATCTGGTCCCAAAGTGCTAGGGCGTGTTTTGTGATGTCGTGGACTTCAGGGCTTAGTCCTCTATATTGTGGTGGGATCCAGATTATTTTCTCAAGTGCAGTTTTACTTAATTTATTTTCCATAACTACCCATCTTTTTTCTACATTATTTTTTGCCCATTCTATAACCCGTGATAAAATAATTCAATAATAATAATTTTTGAAATCCGGTGCTCCCAGTCCCCCTTGAGTCTTATCTTTTGTCAAAAGTGTTAACTTGATTCGTGTTTTTTTCCCCTTCCATATGAATTTAAGAAACATTGCTTGCAGTTTTTTGAAAAAGGCTTGCGGGATTCGAATTGGGAGCATCTGAATTTTATAAATAATTTTTGGTAATATTATCATTTTGAAAATATTTATCCTCCCTGTCCATGTTATTTGTCCTGGTGCTATTCTATTAAGGTCTTCTTTAATGTCATTCAGTAATGGTATAAAATTGGATTTATACAGGGTCTCTTTAGAATTTCCTAATCTAATTCCAAGGTAGTTTAAGTATTTTTTCCAACAAAATGGGAAATCTTTCTGCAAGGCCTTCTCCTCTTTTTTTAGAAAAGTTGATATTCAATATTTCAGATTTAGTTGGGTTCATCTTAAAGTTAGACAGCATACCATATTCTTTTATTGTTTTAATTATACTAGGCAAACTTGTCCTAGGATTTGATATATAAAATAGAATATCGTCGGCATATGCTGCCACTTTATGTTCCTCCCCTCCCAACATTATCCTCCTGATGTCCACGTTTCGCCTTATCTTATTCAAGAGGGGTTCTAATACAAGCGTGAACAGCAGCGGGGACAATGGGCATCCCTGTCGAGTCCCATTCCTTAATTCGAAAGGATCTGATATCTTCCCATTCATTTTTATTCTTGCCATTGGTTTGTTATACAGGGCTCCTATCCATTGCCTCATTCTGGGTCCAATTCCTAGTTCTTCTAAAGTATTCTGCATAAAACCCCAGTCCACTCGATCAAAGGCCTTTTCTGCATCTACAGACATTAACAGGCCTGGTGCTCCCCTTCTTTTGATTTCCTCAATAATCAAAAGCGAACAAATTCCGTTATCTCTCCCTTCTCTTCCTGTAATAAACCCCACTTGAACTGTATGTATTACATCTGGCATGATGTTTTTCAGCCTATTAGCGAGAATTTTTGAAAAGATTTTTAGATCTATATTGAGGAGCGAGATCGGTCTATAGCTGGAACATAGACTATTATCTTTGCCTTCTTTAGGTATTACAGTTATTAAGGATTCTAGACTTTCCTTCCTCATTTCCCATTTATCTCCTATTCCATTATAGTAACTACATAGTTTTGGAGTCAATATGTCGGACAATACTTTGTAGTATAGAGTTGTAAATCCGTCTGGACCGGGCTTTTACCATTAGAAAGTTCCCTAATAGTTTTTATAATTTCGTCTTCTGTTATGGGCATTTCTAAGATCTTAAGTATTTACTGTAACTCCCAAGTTTATTGGACGTCACACGGTCCCGCTCACGATCCTGGCATTGGACCAGTGAGACGTCCATCATAGGCATTACAATGTTCAAGAGGCACCGCCTCCTGGATCCAGCAGCGCCTATGATGGACATCACACTGGTCCAATGAATACCAGGATCGTGGGACATGTGACTTCATTATAGGCATGCGCAGCCTGCCCGGATCCCTAAAGTGGAAGACACATCTGTGCATGGCCATGGCAGGAGGAAAAGCGCGTGCTTGCACTACAGTCAGCCAGACTCGAGACTATAAATGGTGAATTAAAACTCTTTCTTTCCTATGAATCTGGTCCCAAAGTGCTAGGGCGTGTTTTGTGATGTCGTGGACTTCAGGGCTTAGTCCTCTATATTGTGGTGGGATCCAGATTATTTTCTCAAGTGCAGTTTTACTTAATTTATTTTCCATAACTACCCATCTTTTTTCTACATTATTTTTTGCCCATTCTATAACCCGTGATAAAATAATTCAATAATAATAATTTTTGAAATCCGGTGCTCCCAGTCCCCCTTGAGTCTTATCTTTTGTCAAAAGTGTTAACTTGATTCGTGTTTTTTTCCCCTTCCATATGAATTTAAGAAACATTGCTTGCAGTTTTTTGAAAAAGGCTTGCGGGATTCGAATTGGGAGCATCTGAATTTTATAAATAATTTTTGGTAATATTATCATTTTGAAAATATTTATCCTCCCTGTCCATGTTATTTGTCCTGGTGCTATTCTATTAAGGTCTTCTTTAATGTCATTCAGTAATGGTATAAAATTGGATTTATACAGGGTCTCTTTAGAATTTCCTAATCTAATTCCAAGGTAGTTTAAGTATTTTTTCCAACAAAATGGGAAATCTTTCTGCAAGGCCTTCTCCTCTTTTTTTAGAAAAGTTGATATTCAATATTTCAGATTTAGTTGGGTTCATCTTAAAGTTAGACAGCATACCATATTCTTTTATTGTTTTAATTATACTAGGCAAACTTGTCCTAGGATTTGATATATAAAATAGAATATCGTCGGCATATGCTGCCACTTTATGTTCCTCCCCTCCCAACATTATCCCCCTGATGTCCACGTTTCGCCTTATCTTATTCAAGAGGGGTTCTAATACAAGCGTGAACAGCAGCGGGGACAATGGGCATCCCTGTCGAGTCCCATTCCTTAATTCGAAAGGATCTGATATCTTCCCATTCATTTTTATTCTTGCCATTGGTTTGTTATACAGGGCTCCTATCCATTGCCTCATTCTGGGTCCAATTCCTAGTTCTTCTAAAGTATTCTGCATAAAACCCCAGTCCACTCGATCAAAGGCCTTTTCTGCATCTACAGACATTAACAGGCCTGGTGCTCCCCTTCTTTTGATTTCCTCAATAATCAAAAGCGAACAAATTCCGTTATCTCTCCCTTCTCTTCCTGTAATAAACCCCACTTGAACTGTATGTATTACATCTGGCATGATGTTTTTCAGCCTATTAGCGAGAATTTTTGAAAAGATTTTTAGATCTATATTGAGGAGCGAGATCGGTCTATAGCTGGAACATAGACTATTATCTTTGCCTTCTTTAGGTATTACAGTTATTAAGGATTCTAGACTTTCCTTCCTCATTTCCCATTTATCTCCTATTCCATTATAGTAACTACATAGTTTTGGAGTCAATATGTCGGACAATACTTTGTAGTATAGAGTTGTAAATCCGTCTGGACCGGGCTTTTACCATTAGAAAGTTCCCTAATAGTTTTTATAATTTCGTCTTCTGTTATGGGCATTTCTAAGATCTTAAGTATTTACTGTAACTCCCAAGTTTATTGGACGTCACACGGTCCCGCTCACGATCCTGGCATTGGACCAGTGAGACGTCCATCATAGGCATTACAATGTTCAAGAGGCACCGCCTCCTGGATCCAGCAGCGCCTATGATGGACATCACACTGGTCCAATGAATACCAGGATCGTGGGACATGTGACTTCATTATAGGCATGCGCAGCCTGCCCGGATCCCTAAAGTGGAAGACACATCTGTGCATGGCCATGGCAGGAGGAAAAGCGCGTGCTTGCACTACAGTCAGCCAGACTCGAGACTTGAGGACCGATCTGACCCCGATCGGTCAGCACGGCCAAATGATATAGCGGGTCCCGCCTTCTGGAGCCTGCAACGCCTATGATGGACGTTCCACTGGTCCAATGCTGGGACCACGGGACGTGTGACATCCATCATAGGCGCTGCAGGCTCCAGAAGGCGTAAATTACAATGCGGCTGCCACGCTGTGTCACTATGAGATCCCCGATCGGCGGTCGAGGTGGGCGGCTCTCCTCTCCTCTCCTGTCATTGCTCTGGCTGCCTGGAGTCACCAGTGGAGTGCCTGCTGCAGTGCTGTCTAGTCTACTATACTCTGATGGGTGCACAGCACACTACGGCTGAGCTGCAGGATGTCATGTCACCTGAAGTCTGGTCAGGTAGGTCACTCAGTGTGTGTCAGTGTATGTCAAGTAGGTCAGTATATGTCAGGTCAGTGTGCGTCAGGTAAATCAGTGTGCGTCAGGTAGGTCAGTGCGCGTCAGGTAGGTAACAACATCCCCCCCGTGCCAGGCTCGGACTTCGGGCTGAAGCCCCTGGTCTTTTTGCCACCTAGCAACACCACTGTTTATAGCGCAAAAAATAAAACCTGCAGAGGTGATCAAATCCTACCAAAAAAAAGCTACATGGGAAAAAAAGGACATAAATTGGGTTTGGGTACAGTGTTGCACGACCGCGCAATTGTCAGTTAAAGCGATGCAGTGCCGAATCGCAAAAAGGAGCTTAGTCAAGAAGGGGGTAAATTCTTCCGGAACTGAAGTGGTTAAAAACAATATATTTTTTATTTATTTTTTGCATTGATACATGTCCCCCAGGGCAGTACCCAGGCCCCATACCCTTTTTAAGGCCAATGACTTGCATATTAACTTTCAAAATGGGGACCAATAACAGCTTTCAGTGCTGTCACACTTTGAATGACAATTGCACGGTCATGCAACACTGTACCCAAATATTACTCAAACGCGTAAATTTATCTAAATTACTTCTTCCTTGTATATAAGGCATTAAAGCGGATCTCCGCCGAAAAATCGAATTTTTGATTAATAGCTCTTTAAATTAGTAATCGCACTGCTGTGCTAAACTCACGTTTTTTGTTTTAAACAGCTGCTCCGCTCTTTTTCTGTCCCAGAATAACAACTTATATTCTCCAGGTTCTCTTGTTGCCATCTTGGCTTTGGGCAGGAAACGGCACACAGGCATGTCATTTTCTGTTTTAGGTGGATGCTGTCCCAGCATCCACCCTTCGATCTCGTGCACGCGCACTGGCAAACTTGTCCGGCGGCGTGAGCGTCTCTGTTGTCATCGCAACGGAGGCGTAGCGTATGAATGAAAAGTTACCGCCCCGTTGTGATGATAACAATGACTCGTGCACAGCCTGAAAGACCGAAACACCCGCCCATTCCTTTGTTTACATCACGCGTCACTTCCTGTAAAACGAAGTTGCGCGATCTCTAGGCTACTAGAGAGAAATATTATAATTAGGGAGCTCTGAGACAGGCTCCCAGCATGCACAGCGAGGGACAGGAAGGAAGAAATAACCCGAGAAAAACCCAACTCCCTGCAGACCGGAAGCCTGTCTGTTTAACAGGTATAATAACGCAATTATTTTTAATAATCAGGTTATGTTTTGCAGCGCTAGTAATATTAAAGGCAAGTTAATTTCAGGGTGGAGATCCGCTTTAAGAAATAAAATAAAGCTGCAGATAACGAAAATGTTCTGAATGGGGAAGTGTGTGACTTTCACACAGTTCAGGAAATGTTTTAAATGAGGTAGATGACGATAACTCACATAGTTGAGTTGGGTTAGAGGAGATCCATTATTTAAAAGATTTAGGAGATGAACACGCAAGGTAGAAAAGTGGGTTTCTATTAAATGATAACAGGGGAACATGTGGAGACTGAAGTCTATTAACTAATTTAAATTTATCCCAGATAAACACTGCTATAGAAACACATTAGATGCTACATCAGGTGCAATTTGTAAATCGCATGTCGCACCTGAAGTTGCACCCGGAGTGACTGGGGGCTAAATGCTCTGCAGTCTTGCTAATGAATTATTTTGATCTAGAATCTGGGCTTCCTTACAAACATCTTGCTTACATCCTGCACAACAGTGTTCACTCTTTAACAGTTGTTCAAGGTGCACATGCATAAAGCAGGAAGTGAACTAAATAGCAATACCACTCACAGAAACATAATAAACATTAACAATATGCTGGTAATAAAAAAAAAATAGAACATTGCTGCAAATTAAAATAATGTGACAATTTAGTTTCACATTTACCTTGCTCTGCTGCTCCTTGTGTTGAACTATGCGCTTAACCAGTGGCGGTGTGTCCATAAAGGGCGCAGGGGTGCCGCCCCGTCTCTCGTGCACCGCTCTACCATCATAGATAGATTCATGCATGAATCTATCTATGGTTGCCGCTGACACCCCCTATTCAGGTTTCAGACCCCTTTTTGGGGTGCAGGGCACCTGAACTACAGTGGCAGGGGTGATTTTTGGAAGCACTTGATTAGAGCCATAGGCTCTAATAGGTGCCCAAAAATGTGAACAGCAGGCTCCATGCTGGGCGTTCGCTGTTCACACGGTTTGCTAACACTGAACCAAAAGCTACCCAAATGGTGGCGCCATTCGAAAGGAACTTCCTCTTTATAGTCCCGTCGTACGTGTTGTACCTCACCGCGATTTGGTCAAAAGTTTTTTTGCATGAACGTGTGTATGCAAGTCAGGCTGGAGAGGAATCACGTCGGGAAATACGTATTTTTTTTCCTGCTGAGAAAAATGGTTGTGTGTACGAGGCATAACTGTCAGTTGCAGGTAAAGGTATTTAAATGTAAATTCACTTCTCCCCCCCCCCCCACACACAACTTTAATTCCCTTCCATACTTACAACCTGTTATGCCCTGTACACACAATCGGTTCGTCTGATGAAAACGGACCGACGGACCATTTACATCGGACGAACCGATCGTGTGTGGGCCCCATCGTTTTTTTATTCCCATCGGTGAAAAAAAATAGAACCTGTTTTAAAATTTTCGTATGGTTAAAAAAACGATAGAAAAAAAACGATCGTCTGTGGGGAAATCCACGGTCAAAAATACGTCATTTTTTTTGAGTAGCGTCGTTTACATACATTCCTATTTCCGGACGACTTACGCGAAAAAAATAAATAAATTGAAATTCGACGCGGGAACGACGGCCATACTTAACATGGGCCGTCTAACTATAGACCAGCTAATAGCTGGTATAACTTTACGCAGCAAAAAGATGACTACAGATGCTGTAAGAGATTGCGAAGGACAATCGTAACTTCGTGGATCACCGGAAAAAGCTCATTTGCATACCCCGACGCGGAAAACGACCCGAACTCCACCCAGCGGCCGCAAAAAGATTGCAGCGTAGATCCGAAGGCGTAAGAAGACGTAAGCCTGTCGGATCGAAGCCCAAAGCCGTCGAATCATGGTTTGAGGATTCAGAATTTGAAAGTACTCCGGTCTAACAGGAGATAGACCGGAGTACTGGCTTTGTGAATCTGGCCCTATGTGTTTTGCCCGACGAGTTTCTCGGTCGTGTGTACGAGGCCTTACAGCGTGATGAATGTGCTATCTTCATTACAAACGCTAGTTTTACCAGAATCAGTGCTCCCGTCTCATAACTTGATTCGGAGCCTACACACAACCGGTTTTCATGACGTGAAAAATGCTCTGGAGCCCACACATGATCGTTTTTAATCACTGATTAAAAAAATTGCATTTTCACGTCATAAACAACACGGCATAAGGGTGATTTAGTCTTCAGTCTATACAGACTGCTTGAATAGTCTTTTTTTGTTTTGTTTTTTATTATATTTATGCATGCAACTACTGATGTCAAACCTAACACAGTGAACTCTCTAGAAAATTGCACATTATTATTCATCATTTTATCATCATTTACACAGAACTTACGGCTATTGACAGACTATAATTTCAATGATCTGAGCTGTAGCCAGAGGCTCATGATTATAATGGCATTGCAACTATTCCTTTACAAACTTGATGAGGCAAGTATGACCCTGTCAGAAAATAGGTAGCTTTTGATAATGCTATGCTATAGTTCAGCAAAACTGGATAATATCACTTTTGTTTATTGCTGAGGGCATCCAAACTTACAAAAAATGAACACAGGCTAAAGATGTCTAGAAAATAATAATGATTAACTTGCAGTAAACAATAATTTCTATAATGCCAAACTTAAAAAGTGCTCTGTGCCATTTTTAAAGGAAAATTCTATTTGGTAGATATAGAAAACACAGTGAGAGATGCAAACCTTCTGATTGATTTCTATAGAAAAGAAAGAGAAAAGAAAAATACTTACTTATCCACTTCAGTGCCCAGAAGGTTTTACCACTTTAATGAACAGGCCATTTTTAGCGATACGGCACTGCGTTACTTTAACCACTTAAGGACCCCCGCACGCACATATACGGCCACAGAATGGCACGTACAGGCACAAGGGCGTAAATTTACGTCCCCGCCTAAGTGCGGTTCGGGGGTCCCATCGGGACCCCCTCCGCAGCGTGCGGGGGTCCCCCTGGCTCCGGGAGCGATCCGGGACGAGCGGGCGGATGTCGGCGTTTACCCGCCCCCCCCGCGATCGCTCCCAGCCAATGCGCGCGCTCCCAGTCTCCTGTCACTTCCTCCTCCTGTGTAAACACAGGAAGGGGGAAGTGATGTAATCTCCCATCGCAGCGGTATTTCCAACCGCTGCGATGGGAGAAACACCTAACAGTAAGTGTGCACCAACATTACACTGACACACACTCACATAGGCATACTTAACCCCTTGCGATCTGCCCCCCCACCCCCCCGTCACAGTGTCACTGAATGCAGTGATCTAATCACTGCATTTAGTGTCAGTGTGACAGGCAGTGTAAAATCAGTTAGTGTTAGGTTCAGGATAGCCCCCCCACCCCCCCTAATAAAGTTTTAACCCCCTGATCACCGCCCTAGTTAACCCTTTCACTCCCTATTGCCAGCGTCACTAAGCGATCATTTTTCTGATCGATGTATTAGTGTCGCTGTTCCCGCTAGGTAGCTATTTTTTTTTTTATCGCAATTTTTTTTTTTTACTAAAGACATGTGGCTAAATAAATTTTGGCCTAAATGTTTGACTAAAATTTAGTTAATTTGATTTTTTTTTTAACAAAAAGTAAAAAATAGTGTTTTTTTTTCAAAAATGTCGCTCTATTTTTGTATATAGCGCAAAAAATAAAAATCACAGAGGTGATCAAATACCACCAAAAGAAAGCTCTATTTGTGGGAAGAAAAGGACGCAAATTGTGTTTGGGAGCCACGTCGCACGACCGCGCAATTGTCAGTTAAAGCGACGCAGTGCCGAATCGCAAAAACACCTTGGGTCATTTACCAGCGTATTGGTCCGGGTCTTAAGTGGTTAACTGACAATTGAGTGAACAAGCAACACTGTACTCAAATAAAGTGTATGTCCTTTTCTTCCCTCAAATAGAGCTTTCTTTTGATGGTATTTGATCACCTCTGCGGTTTAAAATTTTTGCTCTATAAACAACGAAAAAGCGACAATTTTGATTTTATTTTAAACTTTTTGCTATAAAACACATCCAATAAGATAAATGTAAAAAAATTGAAGTTCTTCATCAATTTAGGCCAAAATGCATTCTGCTACATATTTTTGGTAAAAAAAAATCTTAATAAGCGAATATTGATTGGTTTGCGCAAAAGTAATCACGTCTACAAACTATAGGATATTTTTATGGCATTTTTATTTATTTATTATTTTGACTAGTAATGGTGGTGATGCGATGCGGACTGCGGACAGATTGGACACCTAACTTACACTTTTGACACTTTTTTGGGAAGCAGTGACATTATTACAGTGATCAGTGCTAAAAATATGCACTGTTACAATACTAATGACACTGGCAGGGAACACCAGGGGCAATCAAAGTGTTAAGTGTGTCCCTAGGGGGTGCTTGCTAACTGTGTGGAGGATGATCTGACTGGATGAAGACAGAGATCGGTGTTCCTGCTTAGCAGGAACACAAGCTCTCTATCTTCTTCCCTGTCTGAAAAGCAATCAGCCTTGTTTACATAGGCAGACCGCTGTTCTGCCTCTCTGGGGAATGATCTGCAGATTGGTTCCCCCTCTGTCCAATTAGCGCGTACCCCCAGTGTCTTTTGGACGAAATGAAGTAGAGGTATGTAATTTTGCGCAATAGCCGACCTGCTGCAGTATATCTGTGGTAGGCGGTCGGGAAAAGGTTAATGCTATAGGTATCTTAGTAAGAAAAATGTAAACATATAGGCCCGGATTCACATACATCGGCACATATTTATGCTACCGTAGCATATCTTCTTTACACTACGCCGGCGCTGCACACAGAGGCAAGCATGGAATTCACAAAGCCATACTCCCAACGTTGCACCAGCGCGTCGTATATTTCGTCAGCATAGGCCGGTGTTGGTGAAAGTTGGCGTGAGCCATGCTAATGAGGCGTGACCCCATGCAAATGATGGGCTGAGTGCCAGACAAGTACTTAAAACGAACGACGCATGCGCCATCCCGTGGACGTATCCCAGTGCGCATGCTCACAATTACGTCGAAACAACTGGCTACGTCTTGAACGTAACCTACGCCCAGCCCTACGTACAGCCTAAACTTTGTAAAATTTTACGGCATTCGTTCCCTGGTCCATACCTTGAGTTGTGCCTCCTATATGGGGAATAATTTTATGCCGGACATACGACTTATGCAAACCACGTATATTATGCGCCGGGCGCAAGTACGTTCGTGAATCGCCATATTTTCCTCATTTGCATATTTGAATCGAAAATCAATGGGAGCGCCACATGCGTCCAGCGCCACATGCGTCCCACTATACGCCGGCGTAGGAAAGTTACGTCGGGCGGCTGAAGCCTATTTTTCGACGTACCTTTGTTTGTGGGTCGGCGCATAGATACGACGGCGCACATTTGTACTTACGTCGGCGTATCTGGAGATACGTCGGCGTAAGTGCTTTGTGAATCCGGGCCTAATTCTTTGCTGTGAATAACACAGTACAAAAATGATACCTTTTTCTTGAAAATAGAGATTTTTCTATACTTTTCTATACACTGGGGTCAGTATGAGTTCACACATTTCATATTCAGACTCTGTACACATATTGCTTAATGGGAACATGCCATTGTCGCTTCAAAGAAGCTTAGGGACAAAATTGTGGCCCTGAGCCAGGAGTGATTTTACACTCGAATTTTGCTGCGTGACAATTGCTGCAAAATCGTGCCAAATTTGGGGTGCCATTCAAGATGAATGGCACCCAAACGCGCCTTGTGCATTTTGCTGTGGTTTGGAATCACAGGCAGAATCGCAGTGTTTCTACCCACAATTCATAATCGCCCATATGTAAACGGGGCATTAAAGAAAATCTAGATATATCTATAAGTGCAGTGCTAAGCTTTTGTACCTGAACAATGTATAAGTTGATGTGCTAATAAGATTGCCATAAAAACTTAAAACCAAAATAAGCACAGCATTAAAATTAAAAGTGAAAAAATCTCCCATGTAATGAGTGATGAATAAATCTTCTCCAAAGTCACATATGTTCAACCAACACCTGGAAATGATCCTAAATGACCTGATCAGACTGATGCCGCATACACACGATCATATTTTGGGTTGTAAAAAACTGTGTTTTTTTAAAATGTAATTTAAAACGATTGTGTGTGGGCTTCAGAGCATTTTTCGGGTTCTGAAAAACGACAAAAACATAGGGCCAGATTCAGGTACATCTGTGCATTTTTGGACTGGCGTAGCGCACCGCCTTTACGTTAGACTTGCGCAATGTAGCCGCATAATCACCCTATTCTTGTAGCTTTTACGCAGAAAATTGCGCATGCGTAACGTTATTTCAGAGGCGTAAGGCGGATTAATACAAATTGGGAAGGACGTGGGCGTGTTACATTTAAATGAGCCGTGACCCCATGCAAATGAAGGGCCGGACGGCTCGCGCATGCGCGCTTGAAGGAGACCATGGTCAGCACCTCTGTGCGCATGCTCACAACTCGGGAACGGCGCAATCAGTGAAATTGGAAATGGACTAAGGACTACGCAGACAGCATAAATAGACAGACACAAACGCACTTCCATTGCAAAAGTACATCCCTTTGTCCCTTCCCATTTAACAAAGTGCTTTTGTCCTGTTGTTAGTTGCGTTGTGTTTTGCATTTGTCAGATTAGTGTACTGTGTGATCAAGTGTTTGTTAGTAGATCTTTGAAAGTGTTTTTTGATAAGTGTTTCAGAGACTGTTTGTTTGATATATTTCTGCTCGTTTGTTTTCTTGTTTAATTGTTGCTGTTGGTTTTTGTGACTGATTTTTGCTGAGTGCTTGTGTGATTTTTTGGGTGTTAGTTTTCTCTTTGTGTGTGTTCTTGCTTGATTGGTTGTGCTTGTTTTTGTGACTGATTTTTGTTGACTGGGAGTGAGTTTTTGTATGAGTATGACCGAGAGAAAGAGAAAACTAAATTTCACTTTGGGGGAGATACAAATTCTTGCCCGGGCCATTAGCGATTATGGGCGTTTCCTCCACGGCCCGGACAGTGCCAACACCACCCCGGCCAGGAGGAGGGAGATTTTGGACATCATCACTGAGCAGGTGAATTCAGCGGGGGAGGGGGAGAAACGGAACCGGTCTGGGATTGATAAAAAGATTAATGACCTCTGGCGTCTGGTCAAAAAGAAGCTGGCCAAAATGCTTGCCCATGCCAGGGGCACAGGAGGGGGCCCACCATGCCGTGTTAGGCTGACAGCGGAGGAGCGTGCGCTGGCCCTGACCTTTCATCGGCATGAAGTGGAGGGCCTGCCCGGCTTTGACTCAAATCCGGAGCCCGTGGTGCCAGGTAAGTTTTTTTTTTGATATCAGGTGTGTAGCATGTGTGGGGGAGGGGGTGAAAGGGAATATGTGGCAAGTGTGTGGATCCTCCAACCTGTGAATGTTTTGTGTCATCCACAGATGTGCAGGAGGGTGCAGGGCCATCTGGCCTGACCGCACCATCCCCAGGACAGCAGCCTAATGAGGCCCCCCCAACAAGGCCAGAGTCCACGGAGGAGGTTCAAGAGGAGGAGGAGAATCATGAGGAGGAGGAGTCCATGTCAGGCACTGGACTTTTGGTTTTTGAGGACTCTTCCCCTCTGGCTGGCAGCAGGCAGCCCTCCCTAAGGGGGAGCCCCCCCTCCTCCCCCAACATGGCTTCCCTCCCAAGGGCCTCCCCTTCTCCCCGGCCACAAGCATCAGCTGGAGGCAGGATTTCGTCCCAGAACACCAGGGGGGTGGCCAATCTCCTGCCCGCCACTCTGAGAAGGGACCAGGCCCTTCAGACCCGCCATCTGGGACAGGTCAGCCAGACATTGGTGCGGATGGAGGAGAGCCTGTCCTCCATCAAGGATACACTGGGGAACCTGGACTCCCACTCCCGGGCTTTCACAACCTGCCTAAACGACCTGCAGACTACATCAGCAGGCGTTGGGCAGGATGTGAGGGCCCTTACCCAGGCTATCCAGGCCAACACGGCAACACTTGGTGCTGCCCTGGACAGAATAGCCGTGGCCTTGGAGGGCAGGCCGCCAGGTGGGCAGAGATCAGGGGCTGCTCCTCCCTCCCTGGTTTTCCCCCTCCCCCATGAGTCTCCCCTGAGGAGCCGGGGCCGTGGCCGGGGGCGCCCCAGGCGTGGCTCACATAAAGGGCAATAATTTTTTTTTCCCCTTTTTTGATTATTTTTTTTTTGCTGGAAAATTTTTGATTTTGCTGGTCATTTTTTATTTTTTTTTGGGTTGTGAATGCTGTTTGAATGTGGGGGTGACATTCCTGCCGAAAAAGGGGTGTCACCCTCAATTTTGGTGGAGAAGGGTTCCCCAGGACCAGGGAGGGAGAAGTGATCCCCGGGTCCGTGTGAATGGTGTATGAATGTTTAGTGACATAATTGGAGCCTTGGCGTGGCGTTTCTGCTCACAAGTCCTGCATGGTGGACTGGTGCCAATCCAATTTGATGAGGATGTGGGGTGTGTGTGCTAGTGACCACAGTGGTGTGCATGCATGCATTCTCATTGTGCCATGATTAATGTGTGTGTTTAACGTGCAAAGATGCCCAATGTGAGCTGTCTCCTGGCTGCTCTTCCCTCAGAAGACGGGGGACCCTCGGTTAGGGGGGGATTGTCTGGTTCAGGGGTCAGGTCATCACGTAGGTCAATCTGCAGTCCCTTTCTCACTGCGAAGTTGTGCAGCATGCAACATGCACCGATGATCTGGCACACGAAGTTTGGGGAATTCAAGAGGGTACCCCCAGACTTATCCAGGCATCGGAAACGTGACTTCAGGAGGCCAAAGGTGCGCTCCACCACTGCACGTGTTTGGGCATGTGCTTGATTGTATCTTTCCTCTCCTGGGGTTTGGGGGTTCCGGATAGGAGTCATGAGATGGGGTCCCAGTGCATATGCAGAGTCACCTGTAAGGGAAAAGACAGGAGGATGTTAGTCATGCATGTGCCCCTTGTGATGTGTGCATCATGGGGGGGTACAGTCATGCCTGCCACCCATGTCACTCACCAACCAGCCAGGTGGCCCCATACACGTTCTGATCGAATTCCATTCGGATGTGGCTTTGATTGTAGATGTAGCTGTCATGGCTGGATCCGGGGTGTTTGGCACGGATGTGCCATATGAGGCCTTGGGCATCGACTATCACCTGTACGTTGATGGAATGCCAATGCTTCCGATTGCGGTACATGTGCTCTGTCTCATGGGGGGCTGGAGTGCCACATGTGTGCAATCAATGGCCCCGATGGTGCGTGGGAATCTGGCAATTCTGTAGAAATCTGTCATTGCCTTCAGCCGCAGGTCCTCAGTGGTGGGTTTGATGATTTGGTTGGCCATGCGTCTGAGGATTGCTGGGACAACCTGGTGCACACATCTGCTCATGGAGGATTGTGACATCCCAGCCACCACTCCACTTGTTCTTTGAAAAGAGCCACTGGCAAGGACATGGAGTGTTGCCATGACCTTGACCAGTGGCTGCACTGCATGTGAGCGTTGTGTTGGGCTGGTGATGTCCTCCTGCAGGGTTGTGGTTAATTCCATGATGGCATGAGGGGTGAATCTGAAGATGCGATACACCTCAGAATCACTCATGCCAAAGAGGTCTATGCGTGTGCGGTATATCCTCTCCCGTGCCATCCTCCGTGCCCTCCTCCTTCTTTGCTCATCTAAAGTCAGTAGTATAGCTATGCGGCATGTTGGCATACAGATTGTTGTGCAACACGTGTGACTGCTGAGGAGATGCGCGTGCGTAAGTCTAAATGTGCGCGTGCGTTTCGATGCACGGCATCCCCGAAATGAGATACGCAAGAAATTTACTTTTTTTTGTCCAGCGTAATTTCGTTAGACAGGCGCATCCGTCCGCGCAAAACTGTGCTAGACAGACCATTGATTTGCTAGTCAAATATGCTAATGAGGGTCTAAAAAGAGAAAAAACGTCTACATGTTAGATAAAGCAACACTGTTAGTGAGGACACTAACAGTGTTGCTTTATCTAACATGTAGACGTTTTTTCTCTTTTTAGACCAGCTTTTATATGGTCTAATTTTAGACAGGACATGTTGCTGTTGCGCACACTGCGTAGCCTGCGCTGCGCCAACGTTCTTTTGTGGATCCCCGTAAGTCCCTCATTAGCATATTTGACTAGCAAATCAATGGTCTGTCTAGCACAGTTTTGCGCGGACGGATGCGCCTGTCTAACGAAATTACGCTGGACAAAAAAAAGTAAATTTCTTGCGTATCTCATTTCGGGGATGCCGTGCATCGAAACGCACGCGCACATTTAGACTTACGCACGCGCATCTCCTGTTGCACAGGCGTAATCGCTCTGTGAATCTGGGCCACAGTTTTTTCTAGACGCCGAAAAACTTTGTTTTTTAGAACCCTAAAAATGATCGTGCTTTAGACCTACAATGATCAGTAGGACCAGTCGAGCTCTCTGCTAGTGTAGCAAATATATAAGAAATATAATCACATAACGTTTCCAACTAAACGACTACAACATACAAATCATCAATGTACTTTGAGATAATGTTATGAAAAAAAAGGTACTCATTCACAATTAAAAATTAGGTGTATCCAGCTGTGCAACAATAATTAACGTTTTCCACAAAAAAGTCCAAATACATATGTTTCAAGATATAAACATATCAGGCACCCAACTAGAATACAGTCTCAAATGTGTAACATGTGACCTCCAATTGATGTGGATTTTAATGTGTCCCACACTCTGAAGGCCCATAAGGTAAATAGCACTCACCAGATACCTGTGACCTTTTATTATAAAAAGGTTACAGTATAGGAGGATCCTGGATTCAGCACCGAAGCTTCTATGTAGCTTCTAGTGTTGAGCAGAATATGCCATATTCGATTTCGCGATATATCTCGAATATATAGTCGAATATTCGAGATATATTCGCTAAATACGAATATTCGTGATATTTTTTGGAAATGAAATGATTGCGAATGTTCGCTATTGCGATTTTTCGCTATTGCGATTTTTCGCTATTGCGAATATTCGAGAAATGCGGAATGGAGCACTCTGATTGGCTCAGAATATTCGTGATATATTACAATACAAAATAATTGCAAATATTCGGCAAATGCGGAAGGAGCACTCTGATTGGCTCAGAATATTCGTGATATATTACAATACAAAATAATTGCGAATATTCGAGAAATGCGGAATGGAGCACTCTGATTGGCTCAGAATATTCTTGATATTTTATCGTAATTTCGCAAAAATGCGAATGAGAAATTTATTGCGGAATTTCGACAGGAACACTCTGAAATCGAATATATGTGTTATTTTAGCTAAAAACAATATTGCGAATTTCTCGAAAATAATCGCGCGATATTGCTATTGCCGAATAATCGCATTGCGATTTTTCGGCAATATAAATTGATCGCTGCAGCTACTCATACCAGCAATGCTTTTAGACGTCGATGGGGATCTCTAGGATGTGATCTGTTCTAAAAAAAAAATAAAAAAAATACGAATATTCGAAATAGCGAATATTCACCGCGAAATTCGCAATATATCGCGAATACTCGAATATGCCATATTCGAGCCGAATATTCGCAATACGAATATTCGTGAGCAACACTAGTAGCTTCCACAGCTTTGAAGCATTTGGGAGTTTACATTATGCCAAACTTTACTACACTGTACCGGGAGAACTCCCCCCCCCCTTATATCGCCAAATCAGATTAAAGGTCCAACATTGGAGGAAACATCACTTTTTTGTGGTACCCCAGATGTACTATACTCTATCTACCCCTTAAGCTCAGATAGATGCTGGGGTTGTCTGGGAAACAAAGGCACCCTCCTTCACATATTTTGGGACTGCCCACTGACTGTTCCGTTCTGGCATTCTGTTCAGCAACTCCTGGGTAACCTCATTGGGGCAACTCTCCCTATGACTCCGAAGCTATTTTTGCTATGCCTTCCCCTGAAAACACTACCCAAAGTTTGAGGGAAGCTGCTTCACCACATCCTTACGGCTCTTAGCTGGAAACAGCGGTCCTCTCCCCGCTCAGAGGCCCCGTATGCTAGAATTAAAGATGTAGAACTAATCGTGAGAATGACCGCTAGATTACAAGATAGGTTGGAGGCTCACAATAAAGTCTGGGAGTTATGGCGTCTCCGGGAGGACCCTCCTTGAACCAGTGAACAAGTGACCGCGAGGATCCCATTTATTTCTCTTTTCTCTTCTTCTTCTTTCTTTTTCTTTCAATTTATAAAAGTCACTATAAATTACACTACTATTTTAGTGATGACTTACTATATGTTGCACTGATCTCCAAGCAGAGGTTAATTGAACTACTCAGTTTAGACATGGTCTATACTGCCACTGACTATGGTTGTTATGTTTTGCTCTCATCTTAAGTGGAATTCTTCTGTATACATTGTGATTTTTCTTATATAAGTTAACACACTAAGATTTTGTTGTTAATCAAAACCTTTGATATGCAATAAAAAATTGTTATTTGAATAAAAGTATACTACATCACTATTTGTGCAGGCTGACTTACAATATAAATGGTTTTTGAAAATCTTACTTGCACTGTATCACATATGACATCGACAGCATTAACAAATGCCCAGCAGACACCAGGGATCCAACAGAAAACAGGGAATGGCGTAGACCACCTTAAGTCACACCCTTCATCTATTGATTTATTCTGCTGGTATTTGAAGGGTTAATAGTAGGAAAGATTTTTATTGTGATTGTAAACAATCACCTCGTAAAACAACCAGTTTGAAATAGAAATGAAAGGCAAAACATTTGTGTATAGATAAAAAAAAAAACATTATAAATACCCTTTTTCCCTTTTTTATAAGTGATCACAGTCCCTCTGTTTCAGTGTTGCCAAACCCCTGAAGTAAAGGATGTCAAAATGTACAAACCGCATACATTTTTTTACTGGCAAGAAAATATGAAATTTACTGACAGAGACACATTTTTTACTAACATTGCAAAAAAGTACATACAATTTTAATTTTCAGTGCAAAGCAGCACACAATATTTAAACTATAAACATGTAGCGAGTGCTACTAGCAAGGTGTTTAAAGGGTCACTAAAGGAAAACATTTTTTTTGCTGAAATTACTGTTTACAGAGTATATAGACATAAAAGTTAACTGATTCCTTTTCAAAATGATTAAAAATAGAAAAAAATCAATCATATAATGTGCCTGCAGGTTAGTTTCACTTTTGAACTGGCTTCATGTTTCTGTGAAGTAGAAAGAGACACACAGAACAAAAACAAACAAATCCAGGGCAGTGTTTTTGTTTTTAAAATGAATCTGGGAAGTTTTAGACACACAATAATGACAGCTTAGACCACCGTGAGAAAGCTACCAGCACTGTGGTTATAAGGAAACAGACAAGCAGGAAGTGTGGAGATCAGAGCAGGATTACAGCAACTTCAAAGCAAAACAAACAAACAATGAGGACATGAAACCAGTACTGCAGTAAGGTAAAGAAAGCTATTTAGCAAAAAAAAAATCCTTTAGTGATTCTTTAAGTTAAAACAAAAGTAAAACAAACATATTTTTCCATTTACATGAAGGCAAGGTTAATACAATCTAGCCAGCACAGAGATACATACATCAGTCCGCAGCCCCCCCCCCCCCCCTTACTGTGCAAGGGAACTCTAATGTAAAGGGGAAGGCTGAATATAATGATCTAAGGGGGAACTCTAATGTAAGGGGAGGGGGCTCTGGTGACCAGAGATCATCTTTATATCAGAGTCCAGAGGATTTGTGAGTGCGCCTTCAGATTGAGGCTTATTGTGTGAATCCCATTTTTCCTTTATGATTGCGCAATGAAGTCTTTTTTCATCTTTGTCTTTCATGTTTAAAATTACTGTGGATGGCTATACACTGTGTCAGTGAAAAAGCTACTAGTAACCTGTGAGGCTGAGTCCACCTGTCATCATTCAAGATAATTACATCAGTACTGTGTTTTGTTCCCATGCACGGAGGAGTGGTGGAGGATTGCACTAAGAAGTTTGTTTTTTTCCGTTTGTTGGAACTTCCTACTGATTATTATCATTTATCATTGGTGTATGGTTTTGCATCACATTAGTTAATATCTAGCGCATATTATACATTTTTTTTTTTACTTCCTATGCAGTAAAACCAGGGACTCTACCATGCCAGTACCTTTTATCTCTTACTACCAGAGCCATGGAATGAGCAGATACCATTCTACCAAGCATTAGACATAAATACTCCATAAACCATAACACGACTCCAAAATGATCATAAAACTGTGCCCTGAAGAGGTGCACTTGCAGTGTGCAGCAACACAGACTCAAACACTCACAACAGTGCTGCCTTCCACTTATCTGTTCTGCCCGCTCGGCTCCTGGGTGGTTTGACAGAAATGCACCGCCGCCATGACATCATCTCTTGACTTCAGTTGGCGCTCTGAACAGCTTCTGACAGACTCGCTCTGGCTCCGCCCGCCGACACCGGGAGAAATACAGGGTCTGACCGGATCAGCTCTGGCAACTGCGCATGCCCAATTCCCAACCAAGACGGTCCCAGGCATTTTTATTGGCCCTTTTCTGCTGCTACGTACATTTACAGGCCTGAGAAAAAGTGCCCTGTTTTTACAGGCTGCCCATGGGGGGTTGACAACACTGCTCTGTTTTCAGCTGCACACGAGCTGGGGGTATGGAAAACAATAGTTAAGAAGTTAGCCAATAGGATAATGCCTAGCCAGCCCACTTGTGCCTATATTCCCATTTGCAAGATGGCCCCTCTTGTGCCTGAAGAAGACATGTCTCGAACGCGCGCATCCTCCCGGGAAACCCTGACCCGAAAGTGACGTCATCCAGCAACACACTCGGGAAACAAGCTCCCCTTCTCCTGTGTTCCAAGGGCGTCTGGCCCCCACCGACGCAGCCAATCGAGGCAAGGGATTTAGCTGTATCCAGTCTTTTGGACACAGAGTAACTGCAATCTTTCCTGGGACTATAGCGGATGAACTTTTTAATGCCTGTCATGTAGCTCCGTTTGTGAGTATACTACCTTTATATGTTTTATCTGAATAAATATTCACTTGCTACGTTTAGAAGGTTCCACTTTTTCTCTTTTCTTGTTGTCCTTCAGATTACTTCATCTGACAGCTGGCTGCCACCTAGCGGAAGTTTTTGCATACTTTGTGTTAATGGACATTTACTATGGACTAATGCTAATCCATTAATCACTTACTGTGACTAGTGCCCCTTCTCCCCTAACTTTCCCCTTCCCCCCTTTTTTTCTAATAGGTCTATCAGTACATGTCAGGAGTGCGCTCAATTATTTTGTTTTTAGTCTTGTCTCCTGGGCTGCCATTGGACAACTCCTCTGTCTATCATAGAATGCAGGACATTGTATTAAAGAGGCTGCTGTGTAAACAGGAGATTCTCCTGTATGTAATCTGTTGGCACTCGTCCGGCCTCCCCTCCAAGGCTGCAGATGGGCATCGATCAGGCTGCATTCATGGCAATAGCAAGGCTGCATTCATGGCAATGGCAAGGCTGCATTCATGGCAATGGCAAGGCTACATTTATGGGCAATGACCCTTATTTTGCTTTACAGTTCTTTATTTACATTTTTTTCCTGAAACTTCCCTCCTAATGTTAAGGTGTGTGTTATTCGCCAATAAATATGGTATATCCAAAGAATACGCCTGAGCTCATCCCTTCACCACACACAGCCACAAAGGCAAGAGAATTCTTGTTGGGCAGTGTATTAGTGCTCGGGCAAACACACTTAGACCAAATTTTAATCGTTCAAAGAATGTAAGCAAAATGTTCGGCCCTTACGCATGTTCACTTCATCAAATCTGGCCCTCTTTGAAAAAAGTTTGGCCACCCCTGGCATAGCATGGTTTATTAAACATGTATGTGCCTATTATTATTTTGTCATGTCAGTACAGAGTGCAGGAGACAGAAAATTACAATATTATAGTCCTAAATGCTCCTGTATGGATTTGAAACCTATTTAAAGATTAGAGTTAGAAATATGTATACATTTGATCATACACTATACAATCTGACTGTATAATCTCCTTTACATGTTTTTGTTTGGGGGGGGGCAAGTCAGAAGGACACAGGGAGGAGGGAGGGGAGTAAGAAGGACACAGGGAGGGGAGTAAGAAGAACATGGGGGCAGTAAGAAGAACATAGGAAGGGAGGAAGGAGTAAGAAGAACATAGGGAGGGGGGATTGAGTGTAACAGGCGCCGTCGCGCCACCTCTGTTTTGTGAAACAGGCACTTTCAGCGCCGTATTGTGTTCCATGCTGGAACGCATACGGCGCATGCGTGATGACTGTAGCTGGCCAGCTAGAACCTGTCCTAGGTAGCTAATATAACCTACATGTATATACAGCTAAACCTGCTAAGAACCTAATGTAGAGCACATGTTTATATGTGAGAGACAAAGGCAGAGTTTTTTACTGTGATATTGTGTTTGGATGTTATATAACAGTTTTATGTTGTGTTTACAGAAGCAAAAGAAAAAAATATGCCTTTAAGAATCATTTGTTTGTTTGGCAGCAGTAGGTAGGCAATGACAGTTGAATTCATGCCAGAAAGCATAGAGTTAAGCTTTTGTGACTCATCAGAAGCCTTGGCCCAATCACAGCCAATCTCACATTGAGCAGAGTTTTGACCAATTACAGCCACCTTTACATCCATGCTGTCTGGGAGGTTCCTCAGCACATGTGCTAGATTGTTCCACACAGAGACAGAGCCATATGGAGACAGAGCAAAGCAGAACAGACATACAGAGATCAGTTTTATGGAAGCAAAGGGCAAAATAGGTACGTGACACAGTTATATATAAATGTTCTTATTGTAAATAGGGTGATTAGAACTGAATACTGATCTGGCTGTGTGTTCACTTGTAGTTCCACCATACCAAACCACTCATTATACCATACCTTCATACCTTCAAACCAAACTAAGCTAACCTTGCAAACCAAGTTGCAAACCACAGTTATACCTTTCAGAGAAATTAGAGAATTGCTTTGATAACTTACAGAGCGAGAGAGTATAAATACTGAAGAAAGAAATATATCCACCATCTTATGTTAAATGACAAGATTGAATATTTGAACCACCATTTTCTGTTATACTTATTCATCATGTGTTTTTGTACATGGACTGTCTGCTGCAAAGCAGCAGTATTATATATGAAGAAAGGTGAAGTTATTAAAGAAGTTATTTTAAGCATTTGGTGTGCTCTTTAAACCTACTGCTTCCATAGAACGGCAATAGAAGAATTTCAGAGTAATAGACAGTCTTGTTGGACTGAAAAGTCAGAGATATCACAATTCTTCTAATGCCACAGCACATGAGGCACTTCATAGTGCTGCGCCTGCCACAATGACGTCATCGCCCGGCGCCGTGCTGCGTTCCAGCGTGGAATGCGGAAGTGCGCTGCACACGGCGCTTAGTTTGTATTCAGTGCTTATGCACTGCAGCTGATCTCCTGCCTATAAAAGCATTCAATGGAGATACAGCTGGGGTTCTATTATTGTCAGCCATAGCTTGGCCTATGGTACAGACATGGATGCCTTTACTCCCCATGCCGGAACAACGCTCCAGCCTTAACTACCATCTACAGATGCTGCAACTTGGAGCTTTTGCTGGAGATAACTTCACAAACTGCCATATTGAACATCCTTCACCACAGGATCCCTAGTACCTATACTGAAGTCTGCAAAATGGATAAGTTACATTTCTGTTACTTGTAGTACTATAGCAATACCTGCTACATATATACCTGCTATACAATTGCTGTTCTGTATCATATCTTCTACTGCTCAACATCTAGGATACTGTTGTGTATAGGACTGTCTGCGAAGGATTGTGTTAAAGGCATATCTGTACTCAAATACCCTGAGCTATATTCCCTCTTTCATGTATAAGTAATATTGTTCACAAGGTATAGAGCGATTTTTTTCTTTTCTTATAAAATATTATAGGCCTTTTTCTAATTGTTGAACATGTTCGCTCTAACTTTTCTTTGCTAGCGGTTGATGCTATTTTTTAGCATCTCCCCTAGTGGCCTAAATGCATCTCTACATGTTAAGGTTGATATGATGTAGAGAACCCCCAAACTCCTGTTGCTAGGAACGACGGCTTGGGTCCCTTGCTGATAATCACCTGCATGTGGTGGTGTATTGGGATATTGTCCTTGAACTATAATTTTAAACGCTAATGCCGCATACACACGGTTGTTTTTTGTGATCAAAAAACAAATCATTTAAAATGATCGTGTGTGGTCAAACTGTTGTTTTATGTCTTCAAAAAAACAGCCCAAAAAATATTCGAACATGCTTGAATTTTTTATGTCGTTTTTCTGAATGTCGTTTTTTGTGTCATTTAAAATGATCGTGTGTGGGCAAAACGACGTTTAAAACAACGTTTTTAAACCCGCGCATGCTCAGAAGCAAGTTATGAGACGGGAGCTTCAATGGAACAGAGTGCCGTCGAACGTAGTGTACGTAACCACGCTTTGCAAGAGCATTTTCAGAAAACAATGGTGTGTAGGCAACGTCGTTTTTTAAAATTAAGTTCGAAAAACGTTGTTTTGTTTCGTGAGATAAAACAACGTTTTTTTACATCACAAAAAGTGATCGTGTGTACGCGGCATAAGCCTTGGTCTCATGTTGTAATGCGTCCATGCTTAGTAGCTCAACACCTTTATTTATGTGACACAGAGATGATGTATAGATCCTCCAAACTCCTGTTGCAAGGAGTGACGCCTGGGGCCTAGTACTGAGTTGTCGCATAGAGAATCGCATTGAAATCCTTGCTAACCGCAGTTGTGGTTCACTCTGTTCACCAGTGCTGTTACAAGGAGTAAGAAGAACACAGGTGTGGGTGAACTCAAACTGTATGGCTATGCTGTGGTTCCTGTAGGCTTTGCATGCCTGCGGGGGGGGGGGGCATTCTCCATGTCCATTTTGCTTGGGGCCCCCAAATTCCTTCAAACGGTCCTGATAACAGGAGCTGGGTAAGGCCACAAATTTCACCTTGTAAAAGTAAAGTATAGCTGGTCAAGGGATGAGGCAGAGGGAGGTTTAGCCTCTAGGAAGAGTATCTACATTTTAGGCCCACAAAGTGGCCTAAAATGGGGCCTGAGGGAGCAAGGAACTAAGTAGCTTTTCAGTAACAGTTGTAGTGTCAGACCCCCCGCCCCCTCAGGTAAACCCACAATGTAGAGGTTATTCCTCCTATTCCGTTTTTTAGCGTATTCCGCCCTCAATTCAAGTGACTTTACCTTGGTTTTTAAGGAGTGTGATCTTGGAGCCAGTCCTCTGAATCACCCACCTGGTGTTCAACCTCTTCCACTCCGGGCAGACTTTATCCATAAATCTTTGCAGATAAGAGCCATCTCCAGCTGCAGAGAATCAATTTTCCTGGTGAGGGTGCATTTTCAGTCAGTAATTGCCTGCATAAGGGCAGTAAAGTTGTTATGCTCCAGGAGCGTGGGCCCATCATCTTCCATCTGCGACGCCATGTTGAATCTGCTGGCAGGATAGACTGGCACACCACTTGGAGATGGCAAGGGTTTACTGGGCTTCTTGGAGGCAGATACCTTTCTGCCTTTGGTCATACTTCTCCTGGTAATCTAAGTGGGTAACAATGGTGGATCTCAAGGAAAGATCTGCAGGAAAATCAACAGGAAGTGGCAGACGAAGTCGGGGCTCTCCTAAGGCGCTGCTGCTTCGTTTGCCATTTTGGAAACGTCCTAGTGTGGTCAGTTATTGTTGTTGAGCAAGGGTACTAGCAGGAACACCAGGGATTTCATATAAAGAGAGTAATGCAAAAAGAACATGATACTTTCTCATACAACTACATGGCACAGCAGGCAAGAGAGGCCCGGAGCAAAGGAACAAGCCATAGGCGTAGGGCCGGGCATGACGGGGTTAACAGAAACCCTTACAAGCCAGGGGGGAGTGGTCATGAGAGGTGCAGTGTGTAGAGAAGGAGAGGCTATAAATTCTCCCCCCTCCTTTCCCGGGTAACACAGTCTGGGGAGAAAAGTTCCCACCCACCCTCCCTTTTTGTTATGGGCTTGCTGATAGTGGTGATAATGGTTGAGAGAATTGTTGTTTTGGGTGCTTTCCTTGTGTTTTGTTTCTCCTTATGCAGGTACGAGGTTCATGCTGTCGTGGCAGTGGCGGGTGTTTGGACTTTGCAGGAGAAGAAATTACCCCAAATATGGATGCCATTACCCAGAGGTGGTATGGGTTCTGAAGGGGTGTGGTTTCCAGTCTACCAAGGTGTAGCTGGAATGTTGGTTAATGGGGGCACTGCGGTCAGTGGTCGTCTCTGAGCCAGCTTGTCGGCTTGAGGCCTATGACCAGAGGTGAGGTACCGCAGTGCCAAGTAAAATGTTATAATGTTAAAAGGTTTTACAAGTCAGTGTTAGTGGTGCCTGCAAAGTCCAGCACTAGTATGAGAAGAACTGTTTTTCTCAGGAATTATATGGTTTATATATGTTATTTATTATTGGATGTTATCTAAATTAAAGGAGGCTGCTACGGCCAGTTTTACTCCAAGTTACAGTGGTGGTCCCATTATTATTAAAGGTTTAAGGGGGAGTATAAACAGTGTGTCCTAGCAGTAAAGGTTATATCTGGGATACCAAAGTCATGTATCAGGAATATGAAGTGTTGGGGTAGCAAACGCTTTAGGATTACAGTGTATAAAAGATTGTGAGATGCCACCTCCAAATGATTCCTGATGTAATTCACTTTTGAATGAAACACATCGAGTTTGAAGGTGAAAAAACTCAGCATTTACCTATATTTTTAAACAATGTGATTTATTGTAATCACTGCTCTCATCTAAGGATACAGTCCCATTCTCCCAAACCTTTACAAGTGCAGGTAATAACGATAATATATTTTTTTTAATATACAAAGGTTTCATAAAGCTCAATTGAAGTCAGAGAATTTGATATTCAGTCAGATAGATATTGTACTAATAACTTCAATTTGCATAGTTGTATCTCTAGTTGGCTGCCACACCACCTATGAAGGGAATATAAATATGACTGTGCAGACTAAGGCCTTGTTTACACTTGCTTCAAAATACGACATTTGACACGCTTTTTCAAAGCACCCTGAGTGACAATCAAAGAACCTACCGCTAAATTAAATGGTAAGCTTACAGTCCTGTTTACACGTTGTGTTTGCTTTGCTTCACTTAAAAAATGATACTCCATGTTTCTTTCTTGGTGCTTTAAAGCATCTTTAAAACCTCCAAAGAAGTCTATGACCAAGCTCGCTTAAAGCACCTGCTGCTTTTGAGAGGCTTTCATTTAACTTTAAATAAATATTTGAGCAAGTGCCTGAATATTTATTTATATTTGCCAATTTGGATGGATAGACAGCGGCTGCTTATTATAATATTTTAGTTGTATACCTAGGAACGGGTGATTATTAAAATGTTTATTCAGTTTTGCTGTGTTTTGGAGGTATTGCAAGTATTAGAACACAGAATACACTGGTAATCCAACAAGCGAACTGGAAAAACATAATCAGTAGTCACTTCTGGTTTACAATGGAAAAGGTAACTGTTAGCGCAAACACAAAGTGCATAAGTAAATGGGGAGTTAGCAATGAGTCAGTTTAATATATTAATAGTAACAGGCAGTTCAAGGGTTAAAAATCTGATAATATGACTGGTGGATAATATGGCTGGTGGATGGCGGCAGCTGTCCTCAGAGTGCTGACTTTGTAGTAAACAAGAAAGGGTAGAGAAAAAAGAAGCGCCACCTAAGTGCAGTATTAAAAGATTCTTTTAACGACACATATCAATCACACTTACAGGAAAGAAAGCAAAGGAAGACTCATCTGTAAAAATCCTGTAGTTCTTGTCCCAGGTCCATGGGCTGCACAGATGTAGAAGATGCAGAGTCTGTTTTCCTTAGGCTTGTCCTGTGGCCATCAGGATGAGGCCTGGTCCAGCGTGGAATGGGAAGGGGGTCACACAGGAGAAGCAAGGGGCTGATTGGGCTACGCGCTCGGAGCCACTGCGCCTTCTATTGGCCTGATTGCAAACTGAAAGGACTGGTGCTTTTAAGCCTGTGCTGGCACCGTGTGACTACGGGTCCCAGCGCAGACCAAAAAGCAACAAGAGACTAAATAAATAGATAAATAGACGGACTGACAGGGAATATAAACTAAATACAATAATATGAAGGGGCATATTATATATATATATATATATGTCTATTATAGAGGACACAATAGAAACACTGGCCCAGATTCAGAGAGAATTGGATTCTCGTAGCGTATCAGAAATACACTACGCCGCCGTTTTTTACCTGGCTCTACGTGGAATCCAGGTAGATTTTGTCCAGTAAACGACGGCGGCGTAGTGTATTTCTCCCGTCGCAATCCATCTAGACGAGTAGGGGGCGTGAAGGATTTAAAATAGGCGCGTTCCCGCGGCGATCGAACTGTGCATGCTCCGTTCGCAAATTTCCCGCCGTGCATTGTGCGAAATCACGTTGTTACGTCATTCATTGTTTGAGTAGCGTCGTTTACGGACATTTCTATTCCCGAACGAGTTACGCAAAAAAAAAAAAAATTTAAATTCGACGCGGGAACGACGGCCATACTTAACATGGGCTACGCACCGTTAGACCAGCAAAAAGCTGGTCTAACAGTACGTAAAAAAAAACAGACGTAAGCGATTGCGAAGACCGCTCGTATCTTCGTGGATCGCCGTAAAAACACATTTGCATATCCCGACGCATGAAAACGACGCAAACTCCTCCCAGCGGCCGCAAAAATATCGCAGCGTAGATCCGAAGGCTTACGAAGACGTAAGCCTCTCGGATCGAAGCCCGAAGCCGCGTATCATGGTTTGAGGATTCAAACTAGTGATACGGCGCGCGAAATTTGAAATTACTCCTGTCTAACACCAGTTAGACAGGCGTAATTGTTTTATGAATCTGGGCCACTATGCTTACATAGAGTAGTAGGTTGATATTATAGGAAGTCTATTATAAGGAGTTTACAACACACATACAAGGCAAACTAAGTGGCATAAAATGTCAATATAGAAAAATAGCAGCAAAATATAATATTGGAATTGCTCCGAAGAGTCTCCATAGGGAGAAACCGGGGAAACATCCAGATCTCTTTTTTGGCCCCCATCTCTTCTCCCTATGGACACTCTCTGTCTGATTTGCTACCATAGTTAGTACCAGCTGCAAAATTGTGACTATAGTTATAGTTTTTTCTTACACATTCGCTGCAATTCCAATATTATATTTTGCTGTTATTTTTCTATATTGACATTTTATGCCACTTAGTTTCCCTCTTATGTGTGTTGTAAACTCTTTCAAATAGGCTTCCTATAATATTAACTTTTTTCCATCGGAAAAAAATAAAACATGTTCTATTTCTAAACTCAGATGAAAAAAAGTCAGATGGAGCCCACAAACGGTCGGAATATCCAATGAAAAAAATTCCATCTGACTTTTTTCATCAGAAATTCCGATTGTGTGTACAGAGCATAAACGTGTATTACCATTATTTTATTTTTTATTTTTTTTAAAGTGTATTTTGTGCGTGAACTCGAGAGAGAGGAGCCAGACTGCAGGAGTTGGGAGTAGGCAGACCCTCCCCCCGGAGGCAATCGCCATCCTTCTCCATGCCCCCGGTGGCAATGGCAGGTGTGAGGGGGGGCCTCCCACTCACCCCGCCCTACCTGCTCCACTTGGGAGCCCAACTGGGGCCCAACAGGACCCCAACGGGGCAGAGGGACTCCCCCTATGAGGGAGTGAGGGGGCCTAGCCCACCCAGCCAGCCCCGTAGGTCCTTTGCCTCTCTTTAGGAGACCGCATGGCCAAAGTGTGTGCGTATTAAACCAATTTCGTGTGTGTGCAAGTGTGGTGGTTTTTGTGGGGTTGGGTGGGCGTACTAAGCACAGGCGTACCTTGCATAGCACACCCACCGGGAGCCGGGCTGAGAACACCAAACTCAATTCACATGTAGCCGAGACCGGGATCCGAACCCTTGGCTGCAGAGGTGAATGGCTTGTCAGCGCAGTGCCAATCGCGTTGAGCCACCACAGCTCTATGTGTATTACCATTATAAATAAGTCTTGCATCAAACAAATGAGCACAAATGTGTGAAAAGTTATGAAACTTGTACTAAATCAAATATTAGCAAAGAGCCAACATATATAAAAGTTACAGTGAACTGATAAAAGATACTGTATGTGAAAATGTCTTTCAAGATGTTTCTGAACAGTCTCTAAGTTCTCCTTTGTCTTCCAAATCACCACTTTATGAACACACTCTAGAACTTTGTTTCCCCACACCAGTGCTCTCCCATGTCACTGCCCAGAATTGATGACTTCTAGGTTGTCAAGGACTGAAAGTGCTTAATATTTATATATTCCTATTATCCACCTGCTCAGCAAACTTCATTTTTGCCACAATGCCATAAAGATAAAATGCTACAGATAGTGGAATACTGTTTAAAATATTTTAAGACATTGACAACCCAAACATCATCAATTCTGGTGAGCACTGATGTGGGAAAACATAGTTTTGGAGTGTGTTCATGAAGTGGTGATTTAGAAGGTGAAGAAACTTAAAAAGAAAAGACTTTCAAATACTTTGAAAATCAGTTCCCTGTAGCATTGTACATATGTTGACTGGTTGTTAATTATCAACAGTGACTATTTATATAATGGTATATTTTTCAGCTCATTCACACATTTATGTTAATGTTTAGAGTTATTTTTGCACAGATTGTGCCTTCTATATCATTTTATGAGTGTTTTTACATGCTTTATTTGAGCAGCAACTAGCGTTTTAAAATAGAAAAAATATTTATTTATTTACTACAAATACTTTTGTTTTGCTGTCAATTTACACAGCTCATAGACGTGCGCACAGGGTGTGCCAGATGTGCCTGGGCACACCCTAATCACCCTGCGTGGTGCAGATTCCTCCTGTTTAGACCCCTGATATTTCACCCTTAATGGAGCTCCTAAAAAATTGTAAAAAATGAATAAAAACTACTGACAATGTCCACTGCCCTACTAACACCAATCTCTGCCCTACTGACACCGTCAGTATACTGTATATATACATACACACACACACACAAATACCCTAATGCAATAGGCTGTGTACACCTATGACACAGCTCTTTACACACATATATATATATATATATATATATATATATATATATATATATATATATATATATATTACACATTCAAATCAGTCCCTGCCCTCAAGGAACTTACAATATTCATTGTAATATTCTTATTAGTAATAATGACCTATTTGGTACCTATCCCCTATGGCACTCTTCAAACAGAGTATTACAAAGAATTAACTGGAATGCATTTATGTATCACAAGTCACATTATGTTATCTGTGGCTGATCATTACATGTGGTTGCTTAGCAAAATGTACACAGTACAGCAAAATTATACATTAAATTGTTTAATTGTTCTAGTTACAGTCAACATATTTTGTTGGTAATATGAGGTATTTCTCTAGATAAATAGAAAGTACACCTGGTTGAGAATATGTTATCTCTTTTACAAACTGTTAATTTATACTCTAGAGCTTGTGGATTGAATCCCTACATATCTTAATGCCAAATGAGATAAAAAGAATATGTTCAGCAGTTTTGGGAAAATGGCCATATGGTCTACATATATCCATGCCATCTGAGCTGCTTGTATTCAAATAATTTGTTTACCATATTGTAAATTCATAATGATCTCACTAGTCAACATTAATTACATGCAGCTAAAATAAGACTTTTTATTGTAAAAGGGCAAATTATGACAGACATATGGAGCTACCATTGCTAATCATGTTTGGAAAATACAAATTGCTAGCTGTCTCTGACAAAGTGACCTTAACATTTCAGATCCTAATACTTTTTCTGACTTATTGATTTTGAATGTGCTGAAGCCTAATGTTTGGCATGTTGACAAGGTATCTTGCATTCTAAGAGGCCACTTATTGCAGCCCTTATAAAGAATATGGGGGAGGGGGGCACAGAGCTGGAGGGAGAAAAGCAAAGTGTTGGGGGAAGGTTGCTGTGAATTTAAACAGAACTGAGGGGGAGGGAAGACTGTGAGTTGGTTCACAGAACTGTAAAGTACCATATTTATCGGCGTATAACACGCACAGGCGCAGGGGCGGACTGACCATTGAGTCACTCGGGCACTGCCCGAGAGCCCCATGCCACTGGAGGGCCCCATCAGGGTTGCCAGGCTCAGGAAAACCAGGGACAGCATGTAAAAATCTGTGTTTTTTTTTACATCTGTCCCTGATATGTCCGAAACTGACATGCTTTTGATGTGAACATCGTGAGATTTTAGCTGCCTCGCCTCTGCACTGCCTCCTGGCATGTTGGCCATCAGTAAGCCTAGGGGCCCCATAATCTTCTATTGCCCGGGGGCCCCATGAGTTGTCAGTCCGCCCCTGCACAGGCGTATAACAGCACCTTAACTTTGAGGCCACGTACACACGATCGAATCTATCTGCTGGAAACTGTCCGACGGACCGTTTCAGCAGACAAATTTGATCGTGTGTACGGGCGGACAGACGGGTTTTTCCAGCAGACAGATTTTAAAGCATGCTTTAAAATCTGTCTGCTGGGAACCCGTCCATCCGACATGTCTGCTGGTTAGTGCGCTAACCAGCAGACATATCTGCCCGCGCATGCGTCAAAGTGTTTTACTTCCTGATGACGGTGACGTGGCCGCGTCAACGTCACCGCCACTTCACCGCGCTGTCTGCCCCAGCAGACAAATCCTATCAAAACGGTCTGTCAGACCGATTTGATCGGATTTATTTGGTCATGTGTACGTGGCCTAAGAGGGAAGCCCCCTGCATATAACACGCAGGCACAGTTAACCCTCTATTTTCAGGGTAAAGGGTAAGTGAGTGTTATACGCCAATAAATACAGTAGATAGACTGTACTACTTGCAGATAAACATATGTTCCTTGGCCTCTTATAAGTTGGACACCACTGAAATAACCTCTGTTGAAGCAGGAATCCTACTCAGAATTCTGTAGAATCCTAATAATTCTACGGCAGGTGTACAGTTTGCTATTTTTTAGCTCAAGAATTACAAATGTACTTGTATTAAAAGCCAACACTATGTTTCCTAAATAAAACATGTTAAATATGGTAATACGAAAAATGTAACAGGGTTTAACAACAACTTGGTAATTTATAATTTACCAACTCATTAATATTAAAATTGATTACACATAAAATTAAAAATACAAAAGCAATTTTCACTTTTTTCTTTAAGCCTTAAGGCTCCATGCACAGTGAAGCTGATAAAAGCAATAAAACAAGTTAGTAGCTTTGTAGGGAGCCTTGCGACGTTTTTTTAGCGTTTTTGCAATAGCTTTAATCAGCGTTTTTCAGTGTAGCTTTTATCAGCATTTTTTTTTTAATGGATAAGCATTTTGCATTTTTTTAGCATTTTTTCCCGCCAAAAAACGTCACTTTGACTGCAAATTTCGCTCATTAACACTGAAAAACGCCCAGATGTGAATGGGCACACCAATAAACTGCAGTTTATCAGCTTCAGTGTGCATGGAGCCTTAGTAAAGTCCAATCCTAAAAATAAAAAAGCTGGTCCACTGAGCCTGTGGACAGACACGTTCTATGATCAGTAACAAAACCTCCTGCAGCACTGAACACCCAACAACTCAATAGCATACTGGGCAAGTTCTGGCCCATGGTCTATTCTCATGACCCAGTAAGCCAGTGGATCGTCAGCTGAAAAGTTCTTCATCTCTGTTTTGGCCCAGAGGTAATCGGTAATGTGATGCAGTTGCTGCCAATGGGATGTGGAAGCGGTCAGCCCTGGGCGGCGAGGACTAAAAAAAATCCAAAATGCCTCACTTAGGCGGACGCCTTTGTCAACACTCCTTTCTTGACCAACGGAAGACTCAAAACAACATTTTCCACCACGCTGTAACCTACTAGAGTCAGGAAAAACGTTCAATAAAATCCTCTTTAATGTGTCCTCAAGAGATTTTATCCTCTGCACTCTCTGTGGGGACGGGATAAGTTCTGAGACCTTCCCCTTATAACGCTGGTCAAGGAGGGTTGCTGTCAGAGGAATAATCATGAGCGTTTGCAGTCGAGCAGAGCGGTGTGCGCATGCGCAGTGGTACACGCTCAACGTGATCCTTTGGTCGGCCTATAAAAGTTGCTTTGGTGCTCAGACAAGTTGCTGTTTTGTCTTCCGCTTCCTGTTTGTATTTGATCATGTTTCCTGTACCTGATGAGCTGCTAGGACCTGGGACACCCTGTCAGTGGAAGCTGCGGAAAGGTAATTATCTGAGGGGCAGACTTAAGTGGGTAAGGAGGAGGAGGAGGGACAGATTTGTGCCCCTATTGTGTGGCTTTTAGGTTCTCTTGCCAACAGGCTGAGTGGTTGGATGTTAAATGCTTTGTTAGGCATGTGGTACCAAAATGGTTGGTGTTTTTGTTACGTTTGATGTGACTGAGACACAGTTTGCAGATAGCAACCGTGCGATCTGCTGCAGATGTGCTGAAAAAGGCCCAGGCAGCTGAGCTTTGGGGATTTGGTTCGGAAGATAACAGCTACAGAATGTGAAGGAATAGGGTGGCTGCTCTTTAGCCTTTCTTGATGTTGGCCTACTTGGGGTTGTGCAGCCTCACCTTTAGTTTCCTCCTCTGCTCTATCTTGCATCATCGTCTCCATCTCCTCCATCTTAATCATTACCACTGGAGACAATACGTTTCGGCTTGGGGAACATGAATGCCAATTTGTCTACCAGTGTTCCTCCCTCTTTCTAGGCTCATGTTCCCGTCATCCTCAACCTCAGAACCAAAATCTGAATCCAGTAATAGCTGGGCATAATCAAGACAAAAGTGGCTGACGCTGTGGTCAAATAACTCGGCTGACTCCTCAATGGCTGATGTTGGGGCTATGGCAGGAAAATATGTGGGCAAGGAGGCAGGTTTATCCACTCTGGCAACTGCAGGGGACTACACATTTGTATCTTCTTGCGAGACAGAGGATGAGGAAGGTTTAGTAAGCCAGTTCACCACCTCCTCTGCATGCTGGGACTGGATAGCACGGGCAAACTCATTAAACAGAGGAAATGATGCCCTGCCTGAGGACTGACCACCCCCACGTCCACCTTTGCCTGTGGACACATTTGTTGCTGGCCCCCTTACAGTGCCAAGGGAACATCTGCCTCTCCTTGTTGTCCTCCAAGACATTATTGGGAGGGAGGGGGCAGCAAATGTAAACTGGCAGTAATGCACACAGAAGTAAATGGCGTTAAACTGGCAGTAATGCACAAAACAATATGGCTTTAAACTGGCAGTAACGCACACAGAACTATATGGCGTTAAACTGCCAGTAACGCACACAGAACTATATGGCGTTAAACTGTCAGTAACACACGCAAAAAGATATGGCATTAAACTGCCAGTAACACACACAGAAGTAAATGGCATTACACTGGCAGTAACGTACAAAACGATATGGCGTTAAACTGGCAGTATTGCACACAGAAGTAAATGGCGTTAAACTGGCAGTAACGCACAAAACGATATGCCGTTAAACTGGCAGTAATGCACACAGAACTAAATGGCATTAAAATGGCAGTAAGCACGCAGAACGAGATGGCGTTAAATTGACAGTAATGCACACAGAACTATATGGCGCTAAACCGGCAGTAACGCACCCAAAACTATATGGCATTAAACTGGCAGTAACGCTCGCAATACTATATGGCGTTAAACTGGCAGTGATGCACGCAAAACTATTTGGCATTAAACTGGCAGTAACGCATGCAAAACGATATGGCGTTAAACTGGCAGTAACACACGCAAAACAATATGGTGTTAAACTGGCAGTAACTCACACAGAAGTAAATGGCGTTAAACTGGCAATAATGCACAAAACACCATGGCATTAAACTGGCAGTAACGCACACAGAACTATATAGCATTAAACTGGCAGTAATGCACACAGAACTATATGGCATTAAACTGGCAGTAACGCTCGCAATACTATATGGCGTTAAACTGGCAGTGATGCACGCAAAACTATTTGGCATTAAACTGGCAGTAACGCATGCAAAACGATATGGCGTTAAACTGGCAGTAACACACGCAAAACAATATGGTGTTAAACTGGCAGTAACTCACACAGAAGTAAATGGCGTTAAACTGGCAATAATGCACACAACAATATGGCATTAAACTGGCAGTAACGCACACAGAACTATATAGCATTAAACTGGCAGTAATGCACACAGAACTAAATGGCGTTAAACTGGCAGTAACGCGCACAGAAATAAATGGCGTTAAACTGGTAGTAATGCAAGCAAATAGATGGTGTTCAACTGTCACTACACTGACACTATCTGAACTGTTCCTACTTTAGCTATACCCCAATGTCAAGATTACTGACATGGTCTCACTACAATACACTGAAACTATCTGAACTGTCCCTACTCTACATTAATGTATGTAAGTATGGCACAGTCTCACTATACTACACTGAAACTATCTGAGCTGTCCCTACTCAAGCTGCACAATATGCAAAGCTGAATGATGGTCCTTCTCACTACACTCCCACTGACACTAAACCAGGGCTCAAGTCCTGCGGGAATGCGTGGGAACGGAGTCCCTGCACTTTTTTCACAGCAGGAACGCAGTTCTAGAGCAGCCGAGTCGCCCGAGCCAATACTTCACTAAGCGGCGATGCCCAGCTCGAGTCACTGTCAGGGGCAGGCGAACCTTAGTAATCCTTTATGTTACTGGCCACTTCAAGTTCTTTCTAAATCCCATGATAACTTGCGACAGACCTCCACAATGTCTCCTGGGAACAATGTCAAAAGCTCCCAGGAGACATTGCGGCATCGAGGAAGTGATGGAATACCTGCACACTACCCGATGAATCCATATACAGGAAGCAGCCAGTAACATAAAGGATTACTAAGGTACAGTGGATCGAAAATGTGGTTTAGTAATTATACATATGAGCGTATCATTTTTTTTTTGGTGAGCAGCTGAGGTGTTACAGCTGAACGCAGAAAAGGCTCCAAACTACCAAGAACCCCCGCTGGTGGAGGCCAGTACTGCAGCCAAAATAACAGGCAGAATTACCAGCAGGGGGGACCATTCCTGACAGTACACCCCCTCAAAGGAGCGGCTTCCGGACGCTCCAACCAGCTGTTGCTGGGGAAGGCTCATGGTGTCAAGCTGGGCAGTGGATAAAGTTACATCAAGTGGGGCAGCAGACAGGGGCGAATCAGGCTGGGCAGCAGACTCCAGGCCCTCAATCTGGGCAGAGGGCATAGGCTCTGGGTCCTCGAGCTGGGCAGCAGGTTCCAAGTCATCAAGCTGGGCAGCGGACGAAGGTTCCAGGTCATCGAGCTGGGCAGCGGACGAAGGCTCCGGGTCATCGAGCTGGGCAGTGGACGAAGGCTCCGGGTCATCGAGCTGGGCAGCAGTTGAAGGCTCCTGGTCATCGAGCTGGGCAGAGGGCATAGGCTCTGGGTCCTCGAGCTGGGCAGCATTCTCCGAGTCATCAAGCTGGGCAGCGGACGAAGGCTCCGGGTCATCGAGCTGGGCAGCGGACGAAGGCTCCGGGTCATCGAGCTGGGCAGCAGACTTAGGCTCCGGGTCATCGAGCTGGGCAGTGGATGAAAGCTCCGGGTCATCGAGCTGGGCAGCGGACGAAGGCTCTGGGTCATAGAGCTGGGCAGCGGGCGAAGGCTCCGGGTCATCGAGCTGGGCAGCGGACAAAGGCTCCGGGTCATCGAGCTGGGCAGTGGACAGGGGCTCTGGGTCATCGAGCTGGGCAGCAGACAGAGGGTTGGCAGGATAAGGTGGGTCGTCAGGCTGGCAAGCTGGCACAGAAACATCAGGCTGGCAAGCTGGCACAGGAACATCAGGCTGGCAAGCTGGCACAGGAACATCAGGCTGGCAAGCTGGCACAGGAACATTGGGCTGGCAAGCTGGCACAGGAACATCAGGCTGGCAGGCTGGCACAGGAACATCAGGCTGGTCGACTGGCACAGGAGCATCAGGCTGGCAGGCTGGCACAGAAACATCAGGCTGGCACAGGAACATCAGACTGGCAAGCTGGCACAGAACATCAGACTGGGAAGCTGGCACAGGAACATCAGGCTGGCAAGCTGGCACAGGAACATCAGGCTGGCAAGCTGGCACAGGAACATCAGGCTGGCAGGCAGAGCAGCTGGCATAGGAACAAGTAGAGTAGCTGGCACAGGCAGATCAGCTGGCATTGGAACAGGCAGAGCAGCTGGCACAGGAACAGGTAGAGCAGCTGGCACAGGAACATGTAGAGCAGCTGGCACAGGAACAGGTAGAGTAGCTGGCATAGGGACAGGTAGAGTAGCAGGCACTGGGACAGGCTGAACAGATGGCACTGGGACAGGCTGAACAGATGGCACTGGGACAGGCTGAGCAGATGGCACTGGAACGGGCTGAGCAGAGGGCGCTGGAACGGGCTGAACAGGTGGCACTGGGACAGGTTGAGCAGAGGGCACTGGGACAGGCTGGGTTACTGGCACGATGGTATGGGTTGGGAAGTACTTCCGTTTCTTTTTAGACTTAGTCACTGCAGGTTTGTTAACAGAAGGGGTGTATGAAGAGGATGGAATTAAGTAGGAGGAAGGGTTGGAATATGGCAGAGACACAGGGATGGTAACAGGAGGAGGTTTTTGTGGAGTTGTTACTGGTAAAAAGGAAGAAGCAGGTGGATTAAAGGCAGGGTAGGAACAACAAGTAGAGACTAGGTAATAATACTTGGTAGGATGCGGAATTAACTGGGCTATAGCTGAGGTTGTCATTGGCAATGGACGGCTAGATCCTTGGGAAGGTAAGTGGTTAATGGCAGGGCTGGAATGCAGTGGCTTGGCTGGAATCAGGAGATCCGACCATGCCTGCAGCACAGGTTGAGCAAAAGCAGGTTCACACACACCTTGCCTAATCAGAGACTGCACAGAATCAATACACTCAGATAACTTTTGCTGGGGACAGGAGGAATAATGCTCATCAAAATAAGCCGCATCATCCTCTAATAACCACACCAGGGATTCAACTTGGTCACGACTGAAGGGGAGAGAGAAGTCATCACCACCATCGAGCTGGGCAGCAGACAGAGGGTTGGCAGGATAAGGTGGGTCGTCAGGCTGGCAAGCTGGCACAGAAACATCAGGCTGGCAAGCTGGCACAGGTACATCAGGCTGGCAAGCTGGCACAGGAACATCAGGCTGGCAAGCTGGCACAGGAACATTGGGCTGGCAAGCTGGCACAGGAACATCAGGCTGGCAGGCTGGCACAGGAACATCAGGCTTGCAGGCTGGCACAGGAACATCAGACTGGGAAGCTGGCACAGGAACATCAGGCTGGCAAGCTGGCACAGGAACATCAGGCTGGCAAGCTGGCACAGGAACATCAGGCTGGCAGGCTGGCACAGGAACATCAGGCTGGCAGGCTGGCACATGAACATCAGACTGGCAGGCTGGCACAGGAACATCAAGCTGGGATGCTGGCACTGGAACAGGTAGAGCAGTTGGCACAGGGTTGAAAGGCTGAGCAACTGGCACTGGAACAGGCAGGATAGCCGACACCAGAACAGGCAGAGCAGCTGGCACTGAAACGGGCAGAGCAGCTGGCACAGGCAGAGCAGCTGGCACAGGCTGGGCAGCTGGCACTGCAACAGGCTGGTCGGCTGGCACAGGCTGGTTGGCTGGCTGGCACTGGAACAGACTGGTCGGCTGGCACAAGCTGGGCAGCTAGCACTGGAACAGGCTGGTCGGATGGCACAAGCTGGGCAGCTGGCACTGGAACAGGCTGGTCGGCTGGCACTGGAACAGGCTGGTCGGCTGGCACAACCTGGGCAGCTGGCACCCAAACAGGCAGAGCAGCTGGCATAGGAACAAGTAGAGTAGCTGGCACAGGCAGATCAGCTGGCATTGGAACAGGCAGAGCAGCTGGCACAGGAACAGGTAGAGCAGCTGGCACAGGAACAGGTAGAGCACCTGGCACAGGAACAGGTAGAGTAGCTGGCACAGGGACAGGTAGAGTAGCAGGCACTGGGACAGGCTGAACAGATGGCACTGGGACAGGCTGAACAGATGGCACTGGGACAGGCTAAGCAGATGGCACTGGAACGGGCTGAGCAGAGGGCGCTGGAATGGGCTGAACAGGTTGCACTGGGACAGGTTGAGCAGAGGGCACTGGGACAGGCTGGGTAACTGTCACGATGGTATGGGTTGGGAAGTACTTCCGTTTCTTTTTAGACTTAGTCACTGCAGGTTTGTTAACAGAAGGGGTGTATGAAGAGGATGGAATTAAGTAGGAGGAAGGGTTGGAATATGGCAGAGACACAGGGATGGTAACAGGAGGAGGTTTTTGTGGAGTTGTTACTGGTGAAAAGGAAGAAGCAGGTGGATTAAAGGCGGGGTAGGAACAACAAGTAGAGACTGGGTATTAATACTTGGTAGGATGCGGAATTAACTGGGCTATAGCTGAGGTTGTCATTGGCAATGGACAACTAGATCCTTGGGAAGGTAAGTGGTTAATGGCAGGGCTGGAATGCAGTGGCTTGGCTGGAATCAGGAGATCCGACCATGCCTGCAGCACAGGTTGAGCAAAAGAAGGTTCACACACCTTGCCTAATCAGAGACTGCACAGAATCAATACACTCAGATAACTTTTGCTGGGGACAGGAGGAATAATGCTCATCAAAATAAGCCGCATCATCCTTTAATAACCACACCAGGGATTCAACTTGGTCACGACTGAAGGGGGAGAGAAGTCATCACCACCATCAGGAATAAATGACAGGGCCAGCTTAACACACAACCGAATTAATGCCTGAACATCATTAAAAGTCATGTACCCCTGATCCACCCAGGAATGAGCCGATCGGATAGTTTCCATCAGTTGGTCACTAGTCCAACCCTCCAAAACCTGACGACAACCCCCCTCATCCTCTTCTGCCAGCAGAGAAAGGTGAAGGATTTCATTGTAATCTATGTTTTAGAGCAATGCACTACACCAGGATGGTTACTCAATGCAGTCACGTCTGATCAAGGGATGGCCCTGGTATACTGTCAGGTGAATATAGTAGATCAGTACTGTGTGACTGCACAGAGGAGACCAAACAATATAATTAGTGAAGTAAAAGGTGTTTATTTACAAATAAGTGAGGACAACCAGTGCAAACAGCAAACAGTATATACAATCAAAAGGGAATACCGTATACATAAGTCAAGCCAGGCCGAGGTCATACACATGGGATATCAGCAGATGGGACAGGACAGAGCAGGGAACGGATGGATGGACTAGCTGCGGGGTAAGGACTCAGGGGAGACAGGAACCAGGAAACAGGGCAGACAAGTCCAGGCGGGATCAGGGATCAGAATCATAGAACAGGATCGAGGCACAGAATCAGGATCAAGGCACAGAATCAGGATCAGAAGACGGGTTCAGGGTAAAGGCTCAGGTCCGGAAGATATGACAATACCAGGGCGAGCTCTGCTTGCCGGGTATAAATAGTGCTGCTGATTGAGCTCAGGTTACAGCTGAGCACAGAAAAGGCTGTGTGCTCCAAACTACCAAGAACCCCCCGCTGGTGGAGGCCAGTACTGCAGCCAAAATAACAGGCAGAATTACCAGCAGGGGGGACCATTCCTGACAGCTTTCTAACTGTGGGTGGATAGGAAGTGCTTGTACTGTAAGAAGACAGAGGCTCCATGTTCCTATTACAGAATGGTGATCTGTCTTGTTTACATCGACAGACCGCATTTCTGTCTGCCTCGGGAATGATCGGTGGGTCCCAGCGGACAACAGATCTGCCGGACCTGCTGATTGTCTCCCGCTGTGTCCAGTCTCAGCAGAAGCTGGACGATGCCAGCTTGAATGCATGTCCCAGCCGCATAGAGGCCACCCTGCTGCAGTAAATGTATGTGGAGTGGTCTAGAAGCAGTTAAAATGTCTCCTCCCCTGACCATATCACCAGTGCTCTAATAAAAAAACTGAGAACAGTATACTCTGGGCTAAAGGAAGGCACACGGGTTCCACACACTAAAGTTACTACCACTGTTATGGTAAAAACAAGGAGAGGTGCTTTTAGGTGTAGAATTATGACAACTTTGATAGCACTTAGAACTGGCAACTCATATTTGAAAATTGAGAAGTTAAACAACTGGAGACGTCATCCTTCCTTGCCATCTCACCATCTGTGCTCCAAGCCTCGCTTTCAGTTTTCTCCAACGCACCCGGCCTTTTACACAGCAGTGTTTACAGTGAACACATCATGGAGCATAAGGACGATGAACCCCTATTCTTGCTGGGACCATACTGGTGTCCCTATTTTACACTTCCCAAATGGGAGTTGCCATTTTTAGGTGCTATTAAAGTTGTCATAATTCTACACCTAGAGGCGCCCCTCTCCATGTTTTTTCATTTTACTGGAACCCGGTTTCTGTTCCTATATGATAGCAGCCCTGAGTGGACTTTCTCTACTCCCAATTAATTTATGGGCCTTTTTTTAGACCGTCTTTTCTAGACTGTTTTTATACATTTGTGGGATAAGTTCTTCAAGCTTTTGGCCTTTACTTGTCAAAGTGCCACTGTTAGGCCCCTTTCACATGTGCGGACCGTTCGTCCGTTTTTTACAAGTCCGTTTACGGACTTGTAATGCATCCCTATGGGATCGCGTCCGTTAGCGGAAGATGCATCCGCTAACGTCCGCAAAGATCCGCGTCCGTAAAGATCCGTTTTTTCGGATGGAAAAAAAAACTATTTTTCTTCCGTCTGGCGGATCGGATCGGATGAATACGGACAGATGGTCCGTATTCATCCGATTCCCCATAGGGGAGAACGAAGGAAAGACAGGGTGGTCTCTGCACAGTGTACGGGGACCGCCCTGTCCGCCAACAGCTCAACAGGGATTACGGATGATCCCCGCTGAGCCGACTGACACACAAATAGCGGTCCGCTCCGTGTGAAAGGACCCTTACAGTGCCTAAAGAGACACAATTGCTTTCCTAGACTTAATTTCAAATTTTTATGGGTACACAAGATGTGAATTTCTCTCTCTATTTGGATACATTAAATCTCATGACTGAGAGATGATAGAGGCACTTCAGGTGATGAGCGACATTATCCCAATATTAGGAGGATCCAAGCTGGAAGGATTTTCAATAGCTGTTTTGGGGCAGAGGCATTGTCTGACCTTTCTATCATAAGAAGGTCATGGCTGTTTGGTAAGCCTTTCTGAATGTTATTGGGTGGTATTTTCCACACTTTTCCTTCAAGCCACCGTTATCACCTATCTACTAAAGTGGATAACCGTAATTTTACAGATTTTTATCACTTTTTTTTTTTTTTATTGGATATTAATTCACATGAATTTAGGGTCGGCGCAACATGTTCTTATAAATATCTATTTGAGTATGTTAATATCACATGGTTTTATTGCAGCTTTCCTGTATTAATATTTATTTTATGCACTCCAGTCTACATTCTTTTGAATGGTATGTGTGACCACAACTTGACCAGAGTCTAAGCCCATTTGGATTGGCAGATCGGCCCATTGATCCCATAGATCCCATCCCACATGTGAATGAGTATGGGGTACATAGTACCCCTACTTAATCTCACACAAAAAAAGAGTAGTTTAAATAAAGACAGGAGCCAGTCCTTTTACAAAAAACAAAAACAAATATCCTGGTGTAGTTTCATCATCAATCATGATGAATGCCATTCTGCCAACGTGCATAATAAAAAAAAGAGGTATGCACACAATGCTGGCTTCCACTGACTGACAGCTCCATGTCATAGCTGCCACTAAAAAAACGAAGGAGTGGGATCATCTTGTTGGAACATTTGGGGTTTAATGAATACAAATATTATGAACAGGAGGGCAGTCATATTCTCTTTAAAGGGTGAAATTAGTTCATGAGCTCATGAATAGACAAGAATTTGATGTCTTTGCAAGAGACTATAGAACCAAACTCCCCAGGTTGTAATTCAAAGGTTTTGGACACCTAGTTAGATAAACAATATAAAGGACTGGTACAGAATGACACAAAACAACTGGTATTGTCTGTATATAATGAGGCTGAATTTTAATACTGTGGTACTGTCTATTTAAAAAAAAATGTTCCTTTTAAATATATCTTCACGGTATATCTATGTGCAGGGGTGGACTGACAACTCATGGGGCCCCCGGGCAATAGAAGATTATGGGGCCCCCAGGCTTACAGGTGGCCACCATGCCAGGAGGCAGTTCAGAGGCGGGGCAGCTAAAATCTTTAGGATTTTCACATCAAAAGCATGTCGGTTTCAGACATATCAGGGACAGATGTAAAAAAAAACACAGATTTTAACATACTGTCCCTGGTTTTATTGAGCCTGGCAACCCTGATGGGGCCCCCTAGCGGCAGTGCCCAAGAGCCCCAATAGTCAGTCCGTCCCTGTCTATGTGTCAATTATATCTCCATATATAAACCCATTTAATACATAGATGTCATCGTAACAAGGGTCCTAAGTATAAGATCCTATACTAGCTTAAAAGTATTAGAGACTGCTTAACTTAAATTACTGTATTAGTTCAAAGGATTTTCCCAAACCATTAGTGTTGATCATAAACCTTATCTCAATCATAAATTGAGAAATTAGCGGTTGTCTGTTGAAACTTGACAGTGTTTGACATATTTTGACAATTAATTGTGTTTTTCAAAGCCTTAGGTCAAAAGGGGTCATAAATTATTATGCGGCCTTGGTGACCCAGAAAAATAGGAGTCATTCCTTATACAAGACTGTCCCTACAGGCTAATATTGGCATTGTTCAAGATGGCCGCATACTTGGTTGCTATGGCCATACCTCAAAACATATTGTCATGTGACATTGTCAGTCACGTGATAGTGAGATACACACCCACTTTTTGAGGGAGATAAAGTGATTACACAGGGCTGAAAGGCGGTTGCTAATCGGTCACGTATATCTGAAAGATCTCTCTGAAAAACTTTGCAAGCTCTCGGGCAGGAAAGATCTGAACAGGATTTAGACATCTCCATAAACAAGAAGTTCAAAAGCTTTGGTAAAGTATAATCTTACATACTCTATGACAGGCATGTCCAAAGTCTGGCCCGGGGGCTAGTTGCGGCCCGCATTCCAGTTTAATGCGGCCCCACTGGTAATTTGGATTTATATCTCTTTTGCAGCCCCCAACGAATCCCCGAGCATCATGCATTCAGAGGCTCCATTTATGCCAATGGTGAGGCTCCATATATGCCAATGGTGAGGCTTCATTCATGCCAATGGTGAGGCTGTATTCAGAATCTGCATTCATGGCAATGGTGAGGCTGCATTCAGAGGCTGCATTCATGGCAATGGTGAGGCTGCAGATGGGCACTGACCCTTATTTTGCGTCACAATTCTTTATTTAAAATGTATTTTTTTTTCCTGAAACTTCCCTCATACAGTTATGTCGTTTTTTGTGATGAAATAAAATGACATTTTTAAAAACGTAATTTAAAATGATCGTGTGTGGGCTAAAACTATGTTTTCCGTCTTCTGAAAAACTACCACAAAAATGTTTTCATCACAAAAAGTGATCGTGTGTATGCGCCATTAAGGTGCGTGTTATAAGCCGATAAATATAGTATATCCAAATAGCCCAAGCTCATCCTAATGCCTCGTACACACGATCACTTTTTGTGATGAAAAAAAAATTCATTTTTCTTCATGAAAAAAAACGACATTTTTCAAACTTAATTTTCAAAAATGACTTTGCGTACACACCATCATTTTTGGAAAATGATGAACAAAACGACGACACTCTGAAGGGGAAGTTCTATTTGCCTTGAGGCTGCTTTTAGCTGGTTACTTGTTAGTAAAAGACGATTCCTTTTTTGACTGAGGAAACCTGTGTTACAACCCGAAAAACGACGTTAAAAAAATGCAGCATGTTCAATTTTTTTTTGTAGTTTTTCAGAACCTGAAAAATTATGTGTAGCCCCCACACGATCATTTTAAATGACGTTTTCCAAAAATGACGGTTTTTTCATGCCGAAAAATTATCGCGTGTTTGCGGCATTACTCACCACCGTGAAGAAAGGCTTTACTGCGGTGGTCAGTGATGTGCTCGCCCCCTCCTGGGAACTACATCTGTGCGGCAGGACACTCTCTACATGTTAGAGACTTCACAGAGGTGTGAATTACTGGGCATGCCACAATGCATACTGGGAAATGTAGTTCTTACATAAGCAAGCACCGCAAACCAGGAAGTGAATGAGAGAACAGAAACTAGAACGCCGGAGGTGATATAAATGAAGGAATTTAATAGGTATTTACTCATTTTTTTAACAGAATCATTACCCTATTCTGTCTGTCTACCTTGCAGACATTCATTTTAGGCAAAAAATGTTTTTCCTTTACAACTCCTCTAATGGTTCAAAGAATGTCAGGCAAAATGGTTGGCCCTCGGGGGGGCGTGTCCAGATGTGAGCGAGGCAGGACGTGCTCTGTGAGAGCTCCGCATTACTCCTGCTCTTTCATCCGATTTTCGGAGCATTTTGAGGCACAATTTTGGGGTTTATACCCCTGATCCTGGTGGGGGAGCATCCGGACATGAGAAGGGGAGCGGCGAAACACGGCCATCAGACCCCGAGGAGCCAGCGCCAGACCCGATCCACACGTGGCGTGGACGAGGCCTCAGCCGCCGCCATCTTGCATCTGCCGGCTGTTACCAGAAGCGCCAAGAAGCATGCGAGCAAACGGGCCCAGATGGATGCTCCGGAACAGACCATCCGGTCGGATGACCTACAGCCTGCTCCTCCGGTCCAGGACCCGGCCCAGGAAGCGATTACCAGACTGATCCTGGAGGCTATCAATGCTAGCAAGGCCGCGGTCATGGTAAGCATTGACCACCTTGCTACTGAATGCACTTTAATCAGACATGACTTGGACAAAATCAGGGGGAGACTGACGGAGGCTGAGGGGAGAATTTCCACTGTGGAAGATGAGACACAATCTCAAGGGAATCAACTAGCAGAGCTGCAGGCAGTAGTGAGACTCCTACAAGATCACGCAGACGACGCCGAAGACAGACAAAGGCGCAATAATGTTTGCGTGGTTGGTCTGCCCGAGGGGGCAGAAGGCCCACAGTCTACCACGTTTGCTGAAATTTTTTTCAAGCAGCTTCTGAATCTGGGTGAGAGACCACCAACGTACGTGGTGGAACAGTCACATAGGGTGCCGATGGGAAGGAGGCCCCCGGGAGAATATCCACGTCCCTTCCTGGTGAGATTTCTGAATTACAGGGATAGGGATATGATCCTGACTGCTTCCAGGAAGGCCCAGGACCTGAAGTATGAGAACACCAAGGTAATGCTTTTTCCTGATTTTTCGGCTGAAACACAGAGAAGAAGGAGATCCTTTAATGATGTTAGGAAAAGATTACGTGAGAAAAATATCCAATACAGCATGCTTTATCCCAGTAAACTGCGTGTTCAACATCAAGGGTCAGTGAAGTTTTTTGATCACCCACGAGATGCTTGTGAATGGCTTGACAGAAATCCATGAGCATGATTTGATGATAGAGGAGTATTGCGTTTATTCCTAATCTAGCTGGTCTTCTGGCCAGCTGCAGGGTCTCAGATCATTATATTTTCCATTGTTTTTTCTGTTATCTGGGAGCTGACCCTAGTACCTGGTGTGCCGGCCTACTGTTGTTACTACGTTCAATCGCCACTACATCTGCAGTGTGATCTAATACAGTTTTTTTTGTTTGTTTTTTATTTTATTGATTTTTCTTTTTTTTTCCTGCTGCCTGATACTAAGGGGTAAATATATTCATTTCTTATTTTCTTTGGTTGAGTTTTGGCATCCAAGGCCCCTTCTGTTGTTTTTTCCTTTTTTCTTTTGTACACCTTCCTGAAATGTACTGCGAGGAGACATTTTGCTCAGGGTGACTGATGACCTAATGTTTTTTATGGGATCCGGCATTTGGTGCTATACTAATCTAACGCCACTAGATGGTGCTGGGACACTGTTCTTCTCCTCATCAAGATTTATGTCCTGAATTTGTAACTCCACAATTATCTTGCTCAAGCGGAACTTTCTAGAGCTAAAGTAGTTTTTTTGTTTTTTCTCTTCTTTTTTTCTGCTGGACAAGTGACCATTCGGAGGACATCTCTGAAACACCTAATTTTTTTCTTTTAGGTGTTTGTTTTGTTTTTGGGCTGAAGCTGCATACCAGATGAAGGGTTTTTTTTTGGAAGCTTTTTTGCTTCCCGTTTCATTTTTTTTATTTTTTTTATTTTTTTTCTGGATCTGGTATAATGGCAGGGGGGGTGGGACGGTTGGGTTGGGGGGGGGGGGTGTTCTCGGGGTTGTTGTGTCTTGCTCAGTTCTCGGTTCTCCACCAAAGATTGCCTTCTCTCAGTCCATGGCGTGCTGCTTTAGGCTAAATATCTGGGCGCGTGTTACTCGTGCCGGGGCATTATTTGGTAAGCAGGATTATGGCTAATGTGTTTAAGGTAGTGTCCTGGAACATTAGGGGACTAAATAGTAAATTTAAGAGAGCCTCAATGTTCCAGTACCTGAAATCAGTTAAGCCACATGTGGTCCTCTTACAGGAAACTCACCTAGAGGGCAGTAGAATTTTGGCATTACGCAAGCACTGGATCCAAAAGGCATTTCATGCCACATACTCCACGTTTGCTAGGGGGGTGTCTATACTCATTAGTAGGACGTTACCATGCACGATACACCAGGTGATAACTGATCCAGGGGGACGATATGCAGCAGTGGTTCTGGACATAGGAAACCGCAAAATGCTACTTGTGTCGGTATATGTACCACCTCCTTTTAATGTACAACTTTTGTATGATATTTATGTGAAATTGGCACCACATGCTCATTTGCCGCTCCTGGTTATGGGAGACTTTAATGCTATAATGGGTGAGCTGGATTCCTCCAACCCCGGGCGGACTGGGTCTCAAGACCTGTTGGCATGGGTAACCATGGCGGGGTTGACGGAAATTTGGCGAGCTAAATACCCGGACACAGTTTGCTATTCTCATCTTTCTCAGACGCATCACTCTTCAGCTAGGATAGACTTAGCGTTTGGGAACCAGGCTATGATGTCTTATGTGAGGGGGGTAGAATACCTGGCGGGTGGGATTTCTGATCATACTCCTCTTGCTGTCTCCTTGCTCCTGCTAATGTCTGATGGGGCCAGGAGCTGGAGGTTGTCCCCGGGTTGGTTGCAGGAAGAGCAGGTCTCCACACAGTTGCTAGAATCGCTAGTCGACTATTGGTCTCTAAATGTGGATTCGGCTGACCCACCGGTGGTTTGGGACGCATTTAAGGCGGTAATTCGCGGGGAATCTATTAAGGCGATTAAAGGAGTTAGGATAGACCAAAATGCTGAAGTTCTGAGGCTGCAGGAAAACAAGAGGGCATGTGATTCTGCTCATGCCGCCAACAAGACTGATGGCACATATGGTGCTTTGTTGGAGGCTAGGCGCAGACTTCACATCCACTATAATGACCTGGCGCACACTGAAGCCAAGCATAGGGCGAACTCTCTGTTTTCGGAGGGGGATAAAAATGGTAAACTATTAGCCAGGTTGGTAGCAGATCAAAATCATATCGAGCATATCTCAGTGATAAGGGGGTCGGACGGAGACCTGGTTAGAGACCCAACAGCTGTATTGACTGAATTTCAGAAATATTTCTCTGCACTTTATGCCCCCATCCCCTCTTACAACCACAGTGAGCTGACAGATCTGCTTGGTACACTGACTCTCCACAGACTTGCCGCGGAGGACTGCCAGGCACTGGATGCCAAAATTACAAAAAAGGAGGTGGAAATCTTAGATTTCCCACCTAATAAAGCACCGGGGCCGGATGGCTTCCCGGCGGATTTCTACAAACACTATGCGGAACACCTAGCCCCCAGACTTACAACTTTGTTTGCCTACTGCTTGGATCAAAAGATACTACCTGCATCTATGCTTGATGCATATATTATCCTGTTACCCAAGCCGGGCAAAGACCCTGTCACGTACCTGGTGGACGAGCCCGACGTGCAAGGAGTGGCTGCCCTTGCTCCTCTGATCCCGGGACCCCCTGGTAGAGTGAACAGGGAGTGCGGGAGTGCAGAGTCGCACGAGCGCCGGTTGCAGCGCAGGTGCTGGGCCGGAAGGCTTCAGAAGACTCTTGGTGCTGCGCAGAGTGGCAAGTATGGACTGTATCCGCTGATGGCAGGTGAAGATGACTGGAGGCACAGGAATCACCAGAGCGGGAGGTGTACCGTAGTCCAATGGAGGTAAGCCCCCAGCAGGAGAGTCTGAGGCCGGCTAGCGGGTCAGGTGCAGGTATAGTAGGCAATGCAGATCAGGAGTCAGACCGGAGCAACAACAGAGTTGGCAGCAGCGGCAAGAGGGTAAGGCAAGCGGATCGTCAGGCAGGCAATAGGTCAGGGCAGGCGGAAGGCAAGCGGAGTCAGGAACAGGCCGGGTTGTCTGGAACAGATTTAGGTAAGTAGATACAGATAGTCTCAGGAACTGCTGTAGACCGGACAGCAAGAGGCAAGCGCTGACAGCAAGTTTAAATATCCTCCTTTGGCGCCAGAATGACGTTCGTGCGATGCGCGCGCACCGTTGCCGCGAACGCGCGCGCCCGCTCCCGTCGCAATGTCGCGATCGCGCTCGCGACCTTGCCGCGAATGCGCGCGTCCCGATCGCGCCAACGCGCCGCTAGCGCCATCTGGTGGCCGAAGTTGTTCATGACATTGCCCCCCTCCAATGGGCAGCCTCCGGATGCCCAACCGGGATATTTCCAGCGGGTGGGAGTCTTTAAATGACTGGATTAGTCTTTCAGCGTGTATATTGTCCTCCGGTTCCCATGAATTCTCCTCGGGTCCGTACCCTTTCCACTTGACGAGGAATTGAACTTGGTTGCGTCTCTTCCTGCAATCCAGGATGGATTCAACCTCAAATTCCTCCTCGCCGTCTATTAGGACCGGCTCCGGCGGACCTGTGTTCCTCTCAGGGAAGGGATCAGCAACGACTGGTTTAAGCAGAGCCACATGGAAGACCGGGTGGATGCGGAAGGTTTCTGGCAACTCAAGTTCGTAGGCAACCTCATTTATCTTCCTCTTGACAGGAAAAGGACCCACAAACCTAGGGCCTAGTTTCTTCGAGGGGCATGCAAGCTTTAAATTCAGGGTAGACAAATAAACCTTAGTTCCAGGTTCCAGGTTGAGTTCCCCTCTTCTCTTTCTGTCAAAAATTTCTTTATTACGCTCTTGTGTCTTAGACATTGTCTCCTGCAGAATCTTATTATTTGTGTCGAAGAAGGTCAGAGTCTCCTGGACGGCGGGTACCGAACACTCCGGGACGGAATTGGACAAGAACAAAGGATGGAAGCCGTAATTCGCATAGAAGGGCGATTGTTTGGTGGCAGAGTGGACGGAATTATTGTATGCGAATTCCGCCAGGGGTAGCAGGGACACCCAATCTTCCTGCGAGAAGGAGGAGAAGCAGCGGAGATACTGTTCGAGTGTCTGATTCGTTCTCTCTGTCTGCCCGTTTGATTGCGGATGGTATGCTGATGAGAATGATAGACCAATTTTGAGACTGCTGCAAAGTGCCTTCCAAAACCTTGAGGTGAATTGCACCCCTCGATCAGACACAATATCCACAGGAACACCGTGAAGCCTAACCACTTCCTTGATAAAGGCTTTGGCCGTCTCCGGGGCGGAGGGTGTACCCTTCAGAGGTATAAAGTGTGCCATTTTAGAGAGTCTGTCTACTACCACAAAGACAGTTGTGAAACCCTCTGACGGAGGCAGCTCAACGATGAAATCCATGGAGATCATTCTCCATGGTCTTTCTGGTACCGACAGTGGTTTCAGGAGTCCCCAGGCTCTGAGTTTGCTCCCCTTGTTTCGAATGCACGTGGTGCAAGATTCCACGTAGTCCCTGCAATCTTTCAGGAGCTGGGGCCACCAAAAGGAGCGTTGCAAGAGTTCAGAAGTTTTGTGTACCCCGAAATGGCCCGCCAGCTTGTGGTCATGGCAAGAACTCAGGACGCTGACCCGTAGGTTTTCAGGTACGAAGATCTTGTCCTGATGCCAAAGTAAACCGTCCCTAGATTGTAGTTCCAGACTTGGAGAAGGGGGAATCACAGCAGAGGCTTGCCTGATTTGGGGCAATAGGTCCCTTTGTAGTAGTAGGAAATTTCCTGAAGGCAGGATGGTATCCGGGGGGTTGGAAGACTCAGAACTACCATACATGCGGGATAGAGCGTCAGGCTTAGTATTCTTGGACCCTGGTCTGTAAGTGATGTGAAAGGAAAACCTTGTAAAAAAAAGTGCCCACCTGGCCTGGCGCGGTTTAAGTCTTTTGGCCGCCTTCAAATATTCCAGGTTCTTGTGGTCTGTGTAAATCAAGATTGGGTGCGCCGCGCCTTCCAGGAGGTACCGCCATTCCTCCAAAGCGGCCTTTATTGCCAACAATTCTCGGTCCCCTACATCATAATTTCTCTCGGCTGTTGACAGTTTACGGGAAAAGAAGGCGACAGGGTGTAAGAGAGCCTTGGGGCCCTGTCTTTGAGATAGCACTGCCCCGACCGCCGTTTCGGAAGCATCCACTTCTAAGATGTAGGGCAGGTTTGCATCGGGATGCCTGAGGATGGATGCAGAGGTGAACAGGTCTTTCAGAGCTTCAAAGGCCGCCTGGGCTTCTGGTGTCCAGCGAAACCGGGTAGTTTGTTTAGTTAGGTCGGTTATTGGAGAAATTATGCTGGAGAAGGCCTTGATGAACTTTCTGTAGAAATTCGCAAAGCCGATGAAACGCTGGACGCCCTTCTTATCTATCGGCGCTGGCCAATCACGGATTGCGGAGACCTTCTTGGGATCCATTTCCACCCCCTTTACTGAGATTATGAGCCCCAGGAATTGTATGCTCGAGCGCTCGAACTCGCATTTTTCAGGCTTAGCATAAAGTCCGTGAGTTCGGAGTCGCTCAAGCACGCTTTTGACATGTCCCCGATGTTTCTCCAGGGACGGGGAAAAAATTAAGATGTCGTCCAGATAAACGATTACAAAAAGGTCGAGGAAGTCTCTGAAGATGTCGTTCACAAAGTGTTGGAACGTCGCTGGGGCGTTGCAAAGTCCGAAGGGCATAACTAAATATTCAAAGTGTCCGAAACGGGTACGGAAGGCGGTCTTCCACTCGTCCCCTTCACGTATGCGGACCAAGTTGTAGGCCCCGCGGAGGTCTAATTTAGTAAAGATGACCGCGGCCCCCAGACGTTGGAACAGTTCAGGCACCAGGGGTAGCGGATACCGGTTCTTGATGGTGACTTTGTTGAGTTCCCGATAATCCACACAGGGACGAAGAGAGTGGTCTTTCTTTTCAACAAAGAATATCCCTGCTCCCGCTGGTGATGTAGATGGGCGGATGAATTTCTTTCTTAGACTGTCCTCAATGTAGGTCTTCAAAGTCTCAAGTTCAAGACCCGTTAGGGGAAAGATCCTACCGAAAGGGACTTCGGCCCCCGGGAGAAGTTCAATGGGGCAGTCGTAGGACCTATGGGGCGGAAGGGTCTCTGCTCCCTTCTTACTGAAGACATCTAGGTAGTCATGATAAACTTCAGGGACAGATTGGCGGGTTTCGAGATCAGAGTCCATGCAGAGTAAGGACGGAGGCGGAGATACTACTTGCAGGCAGTGCTGTTGGCAATAAGGAGATTGGAAGCTGATCTCTCCCGTGGTCCAGTTGACCCGTGGGTTGTGGGCCTGTAGCCACGGCAAGCCCAGTATGACAGGGAACAGGGGGGAGTTAATCACATCCAGGCGCAGTAGCTCATGGTGGTTGCCAGCGATGGTGGTGGCTAAAGGCTGGGTTTCCCGGGTGACCGGTCCGGATCTTAATGTGGAGCCATCAGCTAAGTATACAGAGAGTCCAGTAGCCCTAGGGCGAAGAGGGATCTGATGTCTGGAGGCGAAGGCTTGATCCAAGAAACAGCTGCAGGCTCCCGAATCAATAATGGCGCTGACTTGGATAGTCTTGTCTGGAAGCTGGAAGAAAACGGGGACAGCTAGGTGAGTGGAATTGCCTGGGGGAACAGGTAGATGAACAGATGACGTGGACAGACACTTACGGAGCTTTGCGGGACAGGTCCTCACGTAGTGGCCAGCTTCCCCGCAATACAGACACAAGTTGTTGGCTCTACGGCGTTGGCGTTCCTCAGGGGTGAGGGAAGGACGGAGGAGGCCTAATTGCATCGGCTCCGAAGTATCTGGGGCAGATGGAGTTGATAGAGCTGGATTGGAAACGGTCGGTACCCGTGGCAACATCCAGACAGGACGAGATGGGGCCGTGGCCCTTTCAGTTCTGCGCTCCCTCAGACGCCGGTCAATCTGAATGGTCAGGTTAATTAATGCTTCCAAAGTTTCTGGGACTCCCACCCGGGCCAGTTCGTCCTTGAGTGATTCGGAAAGTCCTAGGCGGAACTGGTAACAGAGAGCCGCATCATTCCACCTTGTATCCGAACTCCATCTGCGGAATTCAGACACGTAGTCCTCAGCTGGACGGCGACCCTGCTGTAGAGCATGCAGGGCAGCTTCCGCGGAGGCGGTCTGATGAGGATCTTCATATAGTAAGGACATAGCCTGAAAGAAGGTGGTCAGGTCATCAAGTGCAATGTCCTTTTGTTCCATCAGGCGATGGGCCCAGGCCTGCGGTTCACCCGAAAGTAGTGCGATGACAAAACCGACTTTAGTAGCTTCTAGAGAGAAAGTCCGTGGTTGTAGGGCGAAGTAAAGTTCGCAAGCATTGCGGAATGCCCGATATTTGCTACGTTCTCCGGAGAACCTTTCTGGCGTAGGAACCTTTGGTTCGGGTGGTAGCATGATGACAGAGGGAGACGTGGATGTGCCGGAAGCAGCAGAGGTGGAAGCGGGAGCAGACAATGCCTGGACGCGATTTTCCAAACGCGTGTAGCCCTCTTGCAGGGTACGGACTGCTTGGGTCAGTCCGTCCAGGTGGCGACACAGTTCTTGCATAGGATCCACTCCCTGCGCGGGCTCGGTCATGGCTGTCCGGTACTGTCACGTACCTGGTGGACGAGCCCGACGTGCAAGGAGTGGCTGCCCTTGCTCCTCTGATCCCGGGACCCCCTGGTAGAGTGAACAGGGAGTGCGGGAGTGCAGAGTCGCACGAGCGCCGGTTGCAGCGCAGGTGCTGGGCCGGAAGGCTTCAGAAGACTCTTGGTGCTGCGCAGAGTGGCAAGTATGGACTGTATCCGCTGATGGCAGGTGAAGATGACTGGAGGCACAGGAATCACCAGAGCGGGAGGTGTACCGTAGTCCAATGGAGGTAAGCCCCCAGCAGGAGAGTCTGAGGCCGGCTAGCGGGTCAGGTGCAGGTATAGTAGGCAATGCAGATCAGGAGTCAGACCGGAGCAACAACAGAGTTGGCAGCAGCGGCAAGAGGGTAAGGCAAGCGGATCGTCAGGCAGGCAATAGGTCAGGGCAGGCGGAAGGCAAGCGGAGTCAGGAACAGGCCGGGTTGTCTGGAACAGATTTAGGTAAGTAGATACAGATAGTCTCAGGAACTGCTGTAGACCGGACAGCAAGAGGCAAGCGCTGACAGCAAGTTTAAATATCCTCCTTTGGCGCCAGAATGACGTTCGTGCGATGCGCGCGCACCGTTGCCGCGAACGCGCGCGCCCGCTCCCGTCGCAATGTCGCGATCGCGCTCGCGACCTTGCCGCGAATGCGCGCGTCCCGATCGCGCCAACGCGCCGCTAGCGCCATCTGGTGGCCGAAGTTGTTCATGACAGACCCACTGGACTGTTCGTCTTATAGGCCGATTGCCCTTCTCAACATGGACCTCAAAATTTTGACAAAAATCCTTGCAAAAAGACTTGCTCCGGTTATATCATCCCTGGTTGATGTGGACCAGACGGGTTTTATGCCGGGTAAGTCTACGGACACAAACTTGAGGAGACTGTTTACACATTTACAACTCCCGAATTTAGATGAGTCCTGTAGGATAATAGTCTCCATTGTTATTGAAAAGGCTTTTGACTCAGTGGACTGGCATTTCATGCATACTGTCCTAGAGTTTATGGGGTTTGGTCAGTTCTTCAGACAGTGGATCAAGCTGCTTTACATCGCACCTAGGACAGCCATTCGTATGGGAGGGGCTACTTCTGAGTTTTTCACGATTGGGAGAGGGATCAGACAGGGGTGCCCACTGTCACCCTTTCTGTTTGCTCTCATGATGGAACCCCTAGCAGTGGCGTTAAGAGCATCGGAGGCAGTGAAGGCAATTAGGGTGGGGAGTATTGAAGAGGGCTTAGCACTATATGCGGATGACCTTCTTTTGTTCCTGAGGGATCCTGTGGACTCCTTGAACACCGCTTTAGACATTATGAATAAATTCACCACATACTCCGGCCTGAAAGTCAACTGGGGGAAGTCGTCCATTCTGCCCTTGGATAAAGGGGCTAGGGAAAGAGCAAGCCCTGACTTACCATTGCAATGGGTCACCCAAATAACGTACTTGGGGGTGAAGGTCACAGTGAACGTGATGGACTACATGTCTCTCAACCTATTGCCACTTTTGGCGTTCGTCAAACAAAAGGCACTGGCTTGGCAAAAACTTCCCTTATCTCTGATTGGCAGGATTAACCTCCTAAAAATGAAAATCCTCCCGGTTATCCTTTACTTTCTGAGGAATGCTCCGGTTTGGATACCGAAGTCCTTCTTCAAGAAACTGGATAGCCTCACCAGCTCTTTTCTCTGGGCTCCTAAAATGCCTAGGGTGGGGTTGAAAGTCCTGCAGGAACCATGGGGTCAGGGCGGGATGGCACTTCCAGACTGGCGTAAGTACTACTTGGCTGGTCAGCTAGTGTTTGTCCATAGATGGCTCTGCTCAGATGCGGGCGATTCAGCCACGGTGCTCGAGGCTGCACATCTCGGTTCTTATGAATCTCTCCGTCTGGCCATTCATAGGGGGACCGGTAGGGACCTTCCTCTTACGCTTTCCATGAAAGCCACGATTAAGGCCTGGGAAGAAGTAGAGAAGCTGGCCTCTCCGAGCTATAAAGGGCTTTCCCCCTCAACACCTCTCTGGATGAACCCCAAGCTTCAACACTTTTATAAACTGAATGATGCACCCGGGTGGGCTTCCAAGGGGGTTAAATTGCTCAAAGATGTGACACGGGATGGTGAGTTACTAACCTTTGATCAATTAAAAGCTAAACATGACCTTCCAAACTCTCAGTTTTTCCGATATCTCAGTCTAAGACATGCATTCCATTCTCAGTTTGAGTCGCAGAAAGTGGAAGCTTTTCCTTCCAGGCTGGAGGACCTGCTGGGGACTGAGGAATTACCCAAGACCTTGTCGGTAACATATAAAGAATTGTTTAAGGCTAGCCCCCAGGGTTTACTCAAGTGCAGGGAGAGATGGGGGGCGGAGGTCCCGGATATACAGGGGGAGGAGTGGGATGAAATGTGGGATCGCCCATTTAAACACTTAGTGGCTGCGAGAGACAGACTAATCCAATTTAAGTTTTTGCATAGAGTGTACTACACTCCAGTCAGGTTGGCATCAATATATCCTTCGGTATCTGCTGAATGTTGGAGGTGTACATCCTCCCCTGCGGACGCACAACATGTGTTCTGGACGTGTCCCCTGATTCAACAGTTCTGGAAGGGGGTCACGGACTGCATTACAGAGGTGCTGGGAGTTCCGGTCCCGCAGGAAGTTAGTGTCTGTTTACTGGGTCTGGTGGAGGAGGTAGTCCCGTCTAGAGCGCACAGAACACTACTGAGCATTTTGTTATTTTATGGGAAAAAGGCTATCTTACTGAAATGGAAGAATCCAAGGGCCCCTGAGATCGCTTTCTGGAAGGGGTTGGTGAATGCTATGCTACCGTATTACAAAGCAACTTATTTGTCCCGAGGATGTGTGGGGAAATTTGAGAAGGTGTGGAGGGCCTGGTACGAATCGGACCTCACGGTGGGGTAGGGAGTGGGTGTCCAATTTTGGTCAACATATATTTAACCTGGGAGCGGACTCGTCTCTGGTCTCTTGGCGATATTGGCAGCAGCATGCCATGGAGGAGTATGTTTTTACTGATGTGATCTTGGGTTAAGGCAGGTGGGGGAAGGGAACTGAGCAGGGGGAGTGGAGTGGGGGGGGGGGAGGGCATTGTTTTGTTTATGCCATCTGTGATGGCACAATGTTTTTCATGTTCCCGGTCATGTTGACCGATGGTTTAACTTGGCAACCTGGCCAAGGGATGTATGTTTTATTGTTTGTGCAGAAACCTTTAATAAACAGAAATTTATAAAAAAAAAAAATGGTTGGCCCTCATGCATGTTCACTTCATCAAATCTGTCCCTCTTTGAAAAAAGTTTGGGCACCCCTGCTCTGTGCAATAGGTAGTTTAACCACTTAAGACCCGGACCAAAATGCAGGTAAAGGACCTTGCCCCTTTTTGCGATTCGGCACTGCGTCGTTTTAACTGACAATTGCGCGGTCGTGCGACATGGCTCCCAAACAAAATTGGCGTCCTTTTTTCCCCACAAATAGAGCTTTCTTTTGGTGGTATTTGATCACCTCTGCGGTTTTTATTTTTTGCGCTATAAACAAAAATAGAGCGACAATTTTTAAAAAAATGCAATATTTTTTACTTTTTGCTATAATAAATATCCCCCAAAAATATATATATAAAAAAAAAATTTCCTCAGTTTAGGCCGATACGTATTCTTCTACCTATTTTTGGTAAAAAAAATCGCAATAAGCGTTTATCGGTTGGTTTTCGCAAAATGTATAGTGTTTACAAAATAAGGGATAGTTTTATTGCATTTTTATTATCGGCGATCAGTGATTTTTTTCGTGACTGCGACATTATGGCGGACACTTCGGACAATTTTGACACATTTTTGGGACAATTGTCATTTTCACAGCAAAAAATGCATTTAAATTGCATTGTTTACTGTGGAAATGACAGTTGCAGTTTGGGAGTTAACCACAGGTGGCGCTGTAGGGGATGTGTGACCTATGTGTTGTGTTTACAACTGTAGGGGGATGTGGCTGTAGGTGTGACGTCATCGATCGCGCCCCCCTATTACAGGGATGACGTGATCGATGCTACGGCCACAGAGAAGCACGGGGAAGCCGTGTTTACACACGGCTCTCCCCGTTCTTCCGCTCCAGGGACGGATCGCCGCACTGCAGCGGCGATCGGGTCCGCGAATCCCACGGTCCCGGTCCTGGAGCTCCGGACGCGGCCACGGGCGCGCGCCCGCGGGCGCGCGCCCGTGACCACGGCTGGGTACTAAAATCAACGTATATATACGTTGATGTGCCCAGCCGTGCCATTCTGCCGACGTAAATGTGCAGTAGGCGGTCCTTAAGTGGTTAAACAGATACCAATTGGGGCCACTCTATTATTTTAGTAAGTGTTAATTGGATCTGGGAGATTTTTAACTGCAGTATGAAATCCTTCAGATGCAATTAAAGAAGTAACATATATATAGATACCTATATATATATTTATCACAATATAATTGTGAGTTCTAATGAATGGCCTAATGTGGGGATATGTTTAAACAGGTAATGCATTAGAGATAGCTTTGTGTGTTAAAAACATATTCTTGGTCAAATTACCAAGAACTGTCCGCAGGACAACATCTTGTCTGTGTGTTTTAAGAAGTTGAGCAGAAGATCTATTTGTTGGAGAAGACATTTTATGCCCTGTACACTCGATCGGTTCATCCGATGAAACCGGTCTGATGGATTTTTTCATCAGATACCCGATGAAGCTGACTTTCATCATTCTTGCCTACACACCATCAGTTGAAAAAACGATTGTGTTAGAACGCAGTGATGTAAAAAACACAACGGCGTCCTGAGAAAAATGAAGTTCAATGCTTCCCAAGCATGAGATTCAATAAAAAGGTCCCACACAACACAACACAACACAAAAAAAATATTAATCACTACCATAAATGATTAACCCAGTATCATTTGCCATACAGGAACCTTTTCAAGAATGGTTAATAAGGAAAGCAAATTTAGAGACAAATAACCTTTTATGGCTAGTAGCTAAATGAGATGACCTCAGGTCATTCAGGCTTTGGGTAGACATTGGAATGCTGAATAAATATGCTTTGCATATGCCACGCCAATTTTTTGCTGAGATCCGGATTTCATATGTTAAGTTAATGCTAAGGCTAAGCTATTCTCAGTGATTGACATTGCTAATGGATTCTTTTTGATACTCTTCTCTAAGAGGTGTCAACACAAATTTGTCTTTACATTTTTAACATGAGTGATATGTGACTACTTGTTTGTCACAATGAGTACACTGTAAAATATTGCGATGCCTATAATATATTTAGTGTCAAGGCGATTCATTCGAGTAGTTCAATAGCCAGGCTGACCTAAAAACAAAGTGTAATTTTATTGTCACTTAATGGCATTTAAAAAAAAAAATACAAAGGTAAAAAAAAATATCAGTTCAATGTAAGTAAAACAAAAATATAAGAAATAAAAATATTATAAAGTTATAAAGATGTGTCAAGATTAGAGTAACATGGCTTCTTGTCTGCTCATCGCAGTGTGATTCTGAGAAGGCAGGGGAAGAGACACAATCTTACCAACTTCCAGCACAAGGACATCATATGACATCCTGTACTTTGAGTGGGGATATCTGAATGATGCCTGCAGCTACATGCATCATCCAGATATCATATTTTTCAGGCAGCGATTCTGTGCACCGTAAGAGAAATCATAGTGGCAGTTCAGTTGCTTGACTGATCTTACAGGTGGCGGGAGAGGACCTCCCCCTGCTGCCATCTTCTTTTGCTTCTCTGGGTTCGACCGTGCAAAATGATTTCTGGTGACCAGATGGTCCCTGGTTACCTCTATGACCCTCAGAGGTCTGGGCGTGATGTTATGAAGTTACATCCGGGGGGGGGGGGGCAGATGTAAACAATGCTGTGGACTCGGCTGGAAAGATTGAGACGTTTTTTTTTTTTGGATCTCTGGCTTTCCAACCTGGAGGAGAGATCTGTGGTCTTATAGACCTGTTGTTTTTTCAAGGTTCCATTTATTCTGACATAGTCATCATGATGCATTATTTTACATCTAAAATATCTTACTTGGGAGAGGTAATCATAGAAGCCAAAATGGGGGAGGTAACCTCTTCTTTCAATGTTCCAGTGGATGCCCAAGGGGAGGAAGCAGAGAATATTAAATAGATGAAAGCCACGCTGGAAAACTTGGAAGCATATAAAAAAAGAATACTTCAGACATTTAATGGTGACATTCCTCCCTGACACCCCTCCGGGGGGAAATAAACATTGATCACATTCACCAGTTGCCTAAACTGACCCACTTACCAGAAAATAGCTCAAGAAACACTATTGTCTGTATATATTTTTACCGTGTCAAAGAAAGCAAAAAATCAATGAAAAGAATTCATGGACAGCCGCACACCAAAATAAACCTAAAAAGGTAGCCTTTATTGGTGTAAAAAGGATAAAAAGCACTACAAAACACAGCACAGCAAGCAGTGGGGTAAAAATCTGATGCGTTTCGTACAAACAATCAGTGCTTAGTCATAGCTAAAACATCAATCTTCGAATTGTACGACCTACATACTGAATCTGGCATGAGTCACAGTTAATGACGTATACTAAAAATGTAGTATTAGGCCACGTACACACTATCAAATTTATCTAATACAGAAAAAAATTGCGCTTGTCACAAATAAATAGTCAATTAGTGCCGGTATTATCAGTCACTAAAAATAACAATAAAAATAAAGAGAAATGGGGAGGCAGCAGCTCTTGTGCCGGGACACAGAAGGAAATGCAACAAGAAAAACAAAGATTTAGAGCTGCGCCTTGTCACCCGGACCCAGTGTAATCAAAAGAGTCCATATATCAATCATGTGGAGATAAACAGTCCTTCAGACAAAAAGGTGTAGTGATGAACCTTGACTCCAAAGAAAAACTTTCTGCTGATCTCAATTCAGGATGGACGTATAGTAATCACCACTGTGCTCAAACTTGGCTTTTCAATGTGGCCCACCACCAGAAGTATAAGCAGCTTACCAGAGGAATGGCTATAATCAGCAGTCGGCTGTGACCCAGCCGCGGCCTTTGAGGGAACCAGGACGAATCCCAAATCCTAGGGCAGTGCCTACACCGGGGCTCCACTCAGCAACTCCACCAGTTAGATCATATGTGAATGATAAATAGAGGCAGACATAGCGTAATCCCGCTGGGACATTTATTAAAAATCATAAAAACCAGAATACTCACATGGGAGATGAGTTAGACAGTCATATAAAACACAATGTTGCCGGCCGGCAAACAAACAGGAAAGGACCCTCCTCCAAAGCGTGATGACGTCACCGCACGTCTTCCCAGACGCGTTTCGTCATAGGACGTTGTCAATGGGATAGGGCGTTGCGGTGAGTCATCACTTAAATAGGCAAGGACCTCGCCGTGAAAAAAAACAAAGGAAGAAAGCCGGCCAAGACGAGTAGTCTGACTTGACCTAATCTAAACCATATGATACTGGTAATGATCGATAGCTGCCGATCACACGTATTGGATGGAATATAAAGTAAAATAAAAAAATAAAAAAAAGGGAAGGAAGAATGCAAAATAAAGAAGGGATATAAGCCCAATACTTAATGCATCTCCTGACTTGAATAAACATCATAACTAAGGTGAACCGGTGTAAAAAAGGGCTGGACGTTAGTATTGATGTGACTTTAAACCCACAGAGAGTTTAGATGGAAAGTCTATGCGTAGCTACATTTAAGTGGCCATGCATCGAAGTTTCAATTAAAAAATACAGTGCAAGTGTGAACACCAAATAATATACACTAGTGAAGTGTTAGTGATCTAGAGAGTATTAGGAAGACTCATTATTAATGAGCCTCTAATCAAACTAAAAAACATAATACTCGAAAAAAGAAGAAAATTTATTTTATTTTAATTGTTATCATTCCGATCAGGTGTGGAAAATGTTAAATATAATTACCATAAGTGCAAACTATTTATTTTTGTCTAGTGATCATTATACAGGGCTCATAATTAAATGGGCCTGGAATAAAAAAGGGGAGGGGAAAAATAAAGGGGGGGAGAAAAACAAAATAAGGGAAAAAAAAGGGAAAAATATATAATCAAATACAATAATTCCGACACTGTGTGGAAACTGTTATAACTGGTTAACCCAAAGGAAAAAATTGTATAAATGGTCCGAAAAAAACAATCTCCTGACCAAGATCAACCTATCATTTCCCTTGGCGTCAGCAGTAAAAACGACCACACCTCACGCTAAGTTCCAGTACAATATTAGGCATTATTAATAAACGCGTTAACATCAGTTTCAATGTTTAACCCATATGGTGTGTAACATTTTAGGCGGTATATCCAGCTCATTTACATTCTTGAGATGGTCCTTACCATATGACTCCCCCTCCAGTTGGGTTTAAATTTATCTATCCCCACAAACAAAGTTTTGGATGGATCTTTATTGTGTTTAAGGAGGTAGTGTTTCGAAACCGAATGGTTTCTAAATCCACTTATAGTGTTGGTTATATGTTCATTGATGCGGACCTGTAAGGCCCATTTAGTCCGTCCCACATATTGCAGGCCACAGGGGCACTGCAACATATAGACGACCCCTGTGGACATACACGTAATGCATGGTTTTATGGTATGTTCCTGACCTGTCACGGTAGAGACGAAATTCGTGATCCGCCTCTCCTGACAGGAATTGAAGGCGCATACCCTGCATTTTCTACACCTATAATACCCTGTTAATTGGTCGAAGAAACCCCTACTCCCTGTGGGGGGATTTAAGGTGTTAATCGCTACCTGAGTCCTTAGGGGTTGGGCTCCCTTAAAAATGACTCTTGGGTTATCTGGGAGGACATCTTTCAGAACATTGTCATTCAATGCTAGATGCCAATGCTTTTTGATGAGTTGCTTAATGCTTTTATGTTGTACCGAGTATGTAGTAACAAAAGGCACCCCCAATGGGAATTGTTCACCCTGTACTGGGGCCCTATCTGCCAAAAGGCTTTCTCTGTCAGTGTTAAGCACTTCTTCCATAGTTACTCTCAGAGTTTCTTCATGATAGCCCTTTTCTAGAAATCTCCCTGTCAGGACCTGGGCTTGATTCTTGAAATCTGTGGTATCACTACAGTTCTTCCTAAGCCTCAAGTACTGGCTCTTGGGAACTCCAGTGATCCACGGTCTGTAGTGGCAACTGTCAGTGGGTATGAAGGAGTTTCTATCTGTCTCCTTAAAGAAGGTTGAGGTAGTGAACCTATCCCCTACTATTCTGATGTTTAAATCTAAATAGTGAACCTCTGTCTGGCTTGCCTCAAACTTAAGGGCTATTCCTCTATCATTACTATTTAGAGAGGCCATAAAGGATGTTAACTCCTGGTGGTCACCAGCCCATAGGAGGAGGATGTCATCAATATACCTGGCCCACAGAGTAACGTGGGGCATATGGTTAGACAAGATGACATCCTCCTCCCATTTGGCCATAAATAAGTTGGCCAGACTTGGGGCATACTTAGCCCCCATTGCCACTCCCGTATCTTGACGATAGAAACTACCTTCAAACCAGAAGTAGTTCGAGGCGGCAGCAAATCTAAGTAAGGACATGATGAACTCTATTTGTTTGACTTGCAGCCCCGACTGTTGTTGGAGGTAATATAACACGGCCTCAAACCCAAGGTGGTGGGGAATGATGGTATATAGGGAATTTACATCAATGGTGACCATCCACATGTCCCTTGTGGGGGAATAGTTAGCCAATAGATTAATAATGTGTTTGGAATCCCTTATATAAGAGGGGATCTGTTTCACAAGTGGCTGTAAATAAAAATCGATATACCTACCCACCCGGGACGTGATCGAATCAATCCCACTTACTATGGGACGTCCCGGGGGGTGGGTAGGGTTTTTGTGCAACTTAGGTAAATAATAGATTGTGGGAGTGCGTGACGCTTTAGGTATCAGATGTAATCTTTCTTTGGGCGTTAAAATCCCCTCATAAAGGCCTCTATCCACCAATAATTTAAGGGTTTTCGTGTATTGAGCACGAGGGTCCCCTGGTAGCATGGTATATGTGTTGGTATCGTCAACAATATGATGCAGTTCCCGTAAGTAATCTGCCTTATCCAAAACAACTATCCCCCCTCCTTTGTCCGCTGGCCTTATTACCAGTTCTTTATTTTTACACAAAGACTCGAGACCCTCATGTAGGGTCTTGCTGAGCCTGGCCTTTTTGACCTCCAGTGTTTCGAGATCCCTGATGAGCACATCTCTAAACACTTTCAATGAGGGGGCAAGGGATCCTGGGGGATTGAAGAGGGATGCATTGGATAACCCAGAGTGGAGATACTGGTTGGTGATACCAGCCCTATTGTGTGAGATTCCCATCATGTACCGTTTCATGTGTAGTTTTCTCACAAATTTGTGTATGTCCATAAATGTGTGGAACTTATCAAGATTGGTAGGGGGAACAAATTTAAGGCCTTTGTCAAGAATCAATTTCTCCGCTTCGCTCAAGACTTGGGTACTTAAATTGAAAATCCCCTTTCCTGCTACAGCCTTGCTCGCTTTAATTGCTCTGCTCCGCCTCCCCCCTCTGGTCCCTCGTCTCTTTCTCCTTGCCTTTTTTGCCCTTGGGTGGGTTTGTGAAAACCCCAGCTATTTGACCCATTGGGTATTGGAGGGCCTAGGGGATTGGGACCTCGGGCATTGTTAATGTAGGTTGGGGGAGGGGGGATACGCGTCTGGGAAGACGTGCGGTGACGTCATCGCGCTTTGGAGGAGGGTCCTTTCCTGTTTGTTTACCGGCCGGCAACATTGTGTTTTATATGCCTGTCTAACTCATCTCCCATGTGAGTATTCTGGTTTTTATGATTTTTAATAAATGTCCCAGCGGGATTACGCTATGTCTGCCTCCATTTATCATTCACATATGATCTAACTGGTGGAGTTGCTGAGTGGAGCCCCGGTGTAGGCACTGCCCTAGGATTTGGGATTCGTCCTGGTTCCCTCAAAGGCCGCAGCTGGGTCACAGCCGACTGCTGATTATAGCCATTCCTCTGGTAAGCTGCTTATACTTCTGGTGGTGGGCCACATTGAAAAGATCAAATTTATCTGCTGAAACCGGTCCAACGTGACGTGGCGGCGTCAACGTCACCGCCACGTCACCTCGTTCCCTGGCCGAGGGGATTTTCATCCGATGGTGTGTACACACCGTCGGACGAAAATCCAGAGGAGACATGTCCGCTGGAAACGGACTGTCGGACATGTTTCAGTGGACATGTCCCTCCGTGTGTACGCTGCCTTATACAGTTGATAAATTGTTTAATCTCAAAGCTTTTTCAGTAGTGTAGGAATGGACATGCTGACCAGATCTGATGTAACAGCAGTATTTACAACCTCTTATGCCACACTTAAAAGTGCCTTTGAATTGTAACCAGTTGCTACCTGTAGATTCATACTGAAAAAGACTGGGTGAGAGTGTACCCCCAATTGTGGGGGCCCTCCGTGACACTGTTTTAATGCCTTTGTTTAGTATTTGTTGGTTAATCTCATCATTATACAAGATGGGGAGATACTTATCAACAGTGTGTTTTAGTATGAGTTTTATCATCCGACATTTATATTTATCAATTTATGCACACACTCACTCTCAACACACTTCCTTGCACATGATGCACATTGATTATATAGTGAGATTTATGTGCATTAGAATGTCTGATCCACCATGGAAATGTTGCCTCTGCAACTAAGCGTTTTGTCATAAATGCATACCAACTCAATATATATATATATATTGGTTATATTTTAAATTTTACTTTGTCAACAAGAATTATTTTGAATCATTTTGTTTTACTTTGTTGTTTTCCATTGATTCCACTCCTGCCTCTGATGTTCACAGCTGTTACCTGTCAGCATTTAGGTGGCAGATGAACATCATTGGCAGTAGTGGCTCATGTGATCACCTCTAACTCAGTATATATTTAGAATACATTTTATTATGTTTTAGCTATGACTAAGCACTGATTGTTTGTGCAAAACGCATCAGTTTTTACCCCACTGCTTGCTGTGCTGTGTTTTGTAGTGCGTTTTATCCTTTTTACACCAAGAAATGCTACCTTTTTAGTATTATTTTGGTGTGTGGCTGTCCATGAATTATTTTCATTTATTTTTTGCCTTGTGCATTGCCAGCACCCACGGTTTTTGAGGAGGACATTGATTGCTTATTGCATTTGCCTGGAGCGGCGGTCTCTTTTTCTTCATGTCAAAGAAAGCCCAGCTGCTAATCCTCAACCATACACAAATTTGGCTTTATACGCTGACCTGTCTATGTATACTATGCTTCTACACAAGAACCTCTCTACTATCATGAAACCCCATTGCAACCATTAGATCCCATACAAATGGTCATTTGGTGAAGCTGTAGTCACAAAGATGACAGATCCTTCTCCATCCATACCCCAGAAAAGGGCCTCTCATTGCTGAGACAATGGAACATCCTGGATCCACAAGAGCAAAGAAAGCATAGGATACATTAAGGTGAAAAAACACAAACCTTTACAACCCCTTTAAGTCTTACTGCAATTACTTTCAATGAAATGTCTGCTCGGGCTTGGCTCGACAGCTTTATATCCTTAATATAAGTTGCGGTTTTCACTGCTCACACAGAGTTCTGCTACTCTCTTTTTTAGTTTTTCCTTTCAAATCTTTTGCTTTTTGTTTTTTTTATTGCAGTGTTTCCATATCTTACAGTTTATCCTCTAGTACTGTAAACCAACCAGCTGTGAAGACACAGACTCATTCCCTTTGAACACCTGTCATCGTGAGAAGAATCTGCAAGCCATACTTCCCAATAGAATGTCTACTACTTTTCTGCACCAACACCTACACTGCCTCCTTGCCATTGGCAACGACCACTACCCCACATTGGAGTTCCTTGCAAACTGCAACTCCCAAGCTTACATAAATAATAAAGTAACAACACAGATCCCGCCATGCCTTTTAAAGAATTGTCCCCTAACGTGAAAGGCTTCAACCACCCAAGGAAGCGATTCTCCCTCTGGGCAGAAGCTCAGAAATTGCACTGTGATATTCTGTGCATCCAAGAGACTCACTTAAGCCAAAACAAAGCACCAACAATGTCCCACAAGAACTTTCCACATATCTTTTTCGCAAATTCACCAAACAAAATGAAAGGGTGTAAATCACCATTAGGGACACAGTGGCTTTCAAGCCGATTACTACTATTGCAGGCCTGCATGAGAGGTATATCATCCTTATCTGCAAAGTTAACCATGCAACTAACATAATTGTGAACCAGTGTCAATTTTGTCAATGAATGAATGAATAAATGAATGAAAAACTTATATAGTGCGGCACATGCAAACTAAATCGCCTCTGGACGCTGGGCGATGAAAACGAAAACGTTTAAGTCAAAGTTTTACAGTGAAGAAAACAAAATGAAAAGTACAGCACATTTTCATCCACTGACAAAAAACGATGACAAAAATAAAATCTGTTTTTGTTAACGAACAAAAACTGGACAAAAATGGCAAGGAGGGATGTTCACCCTTGTAACTTATGAGCTCCGTCTGCTTTCGCTCCCAGCAAGCAAACAACTGTATGCACCGTAAGGACTGTCAGAGACCAGAGCAGCACATTACAGCCAGGCCTCCCCCCGAGTCCAGACAAGACTGTCCCACTCCCAAATCACGAGACAGACAACCACCAGTAAGTCACCCACATCCTCCAGCGCAGAGCAAACTGTGAGCATGTACTGTAGTACATTACAATTACATCAGGCCTGAGGCCTCCCGTCCCCCTCTGTCCAGAGCATTGTGTGTTTATTGCACAGGCCTCCTCTGACCACTGGCTGTGGCATCCAAGGCACTGTGGAGTATTACAGGCCATCCCTCAGACCACCATCCAGCACTATGCAGCAATTACAGGCCTCCTCTGACCAGTGAACACCCGCATGGTGGCATCCAGAGCACTGTGCATTACAGGTCATCCCTCAGACCTGAGACCACCATCCAGCACTGTGCAGCATTACAGGCCTCCTCTGACTAGTGACATCTGGCATGGGGGCATCCAGAGCACTGTGCATTACAGGCCACCCCTTAGACCACCATCCAGTACTCTGCAGCAATACAGGCTTCCTCAGACCACCATCCAGAGCACTCTGCAGCATTACAGGCTTCCTCAGACTGTCCAGAGTGGCTAAATCTATATCTGTGAGTTTGTTCAAAACGTAATACCTTAAAAAATAACATTATATTCGATTGTTTTACTCCATGAGTATATAATGAGCTTGGAAATTCTAAAGAAATGCTTAACCACTTAAGGACCGCCGCATGTACATATACGTTGGCAGAATGGCACGTACAGGGACATTGGCGTACCTGTACGTCCCTGCCTGGACGTGGGTCGGGGGTACAAACGGACACCCCCGGTACTTGCGGCGGTCCCCATAGCCTCAGGAGTGATCCGGGATGAGGGGGCGGCTGTTCGTTTTTGTCCGCCCCCTCCGGATCGCTCCTAGCCAATGCGCGTCTTCCCCGCCCTCCTCTGCCTGCACTGTAAACATAGGCAGAGGAGGAAGTGATGTCACCGCTCCTCTCGCCGGTATTTTCGCCCGGTCGGAGGAGAGAAGACATCACAACAGTGAGTACACAAGCACTACACTGACACCAGTACACATAGCACAAAAATCTCTCCCTCCAATCATCTCCCCAGCCCCCCTGTCACAGTGTCACTAAATAGTAGTGGTGCAATGGATCGTCATTGATCCATGATCCGAACCAAAAAACATTGATCCGAACCGCACAGACTTGATCCGAGGATTGATTTCTGAAAAAAAAAAAGTTGTTGCACATGTTCAGTCCATACACAGCGTGATAATGGCGAGCGGAGGAACTTGAACGCCTTGCGTCATCTAAATCCTGTATGGAAGCATTTTGGCTTCCCTGTCAAATAGTGGTGCAATGGATCACAGTTTATCCGTAAACCGAACGGGTCACCCCCTTCGGATCGGCACACACTGTGATACGCAGATTGCCATGGCTCTGGAGCTAGGCCGAAGCCGCGGCCTTTCCTAATGTTATGGCCGCAGTTCTGCAAAAGTTCTTTGGTGTGGGCCTTTTTTAAGACATGTGCATCAGATCGCACCGTTGCTATTTGCAACATATGTCTCAAGCGTATCTCGCGTGGCCAAAACATTAACCACTTGGGCACCAAATGCGTCAACCAGACATATGTCGACCTGCCATGCAATTCGTTGGCAAGCATACCTGAAAGACCCATACCAAAGAACAAAGCAGACCTCCCATTGCCCCTCATCAGCTGGGATCCCCAAACCCACTATACCATCAGTCCTCTCTGAAGCCTGCACTGATAGGACTGAAGGTGTAGAATTAGGTGTGTCACAACCTAGTAGTACATGCGGGCAATCTACTATCGTTACACCGATGGCAGATTGTACCAGACAAATTTCCCTGCCCCAGCTGCTGCAGCGCCGAAAGAAGTACTCTCCGAGCCATCCACATGATCAGCGGTTGAATGCTAGCTTAGCTAAATTGCTAGCACTTCAACTGCTGCCTTTTCAGTTGGTAGATTCTGCCCTCTTCCGTGAGTTTGTGGAATGTGCGGTACCTCAGTGGCAAGTTCCCAAACGGCACTCACGGAAGGCGATTCCGGCTCTCTACCGGCATGTAGAAGGCAATGTCCATGCCTCGTTGGACAGGGTGTTCAATGGTAAGGTGCATATTATCGCTGACTCGTGGTCCAGCAGGCATGGAAAGGGACATTACCTCTCTTTCACAGCGCATTGGGTGACTCTGCTGGCAGTTGGGAAAGACGCAGGGCAAGGAACAGTAGTGTTGGAGGTTGTTCCGCCACCACACCTCCAAAACACTACTACTGGTTGTGACACACCGCTCTCCTCCACCGCCTCCTCTTCTTCCTCTGTGGCCTCTTCCTGTGCTGATGTGTCCTCGGAACCAGCCGTGCTCCGTAGGCGCACACAGAAATGCAGGTAAAGAGATGCAATGCGGTGCTAGAGCTGGTGTGCTTGGGAGACAGGAGCCACACTGGGGCAGAGGTTCTGTCAGCTCTTCAGGGGCAGGCTCAGAGGTGTTTAACGCCACGCCAGCTTAAGCCAGGAATGGTGGTTAGCGACAATGGCACCAACCTCCTCTCTGCCCTGCGACAGGGACAACTGACCCATGTGCCCTGTTTTGCTCATGTTCTGAATTTGGTGGTACAGCGGTTCTTGGGCAGGTACCCAGGCTTACAGGATGTCCTGAAGCAGGCCAGGAAAGTCTGTGTGCATTTCAGAAGGTCATATAATGCCACTGCTCGGCTGACAGACCTCCAAAGGGAATACAACCTGCCCAAGAACCGCCTAATGTGTGACATGACCACCAGATGGAACTCTACATTGGCCATGCTGCAGCGGCTGCACACGTAGCAGAGGGCCATCAATAAGTACCTGTGCCAATATGGCAGCAGAACTGGGTCAGGGGAGCTTTGGTTTTCTTCCCCATGCCAGTTGGCCTTGATCAGGGATGCATGCACTGTCCTGTCATCATTTGAGGAGGCCACAAGGATGGTGAGCAGTGACAGTGCATGCATCAGTGAGACTGTCCCTCTTATTCACATGTTGGAGCACACGCTGCGTGGAAAAATGGACAGGGCCCTTGAGGCAGAACAGAGGGAGGAAGAGGAGGACTTCCTTACCTCTCAAGGCCCCCTTTATCCAGACAGTGGTCCTGCTTGCCCGCCTAGCACACAGGAAGAGGAGGAGGAGGAGGAGGATTGTATCAGCAGCAATGGAGGTGGAGCTTTTGACTCAGCATCAGCAGCAGTCTTCAAGGGATCAATTACAGTCCCAAGGAACACATTGACTTTTACGTGGCTGGGATGAAGTGGCTGCGGATCCTGTCGTCCTCAGTGACCAAGAGGACTGTGCCTCGAATGCCTCAGAAAACCTACGCCGCATGGCCTTCCTGATCCTGCAAAGCCTGCGTAAGGATCCTCGTATTCGTCCTATCAAGGAGAGGGATCATTACTGGCTGGCAACTCTCCTTGATCCACGTTACAAGGGTAAGGTTACAGACCTTATCTTGCCGTCGCAGAGGGAGCAGAAGATGAAACATCTTCGGGAGGCCTTGCAGAAAGGTCTGTGCAACGCGTTCCCAGAGACTGGGGGGTTACCAAATCCTGGTCCTGGACAACGCGTTGCTGAGGCTTCGGTGAGTCACAGACGGAGCAGTGGAGAAGGTGGCCACCTGACTGATGCGTTCAGACAATTTTTTAGTCCCAAGGTATGACCGGTTCCAGCAACCATCGCCAGCGTCTGTTTTACATGGTGTGGGAATACCTAGGGGCAAGAGCAGACTTGGACACCTTTCCCACTGAAAATCCTTTGGCTTACTGGGTCCTGAAGATGGATCACTGGCCAGAGCTTGCACAGTACGCATTTGAGCTACTGGCTTGTCCTGCAACCAGTGTTCTTTCAGAACGCACATTCAGTGCTGCTGGAGGCTTTGTGACCGATCACAGGGTGCGCATTTCCACCGACTCCGTCGATCAACTGACCTTCATAAAAATGAATCAGGCTTGGCTCACCACCAGTTACCAAGCACCTGATGCTGATGTATCTGAATAATTTTTTTGAAATGTCAGATCCCTTGCCTATGCTGATGCTGAGTGACTAGCCTGTTAAGCTGACTGAATATCCTTCTCCTTCTCAATGATCTTGCTGAAAGCTTGTAAGAACATTGTCAGTTCTGGGCAGTGGCTAAGGCCCATTTTTTCTGCCCCTGTTTAACAGGAGCGTGTAATTTACAATTTTTGATGCAATAGTTTGCAGCAGGCTCTTTGCTGCGCTACAACTAGAGTATCTGTGAGGGGGTTGCAGTGTTGTGGCACCAGCACCAGTGCCTAAGGCCCATTTTTTGTTCCCCTGTTCAACAGGAGCGTGTAATTACAATTCTTGATCTAATATTTCACAGCAGGGCGTTCCAGCCATCGTGCACCAAGACTAATTGTGAGGGCTTGCAGTGTTGTGGCAACACCAACACCTAGGGCCCAAATTTCTGCAGCGTATCAATCCTTGTTTCACAAAAAAATATAATTTTTTTCAAAAAATCATTTGTCTTTGGGACAGAAAGTGAGGTGCAATCTTCTGAACAGATGCACACAGACAGCAAAACAAATGTTACAGGGGTGATCACCCTTCTCTATGTTTTTAGAAAAGCTTAAAAAAAGATTCTATGGCTGAAGCTAAACTTTAAAGAAGTACCAGTTGAAAATTACAAACAGATTCTACTTAACAACAAATCTACAGTCTCTGTCTTGTTTTCACCACCTGTATACTGCTGTTCAAAGTATATAGAGCCAAAGGGGCTTGTAATGACCTGGGGGGAGGGGGGCGGGGAAACCCATGCTATTTTTATCTGTGATTTTCATCCATATTGCAGGGACCAGACATTACATTAAAGCCACAATCAGGTTTAAATTACCTTTTTCTTATAGTAATCTCATTTTGTGCAAGGACAGTTCTAAACATGTGCCACTACTATAGACACCCAGCAGGTATGATATTTAAAGGAATATTTTTATTTTTTTTACTTTAAGCATCATTAAAATCGATGCTCCAGATAAAACGACCGTTTTTAAAACTTTTTCTCATTGATACATGTTCCCTGGGGCAAGACCGGGGTTCTCAAAGACGTTTTCCGACAATAACTTGCATATGGAGCATTAAAATTAGCACTTTTTAATTTGAACGTTCGAGTCCCATTGACGTCAATGAGGTTCTAAATGTTTGCGCGAACGGTCGGTCCGTTCTAAGGTTCTGGTGCGAACCAAACCGGGGGGTATTTGGCTCATCCCTACTTTAAATACATATTAAATTATGGAATTATGGCCTCCCTAGGCATCAGTTTTATAGATACTTTCAGCTCCGGCATGTCTTGCAGGCCCAGGGTCAGATTTTTGTTCTCCAATTGTCTAGTCATCGCCTGATAAGAGATGTATTTTTTAGCAAGGACAAAAAAGGCCTAATTTCCTATGTATACTCAACCCTTTTATCGACTGTACAGGACTCAGCAACTTTACCGTGTAGGAGAGGGTGGACGGAGGACCTGGGTGATATTAACGTTGAAACATGGGACTTATGTTTACAAGCAGGACACCTTACATCAGTTTCGCAGTCTCATAGGTTGTCTCACTTGTTTCTGCCACATAGGGCATATCGCACACCTATTCAACTGTTCCGTTGGGGAAGAAGGGATTCTTCTCTGTGTCCCAAAAACTGTGGGGAGGAGGGTTCACTTATTCATCTGATATGGCACTGTCCCAAGCTGCACCGGTTCTGGGGTAATGTTACGGAGGTTATTTCCTCTATTTTTCAAGTTAGGGTCCCCTTGGACCCCCTAATATGTATACTAGGTGCAGTAGATGAAGCGGTTTACCCTCATCCAGTTAACATTGCAGTGATCAGACTTCTGTACATAGCAAGAAAACTCATAGCTAGATTTTGGTTGTCCCCGCACACACCGACCAAGAAACAATAGATTGAACAAGTCAATGTTATCCTTATAAGAGAGCACTATACATATCAGCATAGAAATGCTGCCCGGAAATTGAATTCCATTTGGCGGCCCTGGATGGAGACCCCGGGATTAGCACCTCCTAGACTGGTTTTGTCTCGGTTGTTGCAGGTTTGAGAAACATCTTTTATCTGAAAGTAAATGTGGGTTCTGTTGGTTTTGTATATTACATAAGAACGATATTCTAGGAATTTCGCTGTGATTACTGGTGGGAATTGGTTTTGAATATATGGGCAGACTGTGGGTTGCAAGATTTCAGTTGTGGCCCGTTGGCCTCATGAGTGGTTGTGTTGGGCAGTGGGGCTGTTTCTGCCTGCCCAGTACGATTTAATCTTTGTCATTGTCATTATGTGTCTCGTCTACAATTTTGGTGCCACCAATGTATTATATGGGATGTTTATGTTTCCTCCTGTTATTTTCTGTGACTTTCATTATGTGGGTCTGTATTTTGTATCTTATTTTATTGGCACAATAAACCATTTTTCTGATTTAAAGAAAAAAATATGGAATTGGCCAGTGGGTTCCAAAGGGTAACAAATACAACATAATTTAAGTTGAACCTGGATGGCAAAAAAAGTAAAAAGGCATAACAACCACTAAAATTGTCCTTTAAAAAATATAAGGCCAAGGGGGTTATTGTCTGCATTTAAACACTACACAGAATGCAATAATAAATGTAAGAGGGTGATCAGGGCAGACACAATAGACCACAAGATACACATAGTGGGGGAGAGTGAAAAAAAATCCCATATTTTTTTCTTAATATATTAATAGTAAAAAGGTGAAGTTAGAACATATTGAATCCACAAATGATGATCAGGGGAAGTTGGTTACATAAACCAGGAAGAAGGAAACTTTTTTAAATACTTTCTTCTCAGTTTTTACAAAGAAAAATATATGTATAGTAAACAAGACTATATTAGTAACACAACACAGAATGTTCCCTTGTGGTTAATGGAAGCCGGTGTTCAAAAAAGGCTTACACCAGAGAGTTCTCAAAGAACTTAACCATATTATAGCCAAACCATTATTTCTAATCTTTAAAGGAGTTGTACAGGCAGAAGTTTTTTTTATCTTAATGCAAAACCTTCTGTGTGAAGCAAGCCCCTAGCACCCTCCTAATTACCTGTCAGTCAGCCAATCAGGGGAGAAAGGGGGTGGGGCCAGGATAGGGGTCCATGTCTGAATGGATACACAAGACTCGTTCTTGCAAAACCAACCTGTTAACATTCTATGAGGAAGTGAGCTTTAATCTGGATAAAGAAAGGGATATCCCAAAAATGCTTAAAGCGGGTGGCCCATTACATTTTTATTTTAAAAGCCAGCAGCTACAAATACTGCAGGTGCTGACTTTTAATAATAAGACACTTGCCTGTCCTGGAGTCCAGCGGGGGCCGATCGCTGCACATGCGCGGTAGAGCTGCGCTCCGGCGTGTCCCCGTGCGGGAGAGGCGCGCGCGTGTACGCATGCGCAGTCTTGCAATGCGTGCACGGGCGCGCGCACGAGCGCATTCCCCCGGAACCAATCAGAGGCCTGACCAGGCTATTTAAACCAGCGCCTGTCTCATGACGGGTTGCTGGTTTGTCTTCAGCTTGTGCTTGGACTCTCTGCCGTTTACCTGAACCACTGACCCGGACTTCCGTACGACTCTGCTCTCACCCTGAAGTTGACCTTGGCTTTGTTCCTGGATACGCTGTCTTCTCCGCCCCCTGACCTCTGGCTTGGACTTGTTGATTCTCTCTGACCCCTGAACCTCGGCTTGCTTCCCGGACCCGTCCCCAGTCTCATCCGCTTGTACCTGCTACCTTAGGCTACCGGCTACCTGAAGTTACCTGCTACCTCTAGCCACCTGCTACTTCAAGCTACCTGCTACCTTACGCTGCTTGCTCCACAGCTGCACAGTACCTGCCCTGCACCTGTCCTGTGCCTCTCAGGCTGCCTGCTCTGCTCACCACCTCCAGTATGGGCTCCAGTTCAAGTCTTCACCGGAATCCCAGCTACCAACCAGGACCTCGCTGGCGCCGGTGCCTCCTGGTACCTACCTCCTCTGTCCCAACTCCAGGGGTCGGTGTGCGCCGGGTCGCAACGGTGGGCCACCCTCAGCATCTCGGCTTCGGTAAGTACGCAGTCTGATATCCCCCCTCTATCCATGGTGAGGGAACCAGGAAGTGAAGCGCTGCGGCTTCACTGCCCAGTTCCCTACGGCGCATGCGCGAGTCACACTGCGCCCGCCGGTTGGCTCCCGCTGTGTGCTGGGAGCCAAGTGTTCCCAGCACACAACGGGAAAAACCTGTCTTTTGCCTGAGACTGCGGGCCGGAAGTGGGTCACCAGTCCTCAAAAAGGATGTGCTGAAACTGGAAAGAGTCCACAGAAGGAAAACAAAGCTAATAAGGGGGCTGGAGGACCTCAGTTATGAGGAATGATTACAAACATTAAATGTATTCTCCCTGGAGAAGAGACACTTAGGAGGAGATATGATTACAATATACAAATATCTACTGTAAATGGTGATTTTAGCAAAGGGAGGTAATTATTGAGTCTCAGTTCAATTAGGAAAACACATGGTCACTCAATGAAGTTGGAAAATAAGTGGTTTAACCTTAAACTGTATAGGGGGCTTTTTACTGTTAGAGCAGGGAGGATGAAGAAGTCCTTTCCACAGGTGGCAGCATCGAGTGTCGATAATTACATTTTTATTTTTAGATATGCATCTAAGGCCGCGTACACACGATCAGACCGGTCCGATAAAACTGGTCTGAAGACCAGTTTCATCGGACCAATTCGATGGTGTGTACGGCCCATCAGACCGTTGTCCGTCGGACCAAAGTTTTAAAACTTGCTTTAAAATCTGTCCGACGGACACCTGTCCGTCGGACAGATTTGATGGTTAGTACACAAAAGCATCGGACCAAAAGCCCACGCATGCTCAGAATAAAGTCGACGCATGCTTGGAAGCATTGAACTTCATTTTTTCAGCACATCGTTGTGTTCTACGTCACCGCGTTCTGGTCCGATGGGATTTTGGTCTGATGGTGTGTACGCACATCAGACCATCAGACCACTTCAGCGTGGTCCGATGAAAACGGTCCGTCGGACCAGTCTCATCGGACCGGTCTGATTGTGTGTACGTGGCCTTAAAGAACACAATATACAGGAATATGGGAAATGATAGTGACATACACACACACACACAGATTGAACTGAATGGACCGGTGTCTTTATTCAACTTTCCCAAGTATGCAATTATGTAGGCTGCCTGTGGAAATATGCTGACCTTCTGTTCAGTGCACTTTTCTGCAAGAAGAAAATGATCACTTCAAAGTAACAAAGAGAAGACAAACTCTGCTTCTTATGTCGTGTACACACGGTCGGAATTTCTGATGAAAAAAGTCAGACAGAATTTTTTCATCGGGTATTCGGACTGTGTGTATGCCCCATCTGACTTTTTCCGTCGGAAATTTAGACGGACTTAAAAAGAGAACATTTCTATTGGAAATTTCATTCGTCTGTATGGAATTCTGACAAAAAACACACATGCTCAGAAACAATTTGACGCATGCTCGGATGCATTGAACTTAATTTTTCTAGGATCGTCGTAGTGTTGTACGTCACCGCGTTTTTGACCGTCGGAATTTGGTGTGTCCGTGTGTATGCAGGACAGCTTGAGCAGAATTCTGTCGGAAAAACTCGTTTGAGTTTATCCCGACGGAAAAACCGATCGTGTGTACGAGGCATCAGGATACAAGGAGCAGGGAACAAGATTAATTAAAGAGAAGACTGTTAAAGTGTGGTTTTATTAAATTTATACTAAAGTATCTTTTTTTTTCTCTTAAAAAAAAAAAAAACATGTTATACTTACCTGCCCTGTGCAGTGGTTTTGACCAGAGCAGCCTGGGGCCTCCTCTTCGTGGGTCCCTCATGGGCACTCCTTGCCACCTCCCCTAGTGAGTGCCCCCACAGCAAGCAGCTTGCTATGAGGGCACCCGAGCTGCAGCTCTGTGTGTCCATTCAGACACAGAGCCTTGGTTTGATCCAGGCCCCTTCCTCTCCTCATTGGCTAACTGACTTTGATTGACAGCAGCGAGAGCCGATAGAGCTGTTGCTGTTTCTTAGTCAATCAGGAGGGAGAGTCCCGAATAACCAAAGCACTTATGCATATCTTTGGATCGAGATGGGGCTTAGGTAGGTATTAGGAAGGCTGAGGGGGCTGCTGTGCACATAAGGTAACCTTCTGCATTTACAACCACTTTAATGTAAAGTAATCTGTTTGCCTAATCAGAATAAGGGTATATTTCATTTTTTACATTATCATACATTATGCACAGCAGGAATAGACAGGGTTAAAATAAGTTTTGATTTAATTACTGATGGTAGAAAATAGAAAGTATGTCTTCAAAAGAATGTAAGGCGCAGAAGGTGTTAAGGCTTTGTTGTCTTCCAGTATACATACAAAGAACAAGTCAAGGATTGTATTGTCTAAAAAAAGAGATCTTACTGAAAAAATGGAGAGAGAAAGAATATAACTAACAAGCTTTTAAGGAATGCGAGTGCTCTTCCCATCAATATAACATATCTCAAGTAGTTGACTTTCATTGGAAAGAGAGGACTGATGTTATTCAGGAAGACAGGGGGCCAGATTCTCAGCTGAGATACGACGGTGTATCTCAGATACACTGTCGTATCACAGTTTTTTTCAATGGGTATCTATGCGAGTGATTCTTAGAATCACTTACGCATAGATACACTAAAGATCTGACAGGTGTAAAGCAATTATACTGTCGGATCCTAGATGTAATGACAACGCCGGCCGCTAGGTGGCCTTTACTTTGTTTTCTCATTTGCCTATGCAAATGAGACTAATACGCCGATTCCCGAACGTTTTTGCGACGCGGCGTTGTAGTTTACGTAGGTTGCGTACGCGTAAGGTTACCCCTGCTATATGAGGGTTATGTTTCCGAAGTGCCGTCGTATGGCGTCGGGTCAGCGTCGTCTTTTTCCGATGGTTACGCCGTTTTACTAAGTCGTTCGCAAATAGGGAATTGCGTAAGTGACGATCACGTCGTTTTGACGTCGGTTTCAAAAACGCTTTCCGACGTGAGCTGGAGCATGCGCTCTGGGCTTTTTTCCCGGCCGGCGCATGCGCACTTCGTTTGACGCGGGGGCGCGCTTAATTTAAATACAGCACGCTCCCTCCTTCACTATTTGAATTACGCGGCCTTACGATGCCGCATTTACGCTACGCCGCCAAAAATTACGGAGCAAGTGCTTTGAGAATACGGCACTTGCTCCAGTAATTTGCGTAGACGTAGTGTAAATGCGATACGATAAGCTACGCCGCCAGATACGCCATTTTTTGAGAATCTGGCCAAAAGAGTTTACTAACTTTTCTATCTGAAAGACTTCAGAAGGCACATTTTTAAACCTGAGCAAGGAAATCCATACGACATTGAACGTCAGAGTTTTCAGGGTATTTATGGTGGTGAAAATTCAAATGTAACATTAAGGGGGAATTCTTAAGTAATCTCTATAGCAAAAAAAAAAAAAATGTATTCTTTTGCAAATATGTTTGATGGACAGAATGAAAAGGTTTTACAAATTAATTAAAGATGAATAAGAAAAGATGAAGAAATATTGAAAAGAGTGTTAAACAGAAAAGTTGTGGGCAGGATAAATTATAGGATTTAACTAGAATCTATAGTTAAAATAGAAAAGCTCTAGTTGCCAACTAGAATCCCAGGTAAGAAAAGATAAGTATTTTTTTACAATACCCCATGGGTTGGTTGTTGATGATATGTGTACATTAAAAACTTGAGTAGTAGTAGAGAAGATAAGAGAAGATTTTCCGTATATAGGGGCTGAATGCAGTGATTAATGTGACGTCACCAATAGTAACTGTTATTCTTCTTTTTTTTTTTGGCCAATGGTTCTAATGCACAGATTTATTTTCATAGTACAATGATCCCATGGCCTTTTCCACAATATTATTTTGTCTTTTGTAGTGGGAATTGCATAGATGGGACATTTGCCCACTCGTGGATATATAATGGTTTCTACGTTTTTGGATCCAGAAGCCTACTATGGGCCAGATTCATGAAAGGTTACGCTGGCGGATCGAGTGATCCGCCAGCGTAACAGTGGCTTTGAGCCGGCGTTTCTGTTTTCTGTAACCAGAAAACAAGAAACGCCGGGTTGAAGTTCCGATGCGAGCAGCGTAACTGAGTTTCGCCATCGCATCGTTACTTCAACTTAAAAATGGCGCCGGGGGCGTTCCCGCCGATTTACGCTCAAAAAATATGTTAATGAGCGGAAATCGGCAATTCACGATCGAAATCCGGCGCGACGCAGTGACGTTACGACGTTTCCGGACGGGATACGCGGCGCATAGATATACCTACATGGGGCTGGAGTATCCTATGTTAGGTATAGGCGTCGTCATCGCGTCGGGAAAAAAAAAAAAAAACGTCGCTTGCGTAAAACGGTCATGAATGGGAATGTGACGTCATTGACGTTCATTCACAGATTTTGGAGCATGCGCACGGGGATGTTTTGACACTCGACGCATGCGCAGTACGTCGGCGGCGGGATCGCGCGTAGTTAGCATACTACACGCCCCGTACCCGCGACATTTGAATTCCGCCGGCTCATTTGCGATGCGCTGCCGCAACTTTAGGAGCAAGTGCTTCGTGAATGACAGCACTTGCTCCTAAAAATTCGGCAGCGCAACGCAAATCAGAAGCGTTACTCCAGAGCAAAGATGCTCTGGAATACGTGAATCTGGCCCTATGTCAACCCTTTCTAAAGTGAGTCTTTCTTAGAGCAATGGCAGCACTCTAAGATCCATCAAAATTCTTACTTAATAGGCGAACATCCCAAGTGTTACAAACAGTTCAAATGGTAGACGCGTTTCACACAAAGATGTGCTTATTCATTACATTACATTCATTCATTCATTACAGGCCCCCCTTATACAGTACAGGCCCCCCTACAGTGCAGACCCCCTCTTTAGACCCATAATATACCTCGGAAGGGCTCAGATGATCAGCGTGGAACATGCACAGACAATACATGCAGACATAACTGAGGGGGAGGCGGTTTCATACTCTACTCGGCTGTGTGAGACAGCCAAGACTTATCAGAGCCGTGGCACGGCCACGAGAGAAGTGGTTCTTAGGTGTGCTGATGGGTGTCACTCGAGTATGGCTAACACCCCCCGTGGCTCGCATTTCCCTTGCAAAGCCAGGCTGACGCTCTCTGTGTGTGTTACCTGCCGCCGCTGCCTGTCACTTGCTGCTTAAACATGCCCGCTGTCTCCGCTTCAGTTATTGAGGGTGGGCGCCAGCATGATACCCCCGCGGGGTGTGGCACCGGGGCGGCTCTCCATACATTTGAAACATTGGTTGCACTGTCCATTTTCAGGTTTCCATGCAAAGGAAGATATTTAGAGATCATCAGTGGCAGTTTTAGGCGGCGTACACACGAGGGGATATGTCCGCTGAAACCGGTCGGATGGACCGTTTCAGCAGACCTCTCCGCTCGTGTGTATGGGCTAGCGGACAGATTTCTCCACCCGACAGATTTCAAAGCATGCTTTGAAATCTGTCCGCTGCAAACCTGTCCGTCGGATATGTCCGCTGGTTAGTACACCAAACCATCGGACCAAAATCGCGCGCATGCTCAGACAAAAGGAGGGGACGGGAGCGCTCGTTCAGGTAAACCTCGTGTTTGTTTGTGAGTTGGCACATTCGTCATTGTAACTATCTATATTGTATCGTTTATTGCCTTTCTTCGTTCTCTTGCTATAATCAAGCTGTTCTATTGCTGATGCCATTTATATAGACTGAGTTGTCCCAATCTAGCAAAGTTTGATTGTAGTATATCGCGTTGTCTTTTTATAATTATTTTTTTGCTGCATCTCCTAATTGTTTTGAGCTTTCCTCCACATGACTATAATTTTTATTTGGATCTATTTTTTAAATGCATTTTTTTGTTTATTTTGTACCTTTTTTTTCAATGTTTTTCTTTATTCTTTTAGAACAATTTTTTCAATGCATTTTTTTGGATTTTTTGTACCTTTTTTTCAATGCATTTTTATTTTATTTTTTTGATCATTTTTTTCAATGCATTTTTTTGGTTTTTTTGTACCTTTTTTTCAATGCATTTTTATTTTTATTTTTTTGATCATTTTTTTTAAGGCATTTTTTTGGATTTTTTGTACCTTTTTTTCAATGCTTTTTTATTTTATTTTGTTTGATCATTTTTTTCAATGCATTTTTTTGGATTTGTTGTACTTTTTTTTCAATGCATTTTTTTGTTGTTTTTGTTGCTTTTTTTTCCATGGGTTACCAAGTTGTCACTCCTAACCTACCCCCCCACCCAGGAGTTTGTGTCCTTCCAAAATTCCACATTGTAGTTTTAGTAGGTTTGGGGCATAATCACCACAGTAGAAAACACAATAGACAAGGTTTTAACGTAAATACAAAAAGCCATTTATTTTGGCAAGAAAATAAATTAAAATAAACATGATCTGCACCACTTGATCAGATAGCAACCTACATGCAGACTTGTGCATTCCACAAAACATGATGAAGGATAAAATTAACAATCTCAGGAGACACAAAACAAATCAAATCTGAATCAGCAGCAAATGAGAAAAGAAACCCAAGCTGTGGTACTCCAACAAGCTTACATTTTAGAATAATGAACTGGAAGGCAGGTAATCACCTTCTCTTCTTACTTCCAGCCTTCCTTCCTGGCTGCCTTGCAGCGAAACGTCCACGGGCCCATCCATGGCCCCTTGCAGGTGCTGATGATGTGGCAGCAGGAGGCAAAAGATGGGGAGCAGGCTGGGCTGGGTCACTGAGGTCTGTGTCCCGGGTCAGCATGCCCCTGTGCATCCAAAAGATGACCTTATTTATTAAGTCCTTAGCCAGGTCCCTTTGATCCTCCTCCGCTCGGCTCAGTTCATGAGCCACAGAGGCACTGAAGGCTTCTGTGGGGTTGAGGGGGGCCCGCATTATTTCAGCAGCCTCCCTCATCATTTTGAGGCTCTCCTCCTCCATCTGCCTCATCCGCCTCTTTTGGCCTGGTCGCCTCATCTGGAGGGGAGGGACCTGGCTTATGGTGCTGAGCCTGGGGACATGCTGACTTCCACTCGGCCCAGCCTCCTCCTGGCTGCCACTCACCCCTTCCCCCTGGCTGACATGGTCCTGAGGAGCTGCCACCTCCTGGCTGGCCTCTTCCTGTATCAAAAAAAGGGACATGTTGTAATATTTTGCTCAATCAAGCACACACACACATTATTTGGCTCTAGACTCTTTTTGTTTTCTTAATTTAAATAGACCTGCCTGTCCTTCAGACCCCTCAGTTGGCATCCCTGAGATCCCTAGTTTTTTGCACACGCCTTTTTTTGTTGGTCCAAACGTTACAATTTTAACAATACTAACTCAAGAATCAAACCCAAATTAGAAGCAAATAAATATTTATGAAACTACTATACCTCACTGAAGATCGCCAGATCTGGGTCCATGTCAGCCAGGCCCTCCTCTGGCTCTGCAGGGGCGTGGGGATCCTGGGAAGTTCCGCTGCAAGGAAGCGTGGGAGGAAGGCTGGAAGGAAGATTGGAAAGTGATGGCCGGCCCTCCAGTTCATCATCCAAAAATGCAAGCTCGCGGAAGTACCACAGCCTGGGCTCCTTTTGCGCATCTGCTGCTGATCCAGATCGTTTGGTTTTAACCTCTTTATATACCTTACGATAGGTGCTCCTGAGATTGCTCATTTTATCCTTCACCATGTTTGCTGTGCAGGATGGAACCCACGTCTGCATGTAGGTTGCTATCTCTTGTAGAGTGTCTGCTCTGAGGTTCTTATTGGGGTAGCCTGGGTGCCTGGTATCCCATAGATTAGCCTTTTCTCTATATATTTCTATTAATTTAAGTGTGTTTTCTTGAATAGCCAACTGGTCCATCTCTCTCTTTTTTTTTCTAGGTTCAGATTAATGCTCTAGAATATACAAATAAAAATGTATTAAAACCCACAAGAAAAATGGCTCAGCTTTATCATTTTCTGAATATGTATGTGTACAATCATTGTGGAACTAGTATACAAACACATTGGGGGTTATTTACTAAAGAAAAAATCACTTTAGCACTGCAAAAGCACTTGAAAGTACACTGCCTGAAAGTGCACTTGGAAATGCAATCGCTGTAGCCCCGAAGGGGACATGCAAGAAAAAATATATATTCAATTTTAGCCTCCACCTGATTGGTTGATAAAATAAGCAGAGCTTCCCTTCATTTCAGATCTTCCCCTCCACATCTATGGAGAATGCCCTTCCAAGTCCACTTGCAGTGCAAACTGGATTTCCCTTTAGTAAATAACCCCCAATGTGTCCTGCTGATACAATGCTGGCCAGCTCCACTCCATTGTTGTGCAATTCATTTTTGGAACATGCAGACCCTTTGGTAACATGAAAATAAATACATGCCATCTCTTTAATCATCCACAATTTTTTTATTTTTCCAAAAATGAAGCCACTAGTTATTGTGTAGATATCATGCACCTCACACAGCATTGAGGAGCTAATACACAACCTAATTACCTCTGCCCAAACAATACAGAACAATACATGCATGATGTGAATCCACAAGACAAAAATAAAGAGGTAGAGCATTGTCATATATATATGTAGTGATGTGTTCAATCATTTTTGTCCAAAACTTGCATTGGTGGCCCCAAGCTACCTAAATAGCGCAAACGCTCCTAACAACATTCCAAACCCCCACCCCCACATGGGGTTTCAAAGTTGAGACGCCTCTGCTGATCCCATGTTGTAATTTACCTTCGTGTCTGTAGCTCCTCGCGTACGCTCGAGTAATCTCCGCGTAACCGACGTAATCACGTCGATCTCCTTATATAGGCCGCGCAAAGCTATACTGCCGCCCTCTTCGTTCGCAATGTCTCCGCCCGTTTTTAACCCCCCCATTTCAACATCCAGGGCCTCATATTGCAAGTTACCGGCATATGTGTATGTCATCGTTTTAACGCGCGCGTAAGCTCCGCGTAAACACGATGTATTCATCCGCGCATGCGTGAAACGCCGCCTTCGTCCACGCCCATGACGGAACTTTTCCTCTTTTCCACGCCCCTTATCAGTGGGAAACGAAAAGATGGCCATGTCCCACGAGCGAGCATTACCCGCTCATGAGGATCAGGAAGGGACACAACCAGGAACGTCACGCTCAAGGAGCAAACGGTACAAGGCCACAAATATGAGTTTGGAGGAGATGGTGGAGATGGTACACATCCTGCGCAGGAAGGATTATGATGGGGATTATGGCCCATACAGCACCCCGAACCGCCGTAAGGCCAAAATTATGGACAAGGTGGCGAAGAGGCTTACTGAGATCTTTGGGGTGAGCAGGTCCAAAGAGCAGCTACGCAAGCGCTGGTCCGATTTGAAGTTGCGTGAGCCACACCAGTTTCGGAAGATAAAGAAAATCCTGGATAAAAGTAGGTATTATTTTTGTGGGGGGGGGGGGGGTTTTGCAATTGTGTGATATCATTGTTTGATATGTATATTTATGCATGTGCCTTGTTGGAATGGTTGTACTTTGGAAGAATTATTTTTGGATATTTCCTGTAATATGAAAAAAAACACACACACACACACCAAATAAGAAGTTATGCACGATCGTTCTTTAGAAACATCGGTCAATCACCTTGTTTCATCCACATACTATGTCCTAAGGAACAGCACACCAGGACATGGCTATTTGGCATTTATAGAGAAAAGTTATTACACATTTTGGATAAAATTATGTAGATTTCCTAACTGATTTGAATGTGAAAAGACAAACAGGATTCATTCACATTCACACAGTGATAATAAGCAGCTGGATTCACATCTGGACTCAAGAGCACCTGTGTCTCCCCCATAATGAGATTCATTTTTAACAGTCTGTGACACCTAATTTTTAGGGAGGGGCATCCATGCAGGGGCAGACTGACCACTGAGGAAATCGGACACTGCCCGAGGGCCCCATGCCCCTAGGGGGCCCCATCAGAGATGCCAGGCTCATTTCAACCAGGGACAGTATGTAAAAATCTGCTAATTTAGCTCATCTGTCCCTGATATGTCCAAAGCCTACATGCTTTTGATGTGAAACTACTGACTGAGATTGTAGCTGCCCCGCCTCTATACTGCCACCTGGCTTAGTGGGCATTTGTAAGCCTGGGGGCCCCTAATATTCTATTGCCCGGGGGACCCATGAGTTGTCAGTCCGGCCCTGCTTCCATGTGTGTCCCTTCGCTAAAAAGGGTAATTAGCACAGCTTGGGAGAAGTCATTAGAAAAACAAAGGTTAAGGTTTGGTGGCGGAAGACAATAATCCTAAGTTTATAAAACACTTTGACACAATGATTATGATTTATTAATGCCCTCCTCAAATATCTGTGTGCTGATAAGTATACCTTTTGTTTTCTGATATTTCTAGGGGAAAGAACAGGACAGAAATTGGAGGACGCAAGGAGGCCCAAACTCTCTCATAAGAAAAAATCTAGCCATGTGGAGGAGGAGGACCAGGTAGAAGAAGGAGTGGTGGAAGGGAGAGATGAGGAAGACGCAAATGTGGAAGGAGTATTTAGTGAAGAAGAAGGAGTTGGTGAAGAAGAAGGAGTTGGTGAAGAAGAAGGAGTTGGTGAAGAAGAAGGAGTTGGTGAAGAAGAAGGAGTTGGTGAAGAAGAAGGAGTTGGTGAAGAAGAAGGAGTTGGTGAAGAAGAAGGAGTTGGTGAAGAAGAAGGAGTTGGTGAAGAAGAAGGAGTAGTTATTGAAGGAGTTGTTGTAGAAGAAGGAGGAGTTATTGAAGAAGGAGTTGTTGTAGAAGAAGGAGGAGTTATTGAAGAAGGAGGAGTTATAGAAGAAGGAGGAGTTATAGAAGAAGGAGGAGTTATTGAAGAAGGAGGAGTTATTGAAGAAGGATTGATTGTGGAAGAAGGCGAAGTTGTGGATGATGGAGAGGTGGAGATTAGTAGCACAACAGGTCAGTGTCACCGCAGCTTCACACAGGGAGAAAGAGATGTAGATAGGCCTGCACATTACTAATGTATTTTTATTTTATTTTTTTATAGGGGATGAAGATGCTGCAAGCACATCCAGTAGTCCACCTTTTTCACGTGCAAGTGCACAAATTGTCATCCAACAAATTATGGAGTGTAGCACAGAGATGGATAATATGAGGCAAACAATGGTTGTAATTGAACAAAATTACAAAAATATTATTGATATGATGGGCCGTATCAAAGACTAAATCCCCCTGCCCGGCCCCCCCCCCATCACCCATCCGTCTTGCAAACAAAAAAAAATGTTTTATAAAAATAGAAAGATGCACACACAGTGTGTCCACATGTGCTATCTGCCATCACAGGTTATGGATTGTCTTTGCTTTGTGGGTACACCCCCTTCCTCCCTTCTCAAGCAGGTAAGAGGGAAGGGTTTGCACCCACAAAACACATGCATTGATCACCCATGATGCCAGATAGCACATGTGGACATTTGATATAATCCTCATTTTTGGGCCCTCTCACTCACACACAAGAATGTGTGCATCTTCCAAGTTTGTTGTGTTCCGGGGTGACATTGGGAGACTGTTGTAGTAATGACCTTGTTGTACTTAGTATTTTTAGTGGTTTTGAAAAATATTTTATATTTTTTCTAAAAAAAATGTTTGGTATAATCCATATTTTTGCATCAAAAATTTAAAAAAAAAAAAAAATGTTTTTACTCCAAAAATGTTACATGGTGGCAAACCCAAAAATTGTTGATAAAAAATTTTGTACGCTAACATGAGTGGCTTGTTGTTTATATATGCTGAATACCCAGTTTGTAGATGAGTGACTTGTAACTACAGCCATAAACCCGGTTTTAAGTACACACTAGCGTTTAGTTCTTACCGCTGCAAATCACAATATCAGCCTCACTTCTGCGTAAAAAACAATATTCTTCCAACACCAGCTTGTTCAGTTAAGCCAGATTTTAGAAATGCTGGTATCTCATTGGTTTGTGTGCAGAAGTGACCCTTCTATTGTGGACTTAAAAGTGGGGTATGGCTGTAATGTCCAATTGTGGTTATTTACTAAAACATGACAACTACATTTGGCACTAGAAGTGCACTAGTTTCAGAACCAAGAAGACAGAGATAAATAGAAAAAGCAATAATGACAAACAACTGTATATAGAGTCCAATGGTCAAATTATTTATTATATTTTGTAATATTTCTTTCTTTTGGGGGCCGAATTAGAAAGAAATATGATCTGGCATAGCTATGGCCCCCCGGCCCATGAAGTACTCAACATATTTGTCGCGTACCTCACGAGCAGATTGGGTGACCGAGCCAGCGCGACCAGTGTCCAGCCCAGGAAGGGTATCTGAGGGTAGTCCTGCCTCAGCACCGATGTTGGGTAGGTACGTCTGGGAATGCCTGCGTAAAAAATTATGCAATATGCAACAGGCAAAAACAATATGGTTCAATTTATATTCCGCCATATTTATCGCTGTCAGGAACAGGCGGAACCGGCTGGCGAGTATCCCAAAGGCATTCTCGACTACCCTCCGGGCCCTGGCTAGCCTAAAATTGAACACCCTCCTCTCCGGGGTAAGAGTCCTCTGGGGAAAAGGCCGCATGAGGTGAGGTCCAAGCCCGAAAGCTTCGTCCGCTAAAAAAACAAACGGAAGTCCTTCCACATTGTCTTCATCCGGTGGCAGTTCAAGACCACCAGTTTGTAGACAGTTGTAAAATTGAGTCCGCGCAAACACTCCACCATCAGACAGCCGGCCGTTCTTCCCCACGTCCACATACAAAAATTCGTACTGTGCCGACACCACCGCCATCAACACGATACTATGAAAACCTTTGTAGTTAAAATAGTAGGACCCCGAACGGGCTGGTGGCACTATGCGGACGTGTTTCCCATCTATTGCTCCTCCGCAGTTTGGAAAATCACAACGCAGGGCAAATTGGGAAGCCACAGTCTGCCATTCCTGTGGCGTGGAGGGAAACTGTGGGGACAAAAAAAATAAACATAAATAGTACTTAGGCACATAAACATTGCAAACACAATACAAAAACCATACTTGTGCACCATCACACAGTATTAACAATTTTATCTTATTATTGGGGTGGAGTTGTGGCCACTAAAAAAACCCACTTATTATCACACTCCCCACCCCTCTGATGGGGCAACATTTTTTTAGGGGGGGTTGGGGTTGAACTACAATGCAGCAAAGAAAAATATGCCACACACACCAAAAAAAAAAAGGCTAGGTGTGTTTGTCCCTAGGATAGCATGCTGGACAGGTTAATAGTCATGCAAGGAAAAAATATGTAGGTAGGCCAACAAAAAGAACATGGAAAGCTTAACAACATGCATGCATGGGGAGAAAAGGCAACATTCAACACTCAGCATGGAAAAAGCATGGTCATTATAGGGAACAAATGCCAAACCAAAAAAAAAAAATCACATTTATAAAGACAGAGAATGTGAGCTTCAGAAAAGAGGAAACATACCTTCAGATACTCCTCCTGCATGACTTGTATGACAGCAGAACACGTCTCCGGTATGATGATCCCAAGCGCCTGGGGAGAGATGCCTGTTGAGAACTTGAGGTCCTGCAGGCTCCTCCCAGTCGCCAGGTACCGCAACGTGGCAATAAGCCTCTGCTCGGCCGTGATCGCTTGGCGCATCACAGTGTCCTGCCTCGTGATATAGGGGGACAGAAGATCCAGCAGACGGTTGAAAACGGGGTCCGTCATACGGAGAAAGTTCCTGAAGTCATCAGGATTATTCTCCTGGATTTCCCTAAGCAGAGGCATATGAGAGAATCGGTCACGCTGGCGCAACCAATTCTTGGCCCAGGAACTCCTCCTCCCCCTGTTCCTGGCCAAAGGTCTGGAATAATTATAACATCCAGAAGCAAGCCCATATCCAGCACGAACTCTAGCAAAGTTACGCTGCTGCTCCATAATGGCTTCAAACCGGCCGGCTGGTCAGTCAAGAACACACTCACAGAAAGCACCCCCTAATCCAGCAAGACCTGCAAAATACGCTCGACAAACAGATACCCGCGGACAGAACGCCACTGCAAAGCAGAAACGACCTGACAGCCAGCACTGACTGCCAAATACGCACCCACAAGCACACACTGAACCCGAGAATACGACCTGTAAAGCGCGGAGACCGAAAAGCGCGAATCGGCTCTAACCAAACCTTTGCTAACACGTTACTAGCAAAAGAGGAACAGAGGGCGGCGCCGTAAGCTTTGGTCTTCCCCTTTATAGTGACGTCGTACGTGGTTTACGTGCACGCGTTCTGGTCCGGGGAGATTTCTATCCGCTCGTGTGTACGCACAGCAGACCAACAGACAGATTTGCTGCGTCGGCTGGAAACGGTCGGGCCGACACATTTGAACAAATCTGTCCCCTCGTGTGTACGCCGCCTTAGAGATCTCCTAATTGTACACCATGCGATAAGGGTGTCCTGTAAAAGTAGATTTTATGAGGTTATGAGGTAGCATTTTTAGGGTTAAAATACAGTATAGCTGTTAGATTCAGAGGAGACACCATTGCTGCCTCTAGTGTCTTATTTGAGTAGTTAGAATTTTCTAATATTCAATCTATACCAATCCTCAAAAATCATGTTAGATTATAACTCCTAATGTTAGGAAGATCTAATTCTCCCTCACTCTTTGGGAAATATAGCTTGGAAATAGAGATGAGTGTTTTTTTCATCATCATAAAAAGGATGTTATGGCTTTAGTTATTGTTTTGATGCCTGTATGTTTGAGTAAAGGTGGGATGATTGGATATAAAAGTTTAGCGAAGCAGAACATTTTAAAAAGATGACACCTCCCAAAAAGTGAGATTGGAAGACTCATCCATGCTTCCAACTCTGATGCAATAAAAAAATAAATAAGTGGTGGGTTATTAAAAAAATATAGTGATGAAGGCTCCCTTCTTATTTTTATCCCTAGGTATGTGATATATTGAGTAGCTATTTTAAATGGGGAATTAGAGGCCCATAGTTATGATCTTAATGTATTTAATGGCAAAATGTCGCTTGTGCAGCCTTTAAAGGTATTACAAATATCTTGTAGTATTGGCATATCCCTTATTGGATTTGACGTTAAAATTAGAATGTTGTCTGCAAATAATGCTGATTTAGGTGTTAAATCTCCTGTTTTGATGCCTGACTAGATGGGAGAGCAACTGCTTTGCGGTGCCTGCAGCCAGGCCCGGACTGGCCATAGGGCAAACCCAGCAAATGCCTGTGGGCCACGGGCCGGCTTCGGCGGCCAACAGGCCGTATGTCAAGTCTCCCCAGGGGTGTTCACCACCAACACAGCGCCAGATAGAGAGAGATCAGCTGGGGTATCATAGCCAGCTCTGACACTCCTCCCCTCCCCTTGCTGCCCCCATGGCGAGTTAGAGGAGAGGAGCTGCTTCTACTCCTCCCCCTCCTCTCTTTTTCTCCTCCCGTGTCTGCCCCGCCCACTCTCCCGATGGACACTGTTCTGCTGCCTAAGGGATGTGGGTGGGAAGATTCAAGCCCAGCAATCAGAAAGGAAAGATGGAGTCTGATATCCATCCATCCAGTCAGTCCCTCCTGCCTCTGAGTGAGTACTGAGAGTACTGTACACTGATGTATGGGGTGCCCTTCATTCCTTTCTCTCTCGCTCTATCTTCACCTTTCTTTCTTTCTCTCTCTCTCTCTTTTTTCTCTTTTTTTTTTCTCGTTTGCACCCCCCACCAGCTGCCACTGTAGATAGATAGATAATAATCTATCTAGCTATCTATCTACAGTGGCGGCTGGTGCTCAAAATTTTTGGTGGGCGCAAATGAAAAAAAAAAAACAATTGCAGCCTCACTGTGCCCATCAAACGCAGCCACTGGGCCCATCAATTGTCACCACTGTGCAATGCCATCAAACGCAGCCACTGTGCCATCAAACACAGCCACTGTGCCATCAAACGCAGCCACTGTGCCATCAATTGTCACCACTGTGCCATGCCATCAAACACAGCCACTCTGCCATCAATTGTCACCTATGTGCCATGCCATTAAACACAGCCACTGTGCCATCAATTGTCACCACTATACCATGCCATCAAACACAGCCACTGTGCCATGCCATCAAACACATCCACTGTGCCATCAATCGTCACCTCTGTGCCATGCCATCAAACACAGCCACTGTGCCATCAATTGTCACCACTGTGCCATGCCATCAAACGCAGCCACTGTGCCATCAATTGTCACCACTCTGCCATGCCATCAAACACAGCCACTGTGCCATGGCATCAAACACAGCCACTATGCCATCAAGTGTCACCACTGTGCCATGCCATCAAACGCAGCCACTGTGCCCTTCAATTTCGCCACTGTGCCAATTGATGCCCCTGTGCCCTTTAATTGTTGCCACTGTGCCCATCGTCGCCACTGTGCCCATCGTCGCCACTGTGCCCATCGTCGCCACTGTGCCCATTGTCGCCACTGTGCCCTTTAATTGTTGCCACTGTGCCCATTGTCGCCACTGTGCCCATCGTTGCCACTGTGCCCATCGTCGCCACTGTGCCCATCGTTGCCACTCTGCCCATTGTCGCCACTGTGCCCATCGTCGCCACTGTGCCCATCGTCACCACTGTGCCCATCGTCACCACTGTGCCCATCGTCGCCACTGTGCCCATTGTCGCGGCTGAGGCAGAGGTGGTGGCGCTCCGGCGCCCTCTATAGACGCACTGCCACTGTCTATCTATATCTATCTATCTATCTATCTATTTATCTTTATCTATCTTCCTTCCTTCTCTTCTTTCGTTCTATCTTTATCTATCTTTCTTTCTTTATCTATCTTCCTTACTTCCCTTCTTTATCTATCTATCTATCTATCTATCTATCTATCTATCTATCTATCTATCTATCTATCTATCTATCTATCCATATATCTATCTATCTATCTATCTATCTATCTATCTATCTATCTATCTATCTATCTATCTATCTATCTATCTATCTATCTATCTGTCTATCTATCTATCTTCCCTTCTTTCTTTATCTATATTTCTTTCTTTATCTATCTTCCTTCCTTCTCTTCTTGCTTTCTATCTTTATCTATCTTTCTTGTTTATCTATCTATCTTTCTTGTTTATCTATCTTTCTTGTTTATCTATCTATCTATCTATCTATCTATCTATCTATCTATCTATCTATCTATCTATCTATCTATCTATCTATCTTCCCTTATTGCTTTCTATCTATCTATCTATCAATCTATCTTCCTTCCTTCCCTTCTTTCTTTTTATCTTTATCTATCTTTCTCCCCCCCCCCGGGCTGCTCATTCTAAAATGCCCAGGCCTATTTTTTGTCCCAGTCCGGGCCTGCCTGCAGCTGCTGCTGCCGAGTCTCTCACTCTCTCTCTCTCTCATCATCAGGGCCGGTAGGCTGCCTGTCCTGAGGCTGCTTTGAGCTGTAGCTGACTGCAGCGCTCCCCTCTCTCCTGCGTGTATGACATTGGGCATCTCTGGCTGTGTATGAGAGCTGGATCTGTGTTCGGCTGTGCTGCCTGTGCTAGACCTGCTCGTGTGATAGTAGATGGAGATGGAACACTGATTGAATCAGTGTTTTGTCTATTACATAAGCCCATCTAGGGGGGACCTTGCTAGAGCACACTGCCCTGCCAAACACAGACCTACAGCTCCTGTTTGTTCCATGACACACCTGCTGTGTGTGATCTAGGTAATGCCATGGTGAGTGCCATGCACAGTGTGGCTGCATTAATAGACAAAAGTGGGGCTGCATTAATAGACAAAAGTGGGGATGCATTTATATACAAAATTGGGACTGGATTCATAGACAAAAGTGGGACTGGATTCATAGACAAAAGTGGGACTGGATTAATAGACAAAAGTGGGACTTGATTCATAGACAAAAGTGGGACTGGATTCATAGACAAAAGTGGGACTGGATTTATATACAAAGGTGGGACTGCATTCATATACAAAGGTGGGACTGCATTCATATACAAAGGTGGGGCTGCATTGATATACAAAAGTGGGACTGCATTAATATACAAAAGTGGTAGTACATTAATAAACAAAAGTGGGTTTGCATTAATATACAAAAGTGTGGCTGCGTTCATATGCACAGTGAGGCTGCAATGATGGGTACTGATGAGGCTGCATTGATCTCTTGTACCATGTCTTCAGACTCTAAACATCCCTTGTACCATGCCTGCAGTCTCTGACCATCCCTTGTACCATGCCTGCAGTCTCTGACCATCCCTTGTACCATGCCTGCAGTCTCTGACCATCCCTTGTACCATGCCTGCAGTCTCTGACCATCCCTTGTACCATGCCTGCAGTCTCTGACCATCCCTTGTAGCACGTCTACCACGTCTGCAGTCTCTGACCATCTCCTGTACCATGTCTGCAGTCTCTGACCATCTCTTGTACCATGTCTGCAGTCTCTGACCATCTCTTGCACCATGTCTGCATTCTCTGACCATCTATTGTACCATGTCTGCATTCTCTGACCATCTCTTGTACTATATCTTCAGTCTCTGACCATCTCTTGTACCATGTCTGCATTCTCTGACCATCTCTTGTACCATGTCTGCATTCTCTGACCTTCTCTTGTACTATGTCTGCAGTCTCTGACCATCTCTTGTACCATGTCTGCAGTCCCTGACAATCGTCTAGAAACTATGGGATAGATTTATGGCATTTACATTTAAATATTTTTTACTAGTAATGGCGGCAATCATTGATTTTTTAGCGGTACTGCAACATTGCAGCGGACACATCGGACACCTAATTGAGTTCTGTAAGCAACACCTTATTTTCTGGCAGTGCCCCTCCCGAGACTAGAGTCTGGATCCGCCCTTGCTAGACGGTGGCTCAATTGCTAAGGTAAACAGTAATGATGACAAAGGACAGCCTTGGTGAGTTCCCTTTAGATAATGGGACAGTAGCTTACATAAATCCTGAAGTAATTATTTGAGCTGTGGAAGAGGAATACATTCATTTCAACATTTAATGTAATAATAGCTGAATCTTTATCTGGAAGAGATTTGGCATATTTAAGAGCTAGTATTACTTTGCAAATGTTCAGCGTTGCTAATCTTCCTTTTACAAATCCTGCTTGTGCGTGATGGATTATAGTAGGTATTATTATTTTTTTTTAAGTATTTTGACGTCTATGTTCATAAGCAAAATGGGCCTATAAGAGCCTGCCAAAGTAGGGTATTTTTTCTCTTTTGCTTTTCATTTTATATATGCCTGAAGACCTGTTGGTGAATATGGCCCCCTTCCCAGATGTTTGTGTAGGTTTTTTGTAAGGGTATTGGATATGTAGTCTTCTGTTATTTTATAAAATTCAGAGGAATATTGTTAGCCAGATGTGTAATCATATGTTGAACTTCCTCAATAGTAATGGATGCATTTACATTTTTTAACTGTCAAAATGTCATTTTGGGTAATTTATTTTGATCCAGAAGTGAGGTGGCAGTTGCACTAAGGGTTCTTCCAAATATGAATCTTATAGAAACCTGATAGTAAATTAATTATTTCACTTGGGGTGTTAGCTATGGTTGCTTTAGGATTTTTTAAAGTTAATATGTTAGTAGGTTGGAAAGGGCCTTTACTGAGTTTAGCTAGCAATTTCCCTGATTTGTTGCCAGATTTATGAAACTGTAGTGAGGCAAATGATGATTTATTATGTTCTTGTTGGTCAGCCCATAGGTCAAATTGTATTTTTGCTTCACGCCAGGCTTTTTTATTCTCTAGAGTGTTTTGTTGAGTTAAATTGTTGTGCTCTCCTCAGGGCAGCACTATCTAAACGATAATTTTCAGCTGAGTGTTTTTTAAACTGTGAATGATAAGCTTTTATCTTTTCTCTGAGAAAGGCTTTAGCTGTTTCCCAGTATACGTTAGGATTTAATGTGTGGTAAGTTAGTTCAAATTCATTCCAAGCTTTTTTTAAGTGGCACTGGAAACCCTATTTTGTTTGCTAAGAAAGAGGGGAACCTCCACAATCTTAAATTGCCTTGGGATTGTATGTTCGTTAGAGCTAAGCTTATTGGACCATGGTCTGATATCAATATGTCATCTATATAAGTCTCTTTGACAAATGGCGCTGAGGATGTGAAGAAGAAAAATCCTTGAGAAGGAGTTGTGAGGAGACAAGTAAAACGTATACTCTCTATCCAAGGGATGTGTTAGCTGCCAAACGTCTGCGGGGAAGATATGAAATGAGGGGAAACTCTGCTAATTTTATTATTCAGTCATGTGCAAGCTAAAATGCTGTTTTTTATTTTCCTTGCATGTCCCCCTTGGAGCTACAGTGACTGCACTTCCAAGTGCACATTCAAGTTCACTTTGCACTTGTAGTTTGCACTTGTAGTGCAAAGTGGATTTGACTTTAGTAATCAACCCCCATGTTTTTGATTTAAGGTGGTAATAGAACTGGAGGAGGAATTTATTTTATTAGGTCCAGGAGTGGGTCTAAATGATATATCTTCCTCTGGCTTCATGGTCGCATTGAAATCCCCTCCCATTATGCAGTGATCTTCAGGAGCGTTCATAACCTAAGTATTGAGATCTTAATAGAATGATTTACTAAGTGTATTTGGTGTATAAATGTTAGTAATGGCCATGTTACGTGTGCTAACTTTAAAGTTTAATAGTTTGTTTATGACCTAAATGGTCTTTGTCTACTGCAGTTATATTATAGGATACATTTTTGTAAAGTAAAGTTATTACTCCGGCCTTACGGCCCACTGCAGAGGATCATATTGCCTCCCCTACCCATAGCTTATGTATGTGTTTGTTGTCATCATCAGTGTGTCTCCTGGAGTAAAGTGTATCGTTTTTTAACCACTTCCATACAGGGCACTTATACACCTTCCCGCCCAGACCAATTTTTAGGTTTCAGGGCTGTTGCACTTTGAATGACAATTGCGCAGTCATGCTACACTGTACCCAAACTAAATTTGTATAATTTTGTACCCACAAATAGAGCTTTCTTTTGGTGGTATTTGATCACCTCTGCGATTTTTATTTTCTGCAAAAAAAATAAAAAAATGAATTTAGAATTTTTTTTTGTTTCCGTTATAAAACATTGTAAATAAGTAAATTTTCTCCTTCACTGATGGGCACTGATGGTACTGCACTGACGGCACTGATAAGGCAGCACTGATGGGCACCGATGAGGTGGCACTGATGTGGTGGCATTGATGGGCACTGATGATGGGCAGTAATATGCGGCACTGATGGGCAGCACGGATGGGCACTGATGGGCGGCACGGATGGGCACTGATGGGCAGCACAGATGGGCACAGATAGGCGGCACAGATGGGCATGGATAGGTGGCATGGATGGGCACGGATGGGTGGCACGGATGGGCACTGATAGGCGGCATGGATGGGCACTGATAGGTGGCACAGATGGGCATAGATGGGCACTGATAGGTGGCATTAACATGTGTTGTACTAATGGATGCCAATCAGTGCCAAACAATGCCTGACAATCAATGATGCCCATTGTGGGCACTGATTGGCATCCATTGCGGCACTGATTGGCATCCATTGCGGCACTGATTGGCATCCATTATTTGTGTCATCCCTGGTGGTCTAGGGGGGCATAACTTTGTTTTACATCCCTGGTGTTCCAATGGGCATCCCTGGTGGTCCAGTGGGCATTCTCAGGGGGGCTGTGCTGATAATCGATCAGCACAAACCCCCCCTGTCAGAGGAGCAGCCGATCGGCTCTCCTCTACTCACGTCTGACAGACGCGAGTGAGGAAAAGCCGAATACCGGCTTTCCTGTTTACATGGACACGGCTGATCACGTGGTAAAGTGTCTCTGTGAGAGATGCTCTACCTAGATCGGTGTTGCGGGGTGTCAGACTGACACCCTGCAGCAACGATCGCCATGATGCGTGCCCCAGGGGGCGCGTATCGGCTCAATATCCTGAGGACATCATATGACGTCCACTCAGGATATTGAAACCACTTTGCCAACGTCAATATGTCATTGGCGGGCGGCAAGTGGTTAAGATGTCATAAAACATTCATTTTTTTTTTAGGAGATCTCAAACCCTTTGCAATTCAAGACACTATTTTCATATTTGTTCTTTGTGAAGTATACATGTTTTCCAAGTATAGATGCAGATGTAACCAATGTAACCAATTCTTATCAAGCACATTGTCTTATGCCGCGTACACACAATCACTTTTCGGCATAAAAAAAAAAGTTGTTTTTCAGCATGTAGAAAAAACAAAGTTTTTCCAACTTCATCATTAAAAACGATGTTGCCCACACACCATCATTTAAAAAAAAAAAGATGAGCAAAGCGCGGTGACCTACAACACGTATGACGGCACTTTAAAGGGGAAGTTCCATTCAAACTCCCGTCTCAAAACTTGCTTCTGAGCATGCACAGGTTTAAAACGTCGTTTTTAACGTCGTTTTAGTCCACACACGATCATTTTTTACAACACAAAAAACGACATTTTCAAAAACAGCATAAAAAATGTAAGCATGTTCAAATTTTTTTTTTGTCGTTCATCAAGAGAAAAAATGATGTGAAGCCCACACACGATCATTTTAAATGATGTTTTTAAAAAATGTCATTTTATTTCATCACAAAAAACGACCGCGTGTACGCGGCATTAGAGTATTTATTGAAAACATAGCATAATCCCATAACATAGTGTAAAGAAAATTCCACCAATAAGCCACTGACATTCATTTATTCTTTTAATTAAACAAGGGCACTTGGTTTAGATATCACATGCCAGTAGGGGATTCCTCCACATTACTACTGCTCAGGTGGATACTCAATTTAATTGTACCACCTAATGGGACTACATTGACCTGAGATATTTTCAGTGACAGCTATGTTGTAATGATGGTTCTGTTTGGCAATCATTATTTCCAAACAGCTTCCTTACTTTTTATTAGAGGCAACATACATTTGTATATTCCATTCTTATATTTTTTTGAATTTCGGTACCAGTTCCATTAAATATCAATGGGACATTTTTGCTGCACTATGGAGAATTGATTTACTTAATGGTCTTTTCATGGTCCTCCTAAGTCCGAGAATGCCTAACTCCACTCTTTTAGGTACAGTTATATATTTCCTTATATGTTGCTATCTACACTTTTGGTATTTATTATTTACAATTCCTTTATATTGTGTACTAAGGTTGGTCCTTAGGCCGCGTACACACGATCAAATCTGTCTGCTGAAACCCATCTGCCGGGCCGTTTCAGCAGACAGATTCGATCGTGTGTACGGGCGAGCAGACAGATTTGTCCACCCGACAGATTTCAAAGCATGCTTTGAAATCTGTCTGCTGCAAACCCGTCTGTCCGACATGTTCGATGGTTAGTACACAAAACCATCGGACCAAAATCGCACGCATGCTCAGACAAAAGGAGGGGACGGGAGCACTCGTTCAGGTAAACCTCGTGTTTGTTTGTGAGTTGGCACATTCGTCATTTTAACTATCTATAGTGTATCGTTTATTGCCTTTTTTTTTTCTTCGTTCTCTTGCTAGAATCAAGCCGTTCTATTGCTGATGCTATTTAGACTGAGTTGTCCCAATATAGCAAAGTTTGATTGTAGGATTTGGCGTTGTCTTTTTGTAATTATTTTCTTGCCGCATGTCCTAATTTTTTGTGCTTTCCTCCACATGAATAGATTTATATTTTTTTACTTAATGTTGTTCTAATTTATTTTTACGTTGTCATCTGCTGTTTATTTTGTGCTTGCATTATTTTGTTTTCTTTTTGTTTGTTTTCAAAGCTTATTTTTTGTTTTTGTTTGCAACTTATTTTTTTTTTTTTTACAATGCATTTATTTTATTTTTGCACCTTTTTTTTTACAATGCATTTTTTTTTTTGCACCTTTTTTTTACAATGCATTTTTTTTTTTTGGCTTTGCAAATGATGTAAACTTTTTGTCTTTTGGGGTTTCCATGGTTTACCAAGTTGTCACTCCAAACCTACCCCCCCACCCAGGAGTTTGTGTCCTTACAAAATTACACCTTGTATTTTTAGAATGTTTGGGGCCTAATCACCACAGTAGAAAACACAATAGACAAGGTTTGAACGTAAATACAAAAAGCCATTTATTTAGGCACTAAACCAAATTATAAAGAACAACCTCACATTTTTGGATAATGAACTGGAAGGCAGGTAATCACCTTCTCTTCTTACTTCCAGCCTTCCTTCCTGGCTGCCTTGCAGCGGAACGTCCACGGGCCCATCCATGGCCCCTTGCAGGTGCGGATGATGTGGCAGCAGGAGGCAGAAGATGGGGAGCAGGCTGGGCTGGGTCACTCAGGTCTGTGTCCCTGGTCAGCATGCCCCTGTGCATCCAGAGAATGACCTTGTTGATCAAGTCCTTTGCCAGGTCCCTTTGCTCCTCCTCCGCTCGGCTCAGTTCATGTGCCACGGAGGCACTGAAGGCTTCAGTGGGGTTGAGGGGGGCCCTCATTATTTCCGCAGCCTCCCTCATCATTTGGAGGCTCTCCTCCTCCATCTGCCTCATGCGCCTCCTTTGGCCTGGTCGCCTCATCTGGAGGGGAGGAACCTGGCTGATGGTGCTGAGCCTGGGGACATGCTGACTTCCACTCGGCCCAGCCTCCTCCTGGCTGCCACTCACCCCTTCCGCCTGGCTGACATGGTCCTCAGGAGCTGCCACCTCCTGGCTGGTCTCTTCCTGTGTCAAAAAAAGGGACATGTTGTAATATTTAGCACAATCAAGCACACACACATTTTTTGGCTCTAGACTCTTTTGGTTTTCTTCATTAAAATTGAACTGACTGTCCTTCAGACCCCTCAGTTGGCATCCCTGAGACCCCTAGTTTTATGCACACGCCTTTTTTTGTTGGTCCAAACTTTATAATTTTTCCAGTAGTAACTCAAGAATCAAACCCAAATTAGCAGCTAAGAAATATTTAGGAAACTACTATACCTCTTCACTGAAGACCACCATATCTGGGTCCATGTCAGCCAGGCCCTCTGCTGGCTCTGCAGGGGCGTGGGGATCCTGGGAAGTTCCGCTGCAAGGAAGCGTGGGAGGAAGGCTGGGAGGAAGATTGGAAAGTGATGGCCGGCCCTCCAGTTCATCATAAAAAAATGCAAGCTCGCAGAAGTACCAGAGCCTGGGCTCCTTTTGCGCATGTGCTGCTGATCCAGATCTTTTGCTTTTAAGCTCTTTATATACTTTTCGATACGTGGTCCTGAGATTGCTCATTTTATCCTTCACCATGGTCGCTGTGCAGGCTGGAACCCACGTCTGCATGTAGGTTGCTATCTGTTGGAGTGTTTGCGCTCTCAGGGGCTTATTTGGGTAGCCTGGGTGCCTGGTATCCCAAAGGTTGGGTTTTTCCCGATAAACTTCGATTAACCGCAAGGTGTTTTCTTGGATTGCCAACTGGTCCATCTTGGCTTGTTTCTGTCGAGATTAATGGTCTAGAATATACAAAAATAAATATCTAAAAGCCCACATCAAAAATGGCTCAGCTTTGTCATTGTCTGAATATGTATGTGTACAATCATTGTGGAGCTAGTATACAAACACATTGGGGGTTATTTACTAAAGAAAAATTCACTTTAGCACTGCAAAAGCACTTGAAAGTACACTGCCTGAAAGTGCACTTAGAAATGCAATTGCTGTAGACCCGAAGGGGACATGCAAGGAAAAAAAAAAATTCAGTTTTAGCCTCCACCTGATTGGATGAGAAAATAAGCAGAGCTTCCCTTCATTTCAGATCTTCCCCTCAGATCTATGGAGAATGCCCTTCCAAGTGCACTTGCAGTGCAAAGTGGATTTGCCTTTAGTAAATAACCCCCAATGTCTCCTGCTGCTACAATGCTGGCCAGCTCCGCTCCATTGTTGTCCAACTCATTTTTGGAACATGCAGACCCTTTGGTAACATGAAAATAAATACATGCCATCTCTAATCATCCACAATTTTTTCAATGTTACCAATCATCAAGGCACTATTTCATGTGTAGATATCATGCCCCTCACACAGCATTGATGAGCTAATACACTACCTAATTACCTCTGTCCAACCAATACAGAACAATACATGCATGATGTGAATACACAAGACAAAAATAAAGAGGTAGAGCATTGTCATATATATATTTAGTGATGTGTCCAAGCAGTGTTGGCCAAAACTCGCATGGTGGGCCCCAAGCTACCTAAATAGCGCAAACGGTCCAAACAACATCCCAAACCCCCACCCCCCCCATGGGGCTCCAAAGTTTATAGGCCTCTGCTGATCCCATGTTGTAATTTACCTTTGTCTCTGTAGCTCCTCGCGTACGCTCGAGTAATCTCCGCGTAACCGACGTAATCACGTCGTTATCCTTATATAGGCCACGCAAACATATACCGCCGCCCTCTTCGTTCGCAATGTCTCCGCCCGCTTTTAACTCCCCCATTACATGTTTCAACATCCAGGGCCTCATATTGCAAGTTACCGGCATATGTGTATGTCATCGTTTTACCGCGCGAGTAAGCTCTGCGTAAACACAACGTATTCATCTGCGCATGCGTGAAACGCCGCCTTCGTCCAAGCCCATGACGGAACTTTTCCTCTTTTCCACACCCCTTATCACTGTGAAACGAAAAGATGGCGATGTCACACGAGCGAGCATTATCCTCTCATGAGGATCAGGAAGGGACACAGCCAGGAACGTCCCACTCAAGGAGCAAAAGGTACAAGGCCACTAATATGAGTTTTGAGGAGATGGTGGAGATGGTACACATCCTGCGCAGGAAGGATTATGATGGGGATTATGGCCCATACAGCACCCCGAACCGCCGTAAGGCCAAAATTATGGACAAGGTGGCGAAGAGGCTTACTGAGATCTTTGGGGTGAGCAGGTCCAAAGAGCAGCTACGCAAGCGCTGGTCCGATTTGAAGTTGCGTGAGCCACACCAGTTTCGGAAGATAAAGGAAATCCTGGATAAAAGTAGGTGTTTTTTTGGGGGGGGTTTGCAATTGTGTGATCTCATTGTTTGCTATGTATATTTCTGCATGTGCCTTGTTGGCCTGGTTGTACTTTGGAACACATGTTTTTTTTATTTCCTGTAAAAATATGACGTTTTGCACGATCGTTCTTTAGAAACATCGTTCCATCACCTCGTTTCACACAAATACTATGTCCTAGGAAAAGCACACCAGGACATGGCTATTTGGCTTTTAAAGAAAAGTTATTACACATTGTGGATAAAATAATGTCGATTTCCTAACTTATTAGAATGTGAAAAGACAAACAGGATTCATTCACACAGTGATAATAAGCAGCTGGATTCACATCTGGACTCAAGAGCACCTGTGTCTCCCCCATAATGAGATTCATTTTTAACGGTCTCTGACACATAATTTTTAGGGAGGGGCATCCATGCAGGGGCAGACTGACCATTGAGGAACTCGGCACTGCCCGAGGGCCCCATGCCACTAGGGGGCCCCATCAGAGTTGCCAGGCTCATTAAAACCAGGGACAGTATATAAAAACCTGATTATTTTTCTCACCTGTCCCCGATATGTCCAAAGCCTACATGCTTTTGATGTGAAACTACTTTAGAGATTTTAGCTGCCCCGCCTCTATACTGCCACCTGGCTTAGTGGCCATTTGTAAGCCTGGGGGCCCCATAATATTCTATTGCCCGGGAGACCCATGAGTTGTCAGTCCGCCCCTGCTTCCATGTGTGTCCCTTCGCTAAAAAGGGTCATTATCACAGCTTGGGAGAAGTCATTATAAAAACAAAGGTAAGGTTTGGTGGCTGAAGCCAATAATCAAAAGTTTTTAGCCCACTTTGACGCAATGATTATGATTTATTAATGCCCTCCTCCAATATCTGTGTGCTGATAAGTATACCTTTTGTTTCCTGATATTTATAGGGGAAAGAACAGGACAGCAATTTGAGGAGGCAAGGAGGCCCAAACTCTCTCCTAAGAAAAAATCTAGGCATGTGGAGGAGGAGGACCAGGTAGAAGAAGGAGTGGTGGAAGGGAGAGATGAGGAAGACGAAAATGTGGAAGGAGTATTTAGGGAAGAAGAAGGAGTTATGGAAGAAGAAGGAGTTGTTGAAGAAGAAGAAGGAGTTGTTGAAGAAGAAGGAGTTGTTGAAAAAGAAGGAGGAGTTGTTGAAGAAGAAGGAGGAGTTGTTAAAGAAGAAGGAGGAGTTGTTAAAGAAGAAGGAGGAGTTATTGAAGAAGGAGGAGTTGTTGAAGAAGAAGGAGTTGTTGAAGAAGAAGAAGAAGGACTTGTCGAAGAAGGAGGAGTTATTGAAGAAGGAGGAGTTGTTGAAGAAGGAGGAGTTATTGAAGAAGGAGGAGTTGTAGAAGAAGGATTTATTGTGGAAGAAGGCGAAGTTGTGGGTGATGGGGAGGTGGAGATTAGTAGCACAACAGGTCAGTGTCACCGCAGCTTCACAGGGATAAATGGATGTAGATAGGCCTGCACATTACTAATTTAATTTTTATTTTTATTTTATTTATAGGGGATGAAGATGCTGCAAGCACATCCAATAGTCCACTTTTTTCACGTGCAAGTGCACAAATTGTCATACAACAAATTATGGAGTGTAGCACAGAGATGGATAATATGAGGCAAAGAATGGTTGTAATTGAGCAAAATTATAAAAATATTATTGATATGATGGGCCGTATCAAAGACTAAATCCCCCTGCCCCGCCCCCCCATCACCCATCCATCTTGAAAAGCCAAAAATAAATAAAAAAAAGATGAAGATGCACACACAGTGTGTCCACATGTGCTATCTGCCATCACAGGTTATCAATTGTCTGTGCTTTGTGGGTACACCCCCTTCCTCCCTTCTCAAGCAGATGAGAGGGAAGGGTTTGCACCCACAAACCACATACATTGATCACCCATGATGCCAGATAGCACATGTGGACATTTGTCATGGGAGGTCAGGATATAATCCCCATTTGGGCCCTCTCACTCACACACAGAATGTGTGCATCTTCCAAATTTGGCGTGTTCTGGGGTGACATTGGAAGACTGTTGTAGTAATTACAATGTTGTACTTTGTAAGTTGTTTTTTTGTACTATTTTATATATATATATTTTTTTTTAAAGTTTGGGATAATCCATAATGGTTTTTCTAAAAAAAAAAAAAAAAAAAGTTTTTTTACTCCAAAAATGTAAAATTTTGGCAAACCCAAAAAGTTTCTAGTAAAATATTTAAACGCTAAAATGAGTGGCTTGTTCTTTATATATGCTCAATACCCAGTTTGTAGATGAGTGACTTGTAACTACAGGCATAACCCGCTTTTAAGTACACACTAGGGTTTATTTATTACTAGTGTTGAGCGGAATACGCCATATTCGATTTCGCAATATTGCGCGAATATATAGAAGAATATTCGCGAATATTCGCTAATATCGAAAATTCGTGATATTTTATCCAAAAAAAATTTTGAGAAATTTCGCTAATGCGAAATTTCGCTAATGCGAAATTTCGCTAATGCGAAAATGATTGCGAAATTCTCATAAACGGAGATCATTTCCTGTATTACTAAACTAATATGCACTAAACACTAACTCTACACTAACTCTACTTAAAAGAAGGGAGAATAAGGGGGCAAAAGAAGGGCGGAGAAGATAATCGCGCAATATTCCTATTGCACGATTATCTTCTCCGCCCTTCTTTTGCATCAGAGCCAATCAGAATAACTCGAATATTTGGCAAAAGGAATATCGCGCAATATTCCTTTTGCCGAATATTCGAGTTATTCTGATTGGCTCTGATGCAAAAGAAGGGCGGAGAAGATAATCGCGCAATATTCCGTTTGCCGAATATTCGAGTTATTCTGATTGGCTCTGATGCAAAAGAAGGGCGCATCAGAGCCAATCAGAATAACTCGAATATTCGGCAAAAGGAATATTGCGCGATTATCTTCTCCGCCCTTCTTTTGCATCAGAGCCAATCAGAATAACTCGAATATTCGGCAAAAGGAATATCGCGCAATATTCCTTTTGCCGAATATTCAAGTTATTCTGATTGGCTCTGATGCAAAAGAAGGGCGGAGAAGATAATCGCGCAATATTCCGTTTGCCGAATATTCGAGTTATTCTGATTGGCTCTGATGCAAAAGAAGGGCGCATCAGAGCCAATCAGAATAACTCGAATATTCGGCAAAAGGAATATTGCGCGATTATCTTCTCCGCCCTTCTTTTGCCGAATATTCGAGTTATTCTGATTGGCTCTGATGCAAAAGAAGGGCGGAGAAGATAATCGCGCAATATTCCGTTTGCCGAATATTCGAGTTATTCTGATTGGCTCTGATGCAAAAGAAGGGCGCATCAGAGCCAATCAGAATAACTCGAATATTCGGCAAAAGGAATATTGCGCGATTATCTTCTCCGCCCTTCTTTTGCATCAGAGCCTATCAGAATAACTCGAATGCGATTCTCTTATGTTGCCGAAAATTCGCAATGCGAATTTTCAGCAACATAAAAGAATCGCATCAGCTACTCGGCCCAGGGTCTCTCTCTGATCATACCAGCCATGCTTTTAGACGTCGATGGAGATCACTAGGATGTGATCTGTTTTAAAAATAAATTTGAAAAAATAGGAATATTCGCCATAGCGAATATTCGCCGCAATATTTGAGTTATTCGCGAATACTCGAATATGCAATATTCGTAGCGAATATTCGCAATGCGAATATTCGTGAGCAACACTATTTATTACTGCTGCAAATCGCAATATCAGGCTCACTTCTGCATAAAAACCAATAATCTTCTAACACCAGCTTGTTCAGTTAAGCCAGGTTAGAAATCCTGGAAGCTCATTGGTTTGTGTGCAGAAGTGACCCTTCTATTGTGTACTTAAACGTGGGGTATGCCTGTAATGTACAATTGTGGTTATTTACTAAAACATGACAACTACATTTGGCACTAGAAGTGCACTAGTTCGAGAACCAAGAAGACAGATAAAAATAGAAAAAGCAATAATGACAAACAACTGTATATAGAGTCCAATGGTCAAATTATTTATTATATTTTGGAATATTTCTTTCTTTTGGGGGCCGAATTGGAAAGAAATATGATCTGGCATAGCTATGGCCCCCCGACCCATGAAGTACTCAACATATCAGAATAACTTGAATATTCGGCAAAAGGAATATTGCGCGATTATCTTCTCCGCCCTTCTTTTGCATCAGAGCCAATCAGAATAACTCGAATATTCGGCAAAAGGAATATCGCGCAATATTCCTTTTGCCGAATATTCAAGTTATTCTGATTGGCTCTGATACAAAAGAAGGGCGGAGAAGATAATCGCGCAATATTCCGTTTGCCGAATATTCGAGTTATTCTGATTGGCTCTGATGCAAAAGAAGGGCGCATCAGAGCCAATCAGAATAACTTGAATATTCGGCAAAAGGAATATTGCGCGATTATCTTCTCCGCCCTTCTTTTGCATCAGAGCCAATCAGAATAACTCGAATATTCGGCAAAAGGAATATCGCGCAATAAGTTATTCTGATTGGCTCTGATGCAAAAGAAGGGCGGAGAAGATAATCGCGCAATATTCCATTTGCCGAATATTCAAGTTATTCTGATTGGCTCTGATGCAAAAGAAGGGCGCATCAGAGCCAATCAGAATAACTCGAATATTCGGCAAAAGGAATATTGCGCGATTATCTTCTCCGCCCTTCTTTTGCATCAGAGCCAATCAGAATAACTCGAATATTCGGCAAAAGGAATATCGCGCAATATTCCTTTTGCCGAATATTCAAGTTATTCTGATTGGCTCTGATGCAAAAGAAGGGCGGAGAAGATAATCGCGCAATATTCCGTTTGCCGAATATTAGAGTTATTCTGATTGGCTCTGATGCAAAAGAAGGGCGCATCAGAGCCAATCAGAATAACTCGAATATTCGGCAAAAGGAATATTGCGCGATTATCTTCTCCGCCCTTCTTTTGCATCAGAGCCAATCAGAATAACTCGAATATTCGGCAAAAGGAATATCGCGCAATATTCCTTTTGCCGAATATTCGAGTTATTCTGATTGGCTCTGATGCAAAAGAAGGGCGGAGAAGATAATCGCGCAATATTCCGTTTGCCGAATATTCGAGTTATTCTGATTGGCTCTGATGCAAAAGAAGGGCGCATCAGAGCCAATCAGAATAACTTGAATATTCGGCAAAAGGAATATTGCGCGATTATCTTCTCCGCCCTTCTTTTGCATCAGAGCCAATCAGAATAACTCGAATATTCGGCAAAAGGAATATCGCGCAATATTCCTTTTGCCGAATATTCAAGTTATTCTGATTGGCTCTGATACAAAAGAAGGGCGGAGAAGATAATCGCACAATATTCCGTTTGCCGAATATTCGAGTTATTCTGATTGGCTCTGATGCAAAAGAAGGGCGTATCAGAGCCAATCAGAATAACTTGAATATTCGGCAAAAGGAATATTGCGCGATTATCTTCTCCGCCCTTCTTTTGCATCAGAGCCAATCAGAATAACTCGAATATTCGGCAAAAGGAATATCGCGCAATATTCCTTTTGCCGAATATTCGAGTTATTCTGATTGGCTCTGATGCAAAAGAAGGGCGGAGAAGATAATCGCGCAATATTCCGTTTGCCGAATATTCGAGTTATTCTGATTGGCTCTGATGCAAAAGAAGGGCGCATCAGAGCCAATCAGAATAACTCGAATATTCGGCAAAAGGAATATTGCGCGATTATCTTCTCCGCCCTTCCTTTGCATCAGAGCCAATCAGAATAACTCGAATATTCGGCAAAAGGAATATCGCGCAATATTCCTTTTGCCGAATATTCGAGTTATTCTGATTGGCTCTGATGCAAAAGAAGGGCGGAGAAGATAATCGCGCAATATTCCGTTTGCCGAATATTCGAGTTATTCTGATTGGCTCTGATGCAAAAGAAGGGCGCATCAGAGCCAATCAGAATAACTCGAATATTCGGCAAAAGGAATATTGCGCGATTATCTTCTCCGCCCTTCTTTTGCATCAGAGCCAATCAGAATAACTCGAATGCGATTCTCTTATGTTGCCGAAAATTCGCAATGCGAATTTTCAGCAACATAAAAGAATCGCATCAGCTACTCGGCCCAGGGTCTCTCTCTGATCATACCAGCCATGCTTTTAGACGTCGATGGAGATCACTAGGATGTGATCTGTTTTAAAAATAAATTTGAAAAAATAGGAATATTCGCCATAGCGAATATTCGCCGCAATATTCGAGTTATTCGCGAATACTCGAATATGCAATATTCGTAGCGAATATTCGCAATGCGAATATTCGTGAGCAACACTATTTATTACTGCTGCAAATCGCAATATCAGGCTCACTTCTGCATAAAAACCAATAATCTTCTAACACCAGCTTGTTCAGTTAAGCCAGGTTAGAAATCCTGGAAGCTCATTGGTTTGTGTGCAGAAGTGACCCTTCTATTGTGTACTTAAACGTGGGGTATGCCTGTAATGTACAATTGTGGTTATTTACTAAAACATGACAACTACATTTGGCACTAGAAGTGCACTAGTTCGAGAACCAAGAAGACAGATAAAAATAGAAAAAGCAATAATGACAAACAACTGTATATAGAGTCCAATGGTCAAATTATTTATTATATTTTGGAATATTTCTTTCTTTTGGGGGCCGAATTAGAAAGAAATATGATCTGGCATAGCTATGGCCCCCCGACCCATGAAGTACTCAACATATCAGAATAACTTGAATATTCGGCAAAAGGAATATTGCGCGATTATCTTCTCCGCCCTTCTTTTGCATCAGAGCCAATCAGAATAACTCGAATATTCGGCAAAAGGAATATCGCGCAATATTCCTTTTGCCGAATATTCAAGTTATTCTGATTGGCTCTGATACAAAAGAAGGGCGGAGAAGATAATCGCGCAATATTCCGTTTGCCGAATATTCGAGTTATTCTGATTGGCTCTGATGCAAAAGAAGGGCGCATCAGAGCCAATCAGAATAACTTGAATATTCGGCAAAAGGAATATTGCGCGATTATCTTCTCCGCCCTTCTTTTGCATCAGAGCCAATCAGAATAACTCGAATATTCGGCAAAAGGAATATCGCGCAATATTCCTTTTGCCGAATATTCAAGTTATTCTGATTGGCTCTGATGCAAAAGAAGGGCGGAGAAGATAATCGCGCAATATTCCGTTTGCCGAATATTCGAGTTATTCTGATTGGCTCTGATGCAAAAGAAGGGCGCATCAGAGCCAATCAGAATAACTCGAATATTCGGCAAAAGGAATATTGCGCGATTATCTTCTCCGCCCTTCTTTTGCATCAGAGCCAATCAGAATAACTCGAATATTCGGCAAAAGGAATATCGCGCAATATTCCTTTTGCCGAATATTTAAGTTATTCTGATTGGCTCTGATGCAAAAGAAGGGCGGAGAAGATAATCGCGCAATATTCCGTTTGCCGAATATTCGAGTTATTCTGATTGGCTCTGATGCAAAAGAAGGGCGCATCAGAGCCAATCAGAATAACTCGAATATTCGGCAAAAGGAATATTGCGCGATTATCTTCTCCGCCCTTCTTTTGCATCAGAGCCAATCAGAATAACTCGAATATTCGGCAAAAGGAATATCGCGCAATATTCCTTTTGCCGAATATTCGAGTTATTCTGATTGGCTCTGATGCAAAAGAAGGGCGGAGAAGATAATCGCGCAATATTCCGTTTGCCGAATATTCGAGTTATTCTGATTGGCTCTGATGCAAAAGAAGGGCGCATCAGAGCCAATCAGAATAACTTGAATATTCGTCAAAAGGAATATTGCGCGATTATCTTCTCCGCCCTTCTTTTGCATCAGAGCCAATCAGAATAACTCGAATATTCGGCAAAAGGAATATCGCGCAATATTCCTTTTGCCGAATATTCAAGTTATTCTGATTGGCTCTGATACAAAAGAAGGGCGGAGAAGATAATCGCACAATATTCCGTTTGCCGAATATTCGAGTTATTTTGATTGGCTCTGATGCAAAAGAAGGGCGTATCAGAGCCAATCAGAATAACTTGAATATTCGGCAAAAGGAATATTGCGCGATTATCTTCTCCGCCCTTCTTTTGCATCAGAGCCAATCAGAATAACTCGAATATTCGGCAAAAGGAATATCGCGCAATATTCCTTTTGCCGAATATTCGAGTTATTCTGATTGGCTCTGATGCAAAAGAAGGGCGGAGAAGATAATCGCACAATATTCTGTTTGTCGAATATTCAAGTTATTCTGATCGGCTCTGATGCAAAAGAAGGGCCGAGTAGCTGATGCGATTCTCTTATGTTGCCGAAAATTCGCAATGCGAATTTTCAGCAACATAAAAGAATCGCATCAGCTACTCGGCCCAGGGTCTCTCTCTGATCATACCAGCCATGCTTTTAGACGTCGATGGAGATCACTAGGATGTGATCTGTTTTAAAAATAAATTTGAAAGAATAGGAATATTCGCCATAGCGAATATTCGCCGCAATATTCGAGTTATTCGCGAATACTCGAATATGCAATATTCGTAGCGAATATTCGCAATGCGAATATTCGTGAGCAACACTATTTATTACTGCTGCAAATCGCAATATCAGGCTCACTTCTGCATAAAAACCAATAATCTTCTAACACCAGCTTGTTCAGTTAAGCCAGGTTAGAAATCCTGGAAGCTCATTGGTTTGTGTGCAGAAGTGACCCTTCTATTGTGTACTTAAACGTGGGGTATGCCTGTAATGTACAATTGTGGTTATTTACTAAAACATGACAACTACATTTGGCACTAGAAGTGCACTAGTTCGAGAACCAAGAAGACAGATAAAAATAGAAAAAGCAATAATGACAAACAACTGTATATAGAGTCCAATGGTCAAATTATTTATTATATTTTGGAATATTTCTTTCTTTTGGGGGCCGAATTAGAAAGAAATATGATCTGGCATAGCTATGGCCCCCCGACCCATGAAGTACTCAACATATTTGTCGCATACCTCACGAGCAGATTGGGTGGCCGAGCCAGCGCGACCAGTGTCCAGCCCAGGAAGGGTATCTGAGGGTAGTCCTGCTTCAGCACCGATGTTGGGTAGGTACGTCTGGGAATGCCTGCGTAAAAAATTGTGCAATATGCAACAGGCAAAAACAACATGGTTCAATTTATATTCCACCAGGTGTATCGCTGTCTGGAACAGGCGGAACCGGCTGGCGAGTATCCCAAAGGCATTCTCGACTACCCTCCGGGCCCTGGCTAGCCTAAAATTGAACACCCTGCTCTCCGGGGTAAGGGTCCTCTGGGGAAAAGGCCGCATGAGGTGAGGTCCAAGCCCGAAAGCTTCACACACTTCACACACACACAAAAAAAAAAGGCTAGGTGTGTTTGTCCCTAGGATAGCATGCTGGACAGGTTAATAGTGATGCAGGGAAAAAATATGTAGGTAGGCCAACAAAAAGAACATGGAAAGCTTATCAACATGCATGCATGGGGAGAAAAGGGAACATTCAACACACAGCATCGAAAAATCATGGTCATTAGGGAACAAATGCCAAAAAAATAAACAATAGCTACAATTTGTAAAGACAGAGATTGTGAGCTTCATAAAAGAGGAAACTTACCTTCAGATACTCCTCCTGCATGACTTGTATGACAGCAGAACACGTCTCCGGTATGATGATCCCAAGCGCCTGGGGAGAGATGCCTGTTGAGAACTTGAGGTCCTGCAGGCTCCTCCCAGTCGCCAGGTACCGCAACGTGGCAATAAGCCTCTGCTCGGCCGTGATCGCTTGGCGCATGACAGTGTCCTGCCTCGTGATATAGGGGGACAGAAGATCCAGCAGACGGTTGAAAACGGGGTCCGTCATATGGAGAAAGTTACTGAAGTCATCAGGATTATTCTCCTGGATTTCCCTAAGCAGAGGCATATGAGAGAATCGGTCACGCTGGCGCAACCAATTCTTGGCCCTGGAACTCCTCCTCCCCCTGTTCCTGGCCAAAGGTCTGGAATAATGATAACATCCAGAAGCAAGCCCATATCCAGCACAAACTCTAGCAAAGTTACGCTGCTGCTCCATAATGGCTTCAAACCGGCCGGCTGGTCAGTCAAGAACACACTCAAACAGAAAGCACCCCCAAATCCAGCAATACCTGCAAAGTACGCTCGACAAACAGATACCCGCGGACAGGACGCCACTGCAAAGCAGAAACGACCCGACAGCCAGCACTGACTGCCAAATACGCACCCACAAGCACACACTGAACCCGAGAATATGACCTGTAAAGCGCGGAGACCGAAAAGCGCGAATCGGCTCTAACCAAACCTTTGCTAACACGTTACTAGCAAAATAGGAACAGAGGGCGGCGCCGTAAGCTTTGGTCTTCCCCTTTATAGTGACGTTGTACGTGGTTTACGTGCACGCCTTCTGGTCCGGGGAGATTTCTATTCGATCGTGTGTACGCACAGCAGACCAACAGACAGATTTGCCGCGTCTGCTGGAAACGGTCGGGCCGACACATTTGCGCAGATCTGTCTGCTCGTGTGTACGAGGCCTTAGATATCCTGAGACCCTGGACTTGTCATATCATAATTTCCGGAAAAATCTACAAACACTCTATTAATTCTGGGATGCATACCTGTTACACATCTGGGTCATATGTGAGTTTCATTTAAATTTTGGGTGCTCCAGTTTTGGCCATATTCATTGTATTCATTTTATTTGGTTCCTTACTTTTATTATTCTTGAGTGGTAACCTGTCACTTGAATTTCCTCTCTTTTCTCCTTTCCTCTGGTGTGGTTGGGGTCCCCTAAGTCCCTGGGGTGTTCCATTTTTGGATTGGACTATGTTATGAACTCTGCGAGTTTATAAACATACTATGGGCCAGATTCAGGTACATGAGAGTATCTTTCCTCTGGAGTAACGCTTCTCATTTACGTTACTCTGAAGACCCTTTCAGCGCAAGTCCTGTAATTCACATAGCAGTTGCGCGTAAACTTGCGCCAGAGTAACGATAATGCGCTGGCGTAACCCGACGCAAGTGGAAGTGGGTGTGATCATATGTAAATGATGGGCGGAGCCCAGCTCAGAGGCTTACGTTCAGCGCATCAACCACGGAGCATGCGCAGTGAGTGAGGCTCCACTCGCCCCCTTTGTGCGCATGCTCACAACTTCCGTCGGCACCACTTCACGGGAAACGTCAGCGCAATGCCTTCTGTTGGGCGTGTAAATGCGCCCGTAGAAGCGCCATTCCGGCACTAAAGTATATCCTGCTCCCCCTCCCCGCAGTGATGTTACTTTTGTTCTGAGATGGCTGCTCCCGTTCCCCGCAAACACACAGGAGAAAGCTGAACTTTAATGGCCGGGAGCTGTCAGCCATCATCTCGGCTATGGAGACCTATGATGTCTTCCTCCATGGCTGTAAAATTTGACAGACAAGCATGGACAGAGGTGTTGTCCTGCAAGTTGGGGTGCTCAGCTAGCTCTTATCGTCGGTAACGCTGCTGTAGCTGCTCTCCTGCTGACCTGAGGCCATCTGGAGTAAAGATAAAGCAGCCTTTTGTAGAAATAACTTTGCGCCGGACGGACGAGATACGCGCGGCGCATGTAGCCAGCGTATGGTGCTAATCCGTTCGTGAATTGGGAAAAATCCCTCATTTGCATATTTGCAGGGGAAATCAATGGGCGCGACTGATGCGCCCAGCGAAAATAAGCGCTGACGATACTCTGGCGTCGGAACGTTCTGCCGGTCGCAAATGACCCGTTATTGGGCGCATCTAGTTTGGTGGGTACGGGCACATAGAAACGACGGCGCATCATCACAGTTACGCGGCGCATATCCAAATACTCCAGCGCAAGTGTTCGTGAATCTGGCCCTATGTATTTAATACCATTGTCATTTGATATTTGGTTTCAAACTATTTATGCTGCTCTGTTATACTGTGTTAAAATGTTGCTGTTTTTTTGTAGAAAATACCCTCTTTGCCTCCTGAGTAAGACATTTAATGTTGAAATCTCATTTAATGTGGATTGTAGGGGTATATATGTTACTCATGCATAAGAGGGAGTGTATTTTAACATGTATCTGTTTTTAAACATCATGTATTAATAAATGTTTTACATTTTATCTTGTTGTAATTTCCTCTTGGTGCTGTAAAAATTACATACATTTTTTTTTCTGGTATTGCCATTTCTTAGGGATGTGGCTTCATTGTAAAAGGGTACCGACCCATCTGACATATGTCTACCACTGCTCCCAGGGCTCTTTTTCTCCATACTCATGTGTAACGGTCACCACCGTTTACGATTTCCATTCCACCAACCCAAGACAGCTTATCCGACACTCCACAATCCAGCAGACACAATCCATTCCTTTTCCCAGAATAAACGAGACACACACAACTCCGTTCTCTGGTTCCAAAATGAATGAATACTTTAATGGTACTCTCAGCTGGTTATTTACAGTTTAGAAATCAAGTGAACAATGAATCAACTCCACACACCACACTACTCAAGGAACTCAATACACATTCTTTTAGAAAATGACATTCAGGTGAGTAAATTATTAGTCATTCCCCAGACGTCCCCGTCTCCGACAATAAGCTATTCTCACCGGATACACAATACACAGATGTCTGACCTTTAGAGGGTGCTAACTCACAACACATATCTATCATCAATAGTATTTTCCCACAATACAGTGTCATTAGCATCCACAATGAAAGGTCTTTCAGAAGCCAGACTCAATTAACACCTCAAAGTTAGACATCTGACCATTACAGACTTAATTAGTACAATAGACACAAAACAGTATTAGAATCACACAATGGACAATGAAATATCTTAGGAGCCCGACTCAATTAACACCTCAACAGTCTATTGACCTGTTCATAAGGAACAACTTGTAATATTTCAAGATATCCTGCAATACATGAATTATCATTAATGTCCCATCTCATGTAATTCATTAAACCATTTATCAGTCATCCTATGGCCCTAAGGGACATAGGATGACCCTAGACCCAAGAGTCATTGGTGAAGCTGGCACAGGAGTACACCGCATCCTTCAAAAGTCTCAGAGTATTACGGGTCATTTCGTTACATCATGCTCACTTGGAAACACATAAATCACACAGAAGGGATCCCATAGCGTAAAACCATATTAAAACCGTATTAAACTCACAAACTTATTCAGGTGCTGCTCTCTAGGCACTATACAGATTGCTTGTATGTATAAGAGTGCCACAGCTCTGATTTTCCCCAGAGCCGACGTGCATTCCACTGCCCAGAAAGCTTAAAATCAGAAGTGACATGCAGTAACCAAGCTCCATAATCATGCAATTTGTGAGGAAACACAATGGATGGAGCCAGAAGCTGTGACGTCACTGCATGCATGACATGCTTCAGGATTCCGGGTGATATCGTTTTGAATGCCATTTTACAAACTACATCTATGTGGATGTTTTTAACTATTTTAATAAATATATCCATCAAATTTACACTAGCTGGAGCTCTTTTTATTTTCATGCCTTTTTCTATAACTACTGTGGGGATGGAGAGCTGATGTTGGTTTGTGGAGTATACATCACAGTCCATTTATCTTTCAATAAGTGCATTCTACACTCATTATTATGATTCACATTGCTTGGAAATTGTGGACTATGATATATGGAATTTTAGTTGTTTTACTATTTGCTATATTATTTATTTTTCACACTGAGCACTGCATTAGTGTTTGAGAAGATGTAATATATAATGTATCCTATATTTATGTGCTGGCTGCTTTTTTCACTTACGTATTTTAATAATATTTTGTTTATAGTGCAGTGGTTATATATCCACATCTTGTTTCTTGTACTGAAACTTGTTAAAACCTAATAAAAAATCTATTGAAATGGAAAGTTGTTATTTCTTCTAGCCTTCCTGTCTAAAATTTGGAGAATAAAACTTTTGGAACAATTGCTTCAAAGCCTGTGTGAATGCGATATGAATGAGGTAAGATCATAACATTAATATTTAGGGGTCCAAGCCTAAAACATGTGCTGTGTGAATATCTTAAAGCGGTTGTAAACTAAAAAAAACAAAAAAACAAACCTGTAAACCAATACATAATGAGCTAATATGCATCGTTCCGAATCGCAAAAAGGGGCTTGGTCAGGACTTCCAGGACTGAAGTGGTAAAAGCATAGCCTATGGAGAATTTTAAGTATAAAAGTTTGGCACCATTCCACGAGTGTGTGGAATTTTAGGTATCGAATAACTCTGCGTATCATCATCTTTCACAATATACAAACAATTTGGGGAAAATATTGTGTTTTTTGTTTGTTTTTTATTCATTAAAGTGTTTGTTTCCCCCAGAAAATGGGTTTGAAAAATTGCTGCACAAATACAATGTAACATAGCATATTGTATTGATCACCATTTTATTCGCCAGGGTGTCTGCTAAAAAAATATATATAATGTTTGAGGGTTCTAAATAATTTTTTTGCAAAAATATATATAATTACTACATGTAGCAGAGGAATGCCAGAATTGGCCCAATATGAAAGTAGTTAAAGGGCAGAAGTCTATTTTATACGTTTTTGTATCTCTGTGCACCAGTAACAGTATGTTTACTTTATGTTGGTTTTAATAAAATTAGGAATTTTTGTTATACTATTTGCACGATGATGGTTCCATTTTTTGTTTCTTTGAGTATCTTGCAACCAGGGGCGTAGCCGCCCTGGTGTTCTGTCACTCTAGGGGGGCCCCAGTGGTTTCTTGCTGCAGGGTTCTGAGATAAGAGCGTATCTCTCACATGGCTCACAGCCTGCACTGACAGCCCCCCCTCACATGAACAAGAAAGGAGTGAGCCGATCTGCTCCTCTCCACCTGTGTGCACCATGGGAAATGTAAATCTAAGCATCTGAGTTTGATCATACAGCTGCTTAGCTTAACACTTTCTGCAGTGCACACAGGAGGAGAGGGGCAGGAGGAGAAAGAGAAAATCGTCTCTCTCCTGTCCTGTATGTGCAAGGGAGGAGGGAGTGGGAACTGTCAGTGCAGGCTCTGAGCTGTAGGAGAGAGATGCTCTCAGCTCGGAGTCCTAGTGATGGGTACTGATAGGCGGCATTGATGAGCAATGATAAGTGCCACTGATAGAGGGCATTGATGAGCACTAATAAGTGCCACTGGTGGGAACTGATTGGGGGCATTGATGAGCAGCTACTGCTTCTGCAATGGTGAATGTGTTTTGCAATAAGATGTCCCACTGTGAGACATGGCTGCGGGGAAGAAGCTGTCTTGCTATATAGAGACTAGTGTCGATGCTGCTTGATAGAGTGTTTCTCTGTGTAGCATGGCTGCTTGCTTCGCCTACCGCAGGCCTGTTTCTTTAAGGCTTCTGACTGTATGGATATGGCATAGCCCTGGGCTGTACAGACTTTCGAAGTTAGCTTATCTTCCCTTCAGAGGTCAGTTTAAAAATGTCACTATTCTGTCTCTAGGACAGATAGCTAAACCTTGTTAACCTATAAACTTCAGAACCCTTGCGCGATACTCTGCACAATACCCTGCACAATTCCCTATGCAATACTCTGCAATACTCTGCAATACTTCAATACTCTGCAATACCCTGCGATACTCTAATACCTTGCCAATACTCCGCAATACCCTGCAATATTTACCACTCACCGCTACGATCGAAGCCAGGATCATTTTTTTTATTTTTATTTCAGGCTTCCCATCCTAGAGGTGAGATGTGGGGTCTTATTGACCCCATATCTCACTGTTAAAAGGACCTGTCAAGCTATATTCCTATTACAAGGGATGTTTACATTCCTTATAATAGGAATAAAAGTGATCAAAAAATGTATTTTTGAGGAAAAAAGTGTCAAACTAAAATAAATAAAGTAAAATGAACAATAAAATATATTTTTTTTTTAAAGCGCCCCTGTCCCTGTGTGCTCGCATGCAGAAGCGAACGCACACGTAGTCCCGCCCACATATGAAAACAGTGTTCAAGCTACACATGTGAGGTATCTCTGCGAACGTTAGAGCGAGAGCAATAATCTTGGCCCTAGACCTCCTCCATTACTAAAAACATTTAACTACTAAAAATAATTAAAGCGTCACCTATGGGGATTTTTAAGTAGCAAAGTTTGGCGCCATTCCACGCGCATGTGCAATTTCGAAGGGTGACATGTTTGGTATCTATTTACTTGGCGTAACTTCATCTTTCATATTATGCAAAAACATTGGGCTAACATTATTGTTTTGTGTTTTTTTTAAGCACAAAACTGTTTTGTTTTTTTTAAAACGCGCGTTCAAAAAATTGCTGTGAAAATACCGTGCAAGATAGAAAATTGTAATGGCCGCCATTGTATTCTCTAGGGTCTTTGCTAAAGAAGCATATATAATGTTTTGGGGTTCTATGTAATTTTCTAGCAAATACATGAAGGAGAGAAATTGTCAGAATTGGTTTGGGTGTTCCAGAACGCCTGATGGTGCTCCCTGCATGTTGGGCCTCTGTATGTGGCCACGCTGTGTGAAAGTCTCACACATGTGGTATCGCCATACTCAGGAGGAATAGCAGAATGTGTTTTGGGGTGTAATTTGTGGTATGAATATGCTGTGTGTGAGAACTAACCTGCTAATATGATATATATATATATATATATATATATATATATATATATATATATATATATATATATATATATATATATATATATATATATATATATATATATATATATATATATTTTTACAGAATTTTCATTTTTTTTCTTTTATAGCGCAAAAAATAAAAAACCCAAAGGTGATCAAATACCACCAAAAGAAAGCTCTATTTGTGAGAAAAAAAAGGACAGAAATTTCATATGGGTACAATGTTGTATGACTGAGTAATTGTCATTCAAATTGTGAGAGCACTGAAAGCTGAAAATTAATCTGGTTAGGAAGGGGGTTTAAGTGGTCAAGTGGTTAATAAATAAAAGCCACATGACTAATTACATGAACACCTCAATAATTCATTCTAAATTAGCCATTTAAGGATTGGGCGCATTTTTAAGTATATTTGATTAATAAACATAGCTTTCTTTGTTTTGCAGCATCATTGTCGAAACTGTGGAGATATCTTTTGCAATACAGGCTTAAGTAATGAACTTTCACTGCCATCATACCTGGCCGAAGCCTGTACGTGTGTGTGACATCTGCCATAACTTACTGCTGCAGAGATGTTCCTCAAATTGTTCTTGATCTCAAATGCTTTTTTTTTATGAAACTACAGAAGAAAGAAAGTTTGTTTTCTACTAGTTCTTCTATTTACTTGTTAGAAATATTGGCTCAGATTCACAGCCAAAAGGTGTAGTGTATCTTCTTTACGCTATGCCGGCCCAGCGTTAAGAGGCAAGCATGCTATTCACAAAGAATATGCGCTCAACGTTGTGCCGGCGTAGCGTATAGTTGTCGGCGTAAGCTGACGTAAGTCAAAGTAAGTGGAAGTGGGCGTGATATGAAGTAACCCCATGCAAATGATGGGCTGAGCTTCAAAAAACGAACTGCGCATGCATCGTCTCTTGGGTGCATCCCAGTGCGCATGCTCACAGTCACGTCGAAATAGCTGCCTAAGATACTGTAACGGTCACCACCGCTTACAACCTTCCATCCAACCACGACAAGCTTATCTGACACACTCCGACAATATTGCATACACGATCCATATCCTTTCCCAGAATAAGCCGAGACAGAGCTCCGTTCTTGCTTCCAAAGATATCACAATTTATTAGTATTTTCTCAGCTTCTTATACAGTCTCAAGCATAATGCAGTTAATCACAAGACAATGCAATCTCCACCCCCCTTCACACCATGGGGGGCTTCAATCACACTCTAAAAGGCATTCAGGTAAGCTAACCATGTAGACCAGTCGGCAATTAAGTGTTCAATTAACCTTGAATAGTAACACAGACATCTAGTTGAATAAGTTCTCTAGACAGCTTTATCACACAATGATTTTCCCTTTTGAATAATACACAATCACAGATAATCTTCACACACAGAAAGGAAACCTCAATCACATTACCTAGACAGACTTATCACACAATGGCAGAGTCTTGTGAGAGTGGGTGTCTTTACAGTGGATAGCCAACACCTTAAGATATTTCAATAGCCTATTATACAAAAGGTATGACTCACTGGCTGACCTGGTCATGTCATCATGACTCCTTGTGATATCTCAGTCCTGAAATATGAAGTATTATTAATGTCCCATCTCATGTAATATGAATTATGATTCTTTGTCACCCTATGTACAAAAGTGACTCCTGTTACATGGCTCCCTCCTTGTGGAACACTCCGGCAGACCCGGCTTGATCCTTTTCGGGTCAACCTGGGGATGTCCGGAACTAGGAGGCCGGAATGACGTTTGTTTGCCGGGATAACCCATCAGCATTGCCATTTTGCTTACCGGGCCGGTAGCTGATGGTGAAGTTGTAAGGTTGCAGGGCTAAGCTCCACCGCAGCAACCTACCATTGTCTCCTGAGACCCGATTGAGCCACACCAATGGGTTGTGGTCGGTGACTAATGAAAATTCCTGTCCGTACAGGTAAGGGTTCAACTTCTTAAGGGCCCAAACCAAGGCTAAACACTCCTTCTCCACTGCCGCATAGCTGACTTCCCGTGGGAGTAGTTTTCTGCTCAGGTATGCGACAGGGTGTTCTCCTCCATCCTCTCCGATTTGGCTTAGCACCGCCCCCAGTCCAAACATGGAAGCATCTGTGTGAACAAGGAAACGTCTGTTAGGGGCTGGGGCAGCCAAGACAGGGGCATTTACCAGTGCTTGCTTGAGGGCTAGAAACGCGGCTTCACAAGCTGGAGACCACAGGACCTGCCTAGGTAAATTCTTTTTCATCAGGTCCGTCAGGGGTTTGGTGATGGCACTATAGTCGGGGACAAAACGTCGGTAGTACCCTGCAGTCCCCAAAAAGGCCAATACCTGGGTTTTAGTGCGGGGTGTGGGCCAGTTAGCTACTGCCTCTACCTTGGCTGGTTCTGGTCTCTGGTTCCCACACCCTACTCGGTGTCCCAGGTACTGCACCTCTGCCATACCTAGATGGCACTTGTCTGGTTTTAAGGTCAGGCCGGCGGTCTGAATCTTGTCCAGCACCACCCCTACGTGACACAAGTGCTCCTCCCAAGACTCACTGTAGATCGCAATGTCATCCAAGTATGCACAAGCAAAATCTTGGAAGCCATCGAGGAGCCTATCCACCATACGTTGGAAGGTCGCAGGGGCGTTTTTCATCCCGAATGGCATGACCTTAGACTGGTACAGGCCGAATGGGGTAACAAATGCTGACTTGGGGATAGCATCCTCGGCCAGGGGAATCTGCCAATAACCTTTACACAGGTCGATTGTAGTCAAATAACGTCCCCTGGCTATACGATCTAGCAGTTCGTCTACCCGGGGCATCGGGTAAGCGTCAGTGGTGGTCTTCTCATTGAGTCGCCTGTAGTCCACACAGAACCGGGTAGTTCCGTCTTTCTTAGGCACTAGGACTACAGGCGAGGCCCAAGGGCTGTCCGAGGGCTCAATGACTCCTAACTGAAGCATCTCCTTTATCTCCTTCCGCATCCCTTCTCGGACGGCTTCAGGGATACGGTAGGGGGCCTGTCGAAGGGGTGCTTGTCCAGGGGTCTCGACCTTATGCACAGCCAGAGTCGTATAGCCCGGTTTTTGGGAGAAAGTTGCCTGTTTCTCCCACAGAAGCTGCTTAGCCTGTTCCTTCTTTGTGGGACTTAACCCGTCCCCTAGCTGTACAAGGCTAATGAGATCAGTCTGGGGGTCTCCCTCTAGTAAATCCGGGAGGGGCAAATTTTCTGAGTCGTCCGCAGCAGGGGCGCATATGGCAGCGACATCCCCCTGCCGTCCCTGATACTCCTTCAGCATGTTCACATGAAAGGTCCGCTGGATTCTTTCATCTGCACAGCTGGCAATGACATAGGTGGTATCACATACCTGGGCTACTACCTTATATGGGCCTTGCCAGGATGCCTGCATCTTGTCGGTCTTCACCGGCTTGAGCACTAAGACCTTCTGCCCAACCCGGAAGATACGCTGTCGGGCCCCCCGATCATACCATCTCTTCTGTCTCCCCTGGGCCGCCTGGAGATTCTCCCTTACCATCAGAGACAGTTGCTCCATGCGGTCCCTGAGTTCCAGGACATAAGGCACTATGGGGGTCCCCTCCCATTCTGTCTCTCCCTCCCAGTGTCCTCTAATGAGATCGAGGGGTCCGCGCACCCTTCTCCCATAGAGTAACTCGAACGGGGAGAAACCAGTGGATTCCTGGGGTACCTCTCTGTACGCAAATAGCAGGTGAGGCAGAAATCTCTCCCAGTCCCTGCAAGCATCCGAAAAGGTCCTCAGCATCTGCTTGAGGGTCCCATTGAAGCGCTCACAGAGACCATTCGTCTGTGGGTGGTAAGGTGAGCTAAGTAGGGGTTTAATATTGCACACCTTCCACAACTGCTGGGTGAGCACTGCGGTAAACTGGGTTCCCTGGTCAGAGAGGATCTCCTGAGGGAACCCCACTCTAGTGAATATCTTAACCAGGGCATCAGCTACTGTCTCTGCTTCAATGTTGGACATAGCGACTGCCTCTGGGTAACGGGTGGCATAGTCTACCACGGTGAGAATATACTTCTTCCCGGATGGACTAGGTCTGGCCAAGGGACCCACAATGTCAACAGCTATGCGGTAAAAGGGCTCCCTGGTAATAGACATAGACACAAGTCTAGCCTTAGGGTGGTCACCCCTCTTGCCTACCCGTTGGCATGTGTCACACGTTTGGCAGTATTGTCGCACATCCTGGTTAATATTGGGCCAAAAGAAATTCTGTGTGATCCTATGGGCTGTGCGACGGGACCCTAGATGTCCTGCTAGTGGTACATCATGCCCGATTCGCAGAATCTCCAGCTGGTATTTTTTAGGTACCACCAGCTGTCTTTTCTGTGAAGGGGCCTCACTTCTCTGGGCTGGCTTGGGGATCCTATACAGTCTGTCCCCCACCCATTCATAAAGCTCCCCATCTATTCCCCTTTCCCGAGTATCTGCCTTAGCCCTATACCTCTGTAAGGTCGGGTCCTCCCGGGTTTCCCTCCTGAATACGTTTGGGGTATCCCAGCCTAGGGGCGCCTGATCTATAGTACATGTCGGGGAAGATAGTCTTACCTGGGTCTCAGCAGCAAGCGGGTCAGTTCCAGCATCACGGGCCTGGGCGCGGGTAGTCACTGGGTTGGCTTCATCAGGGCCCATGGGAGCGTAAGCAGAAACAAGAGGGGCCAAATCATTCCCCAGTAGTACATCCGCTGGCAAATCTTTCATCACCCCCATATTAACGTGTCCTGAACCAACCCCCCAATCCAAGTGAACACGGGCAACGGGCAGACGGAAGACAGTGCCTCCCGCCACTCTTACAGCTACTGTGTCTCCGGTGTGCTGGCTCTCTGGAATAAGGTTCTTCTGTAGCAGGGTCATGGTGGCCCCAGAATCACATAGCCCATTGGCTACCTTTCCATTGACCCAGACAGTCTGCCTGTGTTGCTGCCTGTTGTCCCGGTTAGCTGCTTGTACTGGATCAGCCTCGTGCAGGATGCCCCAATGTTCTTCTTCCTCAACGCAGTGGGCCGCCGGCATGGGTGTGTGGGGGTTTCCCCTTTCTGGCTGTCTCCATGACTGTGACTGCCTGGCCGGATTTAAGGGACAGTCTGACTTTTTGTGCCCTGGTTGTTTACACCCAAAACACTTGATGGGTTGTGAGTAGCCCTGGGAGTTGAACCTGGGCTGCTGAGGATAAGTGGCCACTGGAGGTGGTGCTGTAGGACGGTACGACTGGGGTTTGTAGGCAATAGCCGGAGGGGGTGCCGCAGATCGATAATCCACCCGAGCTGTTGTCTTGACCACAGAGTTATCCAGTTTGCGGGCGTCTGTGTATTCGTCCGCCAGGCGAGCTGCTTCCGGCAAGGAGAAAGGTTTTCGGTCCTGGACCCACTCTCTGACTTCCAGGGACAGTTTGTCAAAGAAGTGCTCCAGCAGGAACACCTGCAGCACCTCTTCCCTGGATTCTGCTTGACATCCATTGATCCAGTGGGATGCAGTGCGGTGTAGGCGGCATGCCCACTCAGTATACGAGTCTCCTGCTTGCTTGCTTGTTTCTCGGAAACGCCTCCGGTATGCCTCTGGTGTGACGGCATACCTGACCAAAAGTGCTTCTTTTACCAGTCCATAGTTCATAATATCCTTGTCTGGGATGGCCCTGAATGCTTCACTGGCCCGGCCGGACAATTTCCCAGACAAAATGGTAACCCATTCCTCGGTGGGTACCCGGTGTAGGGCACATTGCCGTTCAAAATCAGCAAGGGACCCATCAATCTCCCCTTCAGCTTCAATGAAATTCTTAAAAGCAGCAAAATGTATTTGTCTCCTTTCCGTTGGTGCTGCTGTGACTTCTGCTGCTGCAGAACCTCTTTGTGGTAGCAAATGTGCATCCACAGCTGCTATAACCCGGTCTATGATCTCCGGTGGAGGGTTAGGACCATAATGTGCCAGTCTTAGTTCAACAGCCCGATTAAAACTTGCCTCTTCAGGTGTCCTGTCTGTTATGCTGGGCCTTTCCATTACGCTGGGCCCTTCCGTTATGCTGGCCCTCTCCGTTCCATCCATTTGGACTAGTTCTGCAATAATGTCCATCTTCTTACGGTTGCTGGCCGGTCTGCCCCGGCTCTCCAGTAAGTCCTTGAGGGAAGAGCGCTTCATCCGTGCATACACCGCCTCCATTGTCATGTGTCCTTGTAGCCGTCCTTCTGAAGATGGAATCACCCCACTGCTGTGCCACCAATGTAACGGTCACCACTGCTTACAACCTTCCATCCAACCACGACAAGCTTATCTGACACACTCCGACAATATTGCATACACGATCCATATCCTTTCCCAGAATAAGCCGAGACAGAGCGCCGTTCTTGCTTCCAAAGATATCACAATTTATTAGTATTTTCTCAGCTTCTTATACAGTCTCAAGCATAATGCAGTTAATCACAGGACAATGCAATCTCCACCCCCTTCACACCATGGGGGGCTTCAATCACACTCTAAAAGGCATTCAGGTAAGCTAACCAAGTAGACCGGTCGGCACCGTATCTTCAATAGTGTTTAATTAACCTTGAATAGTAACACAGACATCTAGTTGAATATGTTCTCTAGACAGCTTTATCACACAATGATTTTCCCTTTTGAATAATACACAATCACAGATAATCTTCACACACAGAAAGGAAACCTCAATCACATTACCTAGACAGACTTATCACACAATGGCAGAGTCTTGTGAGAGTGGGTGTCTTTACAGTGGATAGCCAACACCTTAAGATATTTCAATAGCCTATTATACAAAAGGTATGACTCACTGGCTGACCTGGTCATGTCATCATGACTCCTTGTGATATCTTAGTCCTGAAATATGAAGTATTATTAATGTCCCATCTCATGTAATATGAATTATGATTCTTTGTCACCCTATGTACAAAAGTGACTCCTGTTACAGATACGTCAATAAACTGCCTACGACGTAAACGTAACCTACGCAAAGCCCTATTCACATAGTACTATGTAAACAACGTAAAATACGACGGCTGTTCCCTGGTCCATACCTCCTATATGTGGAATAACTTTACGCCGGACATAAGCCTTACACAAAGCCGGGCACATCTACGTTCGTGAATCGATACGCCGGCGTAGGCAAGTTACGTCGGTGGACTGAAGCCGGATTTTAGACGTATCTTAGTTAGGTTATTACGACACATAGATACGACGGTGCATCTTGACACATATGCGGCGTATATATAGAGATACGTCGGCGTAAGTGCTACGTGAATCCGGGCCATTATCTAAATGTATATTTTTCTGGTACTGCCTTCATAAGTAAAATAAAATGCCATACTAGCAATCAATCAATGACAAAGCCATTACAGCCTATTTTGTGTCAATAATATAACTTTAATATCTTACATTTTCTGTACCTTACGTTGCACAGGTTTACAAGAAATGTGCCTGTGGATTTTCAGCTTTTTAAAAATATGCAGATCATATTTGATATAATTCATTCTTTGATACCAGAAATAAAACAATATATATAAATTTCTTTTGTTGATAAGCCATCTTTTATTATTTACATACTGCCCATTAACTTTTAAATGTAATCTCCCGTTTTCCTTTAAATGTGTAATACTGAAAAGTACACTTGCATGAGTTAAAGCAGAGTTCTACCCAAAAGTGGAACATCCGATTTAAGGACTCCTGACCCCCTGACATGCCACATTTGGCATGTAATTTATTTTTTTGTTGGAGGGGGTACCTAGTTTTGACACTCAGTGTGCCGAACAGACGTTCTTCTCTCCCCTCCCTCCCTGCTGTCTTCTGGGAGACGTCGCAGGTCCCAGAAGATTGCCCTGACATTCAGAACATGCAGCATGACTCATACATGCTCAGTGCGCATCTGACTCTGAAGCCGCAAGCTGTCACAGCTGGGTTCCCACACTTGCAATGCCGGCGCCATGGAGAGGAGAGAAGCGAGGCTTCGGGCGGCTACATCGCTGGGCCATGGGACAGTTGAGTGTCTGTTTATTGAAAGTCAGCAGCTACACTTTTTGTAGCGGCTGACTTCTGATAAACACAAAAATGGGTGGAACTCCGCTCTAAAGATTCCTCAATAGGTAGAAAATGCACATTATTACGTTGTTATTGGTTGTATGTCAGCCAATCAAACAAAACTATTAGATTTACTTCTGTCTGAGGGAACAGTTGAGATGAGAAGATCTTTTTTTCACCCTCAGCCTCCCTGTAGAGTCACAACGCTTCTATCCTTTAAAATAGTTCTAAAGACATAGGGCCAGATTCATGAAAGGTTACGCTGGCGGATCGAGTGATCCGCCAGCGTAACAGTGGCTTTGAGCCGGCGTTTCTGTTTTCTGTAACCAGAAAACAAGAAACGCCGGGTTGAAGTTCCGATGCGATGAGCGTAACTGAGTTTCGCCATCGCATCGTTACTTCAACTTAAAAATGGCGCCGGGGGCGTTCCCGCCGATTTACGCTCAAAAAATATGTTAATGAGCGGAAATCGGCAATTCACGATCGAAATCCGGCGCGACGCAATGACGTTACGACGTTTCCGGACGGGATACGCGGCGCATAGATATACCTACATGGGGCTGGAGTATCCTATGTTAGGTATAGGCGTCGTCATCGCGTCGGGAAAAAAAAAAAAAAACGTCGCTTGCGTAAAACGGTCATGAATGGGAATGTGACGTCATTGACGTTCATTCACAGATTTTGGAGCATGCGCACGGGGATGTTTTGACACTCGACGCATGCGCAGTACGTCGGCGGCGGGATCGCGCGTAGTTAGCATACTACACGCCCCGTACCCGCGACATTTGAATTCCGCCGGCTCATTTGCGATGCGCTGCCGCAACTTTAGGAGCAAGTGCTTCGTGAATGACAGCACTTGCTCCTAAAAATTCGGCAGCGCAACGCAAATCAGAAGCGTTACTCCAGAGCAAAGATGCTCTGGAATACGTGAATCTGGCCCATAATAGGATTTTTATAACAGCTTACCTGTAAAATCCTTACATCACGGGACACAGAGCACTGTAGTAATTGCTATATGGGTTAAACACCCACCTTCAGGTGATGGACACTGGCATAATCAAGACCGAAAGTCCAACCCTATATAACCCCTCCCATACAGGGAGCACCTCAGTTTTTGTAACAAAGCAATATATATATAATTATCCCAATAAGAGGGGCGGGAGGGGCTGTGTTTCCCCCTGATGTACTTCCAAGAAAAGGATTTTACAGGTAAGCCTTTATAAAAATCCTATTTTTTTTATCGTACATCACGGAACATAGAGCACCATAGTAATTACTATATGGAATGTCCCAAAGCAATTCCACCTAAGGGGAAGGAGACACAAAAAAATTAACCAGACCGCCGTCAGACGTGAGGACCTATACTGCTGCCTGCAGAACACTATGCCCGAAGGCACCGTCCTCTTGCTGACCTACACCCACCTGGTAGAATTTTGTGAATGTATGCACTGATGACCATGTTGTGGCCATGCAAACCTGAGCCATGGAGCCATGGGTCCAGAGAGTAGTGATAATGGATTCTCTGATTCATCTAAAGTTGAGAGTGGTTTGCCTCAGGGTTCTGTCTTGGGCCAAATGTTGTTCAGTTTGTTTATATACCACTAGCCGACCAGCCGCAGCAGTTATACGGCGGCAGGTTGGCTCGGCCTGCGCGAGATCACGTAGCTATACGTAATTTTGCATTGCAGCCAATAGGAGCCGTCGCACATGCCCGGCGGTCGCGATCACCGTCGGGCACCTGTGATCGCTCGTTACAGAGTGAGAACCGGGAGCTGTGTGTGTAAACACACAGCTCCCGGTCCTGTCAGGGGGAGAAATGACTTATCGCATGCTCATACAATGTATAAACAGCGATCTGTCATTTCCCCTAGTGAGTCCCACCCCCCCTTCAGTTAGAACACACCTAGGGAACATAATTAACCACTTCCTCGCCCCCTAGTGTTAACCCCTTCCTTGCCAGTGCCATTTTTACAGTAATCAATGCATTTTTATAGCACAAATCGCTATAAAAATGCCAATGATCCCAAAAATGTGTCAGAAGTGTCCGAAGTGTCTGCCATAAGGTCACAGTACCGTTAAAAATCACTAATCGCTGCCATTACTAGTAAAAAAAAAGATATTAATAAAAATGCCATAAAACTATCCCCTTTTGTAGACACTATAATTTTTCCGCAAACCAATCAATAAACGCTTATTGCGATTTTTTTTACGAAAAATATGTAGAAGAATACATATCGGCTTAAACTGAGGAAAAACATTGTTTTATTTATATATATTTTGGGGGATAATTATTACAGCAAAAAGTAAAAAAATATTATTATTTTTTCAAAATTGTCTCTCTATTTTTGTTTATAGTGCAAAAAATAAAAAACGCAGAGGTGATCAAATACCACCAAAAGAAAGCCCTATTTGTGGGGAAAATTTTTTTGTTAGGGAGCCACGTTGCACGACCGCGCAATTGTCAGTTAAAGCGACGCAGTGCCAAATTGCAAAAAGTGGGCCGGTCATTGACCAGCAAAATGGTCTGGGGCTGAAGTGGTTAATGAGAAAGTTGAAGTCAAAAGCTAAATTTTATTATTTGCAGATTATACCAAATTATGCAGGAAAATAACTTTGGCACAGGATGTAGCATCATTACAGGAAGACCTTGACAAAATAGGGGGTTGGGCAGCTACATGGAAAATGAGGTTTAGTACTGGGAAATAAAAAAATTGCACTTGGTTACCAAAAATACACATGCAAAATATTTTTAGGTTACCCTAGAACAGGGGTCTCAAACTGGTGGCCCTCCAGCTGTTGCAGAACTACAAGTCCCATAAGGCAGTGCAGCAAAATACTGTCATGCATTAAAAAGGGTGTACATTCCAGAGACAAATCAATATTTCTAGTCAAACCACTGGTTCAGCCGCATCTTGAATATACAGTTCAGTTTTGTTCACCAATTCTCAGGAAAGATGTTGTTGAGTTAGACATAGTTTAGAGGAGGGAAACAAAATAATAAAATGAATGTAATGTCTCTACTATGAGGATCAATTACACATATTCACTTTGGGGATAATGCTTTTTAAGACGGGATATGGTTACGATGAACATATATATCAAAGATGGCTTTAGTAACTGTAATAAACTGTTACTTTAATGAGTAGGAGTACTACAATGCCGTAAAAAAGTATTCATACCCCTTGAAATGTTCCACATTTCATCATGTTACATACAAAAATGTAAATGTATTTTATTGGGATTTTTTTTTCTGATAGACCAACGTAAAGTTGCACATAATTGTGAAGTGGAAGCAAAATTATAAATGATTTTCAACGTTTTTTTACTAATAAATATGTGAAAAGTGTAGCGTGCATTTGTAATCAAGCCCCTTTACTCTGATCCCCCTAACTAAAATAGAGTGGAACCAATTGCCTTCAGAAGTCACCTATTTAGTAAATAGAGTCCACCTGTGTGTCATTTAATCTCAGTATAAATACAGCTGTTCTGTGAAGCTCTCAGAAGTTTGTTAGACAACCTTAGTGAACAAACAGCATCACGAAAGCTAAGGAACACACCAGACAGGTCAGGGATAAAGTTGTGGAGAAGTTTAAAGCAGGGTTAGGTTATAAAAAAATATCCCAATATCTCACAGAGCACTGTTCAATCTGATATCCTGAAATGGAAAGAGTATGGCACAACTGCAAACCTACCAAGACATGGCTGTTCATCTAAATTGACAGGCCGGGCAAGGAGAGCATTAATCAGAGAAGCTAACTCACTAGCTGTGCTGGGAACTCAGTGTACTCTCCTCCAATGATCAGACCTGTCCTGACACCCCCTGCACAGCCAGAGGGAATGTGATTATTTATTTAAAAAAATGTAACAGCTATTTATGATGCTTTTTTAAATCTATACAAAAATGTTTTGCCTTTCATTTCTATTTTAAACTGAATGGGTTGTTTTACATGGTGATCATTTACAATCACTTTAACCACTTCCCGCCCGGCCAATAGCAGATTTACGTCCGGGAAGTGGTTATGAAATCGTGACTAGCCGTTCTCAAACGTCTAGCACGATTTCAATGCCGCGCGCGCCCCGGGGGGCGCGCAGCGCGGCGATCGGTGATGCGGGGTGTCAGTCTGACACCCTGCACCTCCGATCTCGGTAACGAGTCTCCGGCGGAGCCTCGTTACCACGTGATCAGCCGTGTCCAATCACGGCTGATCACGATGTAAACAGGAAGAGCCGCCGACGGCTCTTCCTCACTCGCGTCTGACAGACGCGAGTACAGGAGAGCCGATCAGCGGCTCTCCTGACAGGGGGGGTTCGCGCTGATTGTTTATCAGCGCAGCCCCCCCTCGGATCGCCACACGGACCACCAGGGAGTGCCCACACTAGACCACCAGGGAACTTAAAAAAAAGGACAAAAAAAGAAAAAAAAAAGTCAGCAAGAAAAAAAAAAGGGGCAGTAAAAAAAAATGATGCCAATCAGTGCCCACACATGGGCACTGATTGGCAACATTGATCCATCAGTGCCACCCCTCAGTGATCATCAGTGCCACCCCAGTGTCTGTCAGTGCCACCCCACAGTGCCAATCCATGCCCAGTGCCCACCTATCAGTGCCCACATGTGCCACCTATCAGTGCCCACCTGTGCCACCAACAGTGCCCACCTGTGCCACCTATGAGTGCCCACCTGTGCCACCTATGAGTGCCCACCTGTGCCGCCTATGAGTGCCCAGTGCCACCCATGAGTGCCCATCAGTGCCGCCCATGAGTGCCTATCAGTGCCGCCCATGAGTGCCCATCAGTGCCGCCCATGAGTGCCCATCAGTGCCCCATACCAGCGCCGCCTATCAGTGCCTATCAGTGCTACCTAATCGGTGCCCATCAGAACTACCTCATCGGTGCACATCAGTGCCACCTCATCGGTGCCCATCAGTGCCACCATATCAGTGCCCGTAATTGAAAGAGAAAACATACTCATTTACAAAAAAATTAACAGAAAAAAATAAAAACTTTATTTTTTTTCAAAATCTTCGCTCTATTTTTAGTTGTTGCGCAAAATAAAAAAATCGCAGAGGTGATCAAATACCACCAAAAGAAAGCTCTATTTGTGGGGAAAAAATGGCGCCAATTTTGTTTGGGTGCAGTGTAGCATGACCGCGCAATTGTCATTCAAATTGCGACAGTGCTGAAAGCTGAAATTTGGCTTGGGCGGGAAGGTGCGTAAGTGCCTGGTATGGAAGTGGTTAAAGTGAACATGATATACTTACCTCCTCTGTGCAAGGGTTTTGCAGAGAGGGGACCGATCCTCATATTCTAGGGGGTCACTGGTGGTGCTACTGGCTCCTCCTCAGTACCCCAATAGAGAGCCGCATTCCTTGGAGGCACTCATGCGGGCGTGCTCCCGAGTCCTGCTGCTGCGTCCATTGACATTGACAGCATAACTTTGCCCCACCCCCTGAGCCAATGGCTCCTGCTGCTATCAATCTATCGGCTGGAGTCGCTGGGCTTGTGCCTGTTGCTGGAATCAGGTAAGAAAAAAGGGGGGCTCTGGAGGGCAGCTGCACCACAGAATGTTTTTCACCTTCATACATAGAATATGCATGAAGGTGAAAAACCTTGAGACTTTACAAGTCATTTAAGTACCACAAAGACCTATCAAAAGGCCCCCAAAATACATAGCAGACCCTTGCAGGGGTCTGTGTCCTTCTTTTTTTTTTTTAATAAAGAAGCCAGCAAAGAAGTGTAATTTGCCAGCAATTTTAAACACGTTTTTCTTTTTAAATATTGCAGCAGTTTTTGCATATTACAGAGACACCCCATTCACAGATGGAATTAGGGCACCCCAGGCATGTTATTTAAAGAAATTGAGCATCTTTAAAGACTACCATCTGCTGATCAAGAAGGATCTCAGCTACCCCCTGGCGTCGAATTGTGTTATAACCACCTGCTGCTTACTTTTTGTCCTGATATCGCAGAAAATGTTGGGAAATTGAGTACAGGGAGAAAAGAGACTCCATTTGCCCTGGCTTGTTATAGACTACGTTACCCAGAGAGCAACTATACAATCCCAGAATGCTTTGCTTCCCGCATAGCCTGCTGGGAGAGGTAATTTAAGGGAGAGGACGTGTTTGGCGCGCTCTCTCTGGACCGCCTCTTCAACTCAGGAGGACACCTGTGCGAGGTGTCTTCCCAGAAGTCTAGGCTGGAAACGGTTTATTCGTGCATCCTCCTCTCTCGCTGGAGCAGAAATCTTTTCGTGGAAAAAAAAGATGGAATTCTATGGCCCTGTATAGACTACTAAGAATTGAATAAAATAACCATTAAAAACAGATACTCGCTGCCCCTTATTCCGGAGCTTTTCCAACGCTTCAGGTCAGCTAAAATTTTCTCCAAAATTGACCTTCGGGGCGCCTACAACCTCATCCGGATCAGAGCGGGAGATGAGTGGAAGACCGCTTTTAGATCCAGATTTGGAAATTACGAACACCTCGTAATGCCCTTTGGACTCTGCAACGCGCCAGCTACCTTTTTAGCACCGTGAACATCTGGATGACTTCTTAGTTGTATACCTGGATGACATTCTCATTTTCTCTGCTTCCGTTGAACTACATCGGTCCATGTTAATAAAGTTCTCATCATACTCAGGAACCACAAGCTGTACCTCAAGGCTGAAAAGTGTGACTTCGAGAAAACCACCGTAAAAAACGAGAGGGTTTATTTAAAAACTAAAAAAAAATTGAAACAGCTTAAAATACTCTCATTCATAGAGAGTGATACAAAAGTCCTTGCAAGGATAAAAAGCTCTGTATGAATATCAGACCGCCTAAGTCCGTTAGCATATGCGCAATGCGAGTGTGTCTGGGCAGACACATTCGCATTGCGCATATGCTAACGGCCTTAGGCGGTCTGATATTCATACAGAGCTTTTTATCCTTGCAAGGACTTTTGTATCACTCTCTATGAATGAGAGTATTTTAAGCTGTTTCAATTTTTTTTTAGTTTTCAAATAAACCCTCTCGTTTTTTACGCCTACACTATGGGATTGTCCCTTTCTTTTTCCCAATATGGTGTTTGATAAACACACGCTCACATACATCTATGCAAGTTCCATTTGGAAGCAGTGGTTAACCCCATGAGGAGCTGTGGATTCTACCATCTAATCTGTGGAGAGATGCGGATTCGTTCCTGACACCCCAAAGGATTAGAATTTCCTGCTATGCCTGTTTAGACTACTCCTGAAAGGGATAGTCACAGGCTTTCTGGTAAGCCTTTATTTCTACTGGTGTTGGGCCACTGATGTCTGAAATCTCCCTCCTTTCTCACCTGTGGATCTCCTAATTGGACTTTCATTGTTTGCATCTTTTCATCACCTGCATTGGAAGGGGCTAATAACTCCCAGCTTTTTTCCGTGGACTCTATTTGTTTTGCACCTCATATGCTGAATTGGTCACTTTATTTTTACACGGTTTATGTATCTGTTGCTATTTATAAGTACTTTATGCTCAGTGCCATATTGATTGGCACAGTGTTATAACAACCTATGCACTTATAGCTTTTGTGTATTCAAATTTTGATTGTTACCATTTATAGATTAACACTGTTTACACCTGTTACTTTAGATACTTATGTGGTAAATGCTGTCCAGCGCTACACTGTTTTTGCACATTTTTCTTTACACTTTATATCTAAGTTGTAGTGTTTAGCAGCTGGACGTCCTTCTCAGGACCCTATCTTAATTGTTTCACTAATATACATTTTTTACTAAGCGCAAATTATTCCCATTCCCTTTTCCCTTACTTTTACACATTTTGACTTGAAACACAGGATTAAAATAGGAACAAAATTACTTAAAACATACTCAATGTTTGTTTGGGTGGAGCATTGAGTTTTTCATAGGACTCAATGCTTCACCCAAACGAAGATTGAGTACATTTTAAAACAAAATATATCCAAAATAATATAAATCAAATACTATAGCTAGACTCTAAACAAACAGGGATTAGTCCAAACCCTTCTTTTGTGGCTTTAACTGTATTGAATCTTAAGGATATTCTTTGTAAGGGGACACATTAACCTTTACTGCAGTCCGTAGAGGTGATGAATTCATTTTCCTAAGGCATTTTACTGGTATGTGATGAAAGAGAATTAAGTTATGAGTCAGTTAATAAATTTACTCACTGCTACAATATTCAATCAATGAATTGCCAGGGCCACTATGTCCACAAGCCAGGAACATTGTATCCATTTGAAAGCATCATATGTTTATCCTTATTTGTACTGCACATGCATTCTTGGGGACTGCTTTTGTGTCATAGTCACCATCCAGTTATGAAAGATTCATTACATTCTTTCCAGTATGCAGCCAGTTAAATGAAAATTTTAAGCCAACATACTTATTCCATTATTTCCTAAGCAGTGAAAGTAGGAAAATGGTGGTATGTGTAGGCAAAACAAAGCCAAACAAGTTTAGTTAAAAATAATAAATAAATAAATAAGTAAAAAATATAGCACAAGAGACATTATGTATCATCAGTGTAATGTGTCGCTTCTGCTGTAAGGTCTCTTACACACAGATCAGTTTTTCTTCAGGTTTTTCTTTTCAGTTTACCAAATCCATCTAATATGAGGTCAAACCTCAAGAGTCTCAATTTGTATGCAATCAGGCAGGCCCTTGTACTACATAGTTTTGGTAAACTGAAAAGAAAAACCTGAAGAAAAACTGATCTGTGTGTAAGAGGCCTAATGTAGAAAATGACAAAAGATCTTACCAGCAATGGCATCACTAGGGTGGGGCCAGAGGGGGCCAGAGGTGGCCATGGCCCCACCAACATTATACTGTGCCCCCCCCAATTAAAATGCCTTTTTTTGTGTAGTGGGTACCCGCAGCCCCGCATTTTCCCCTGACTGAACTGGTTGCTAGCTGCCTGCCGCCTGGCGTCTGCCAACCAGCAATGTCAGGCACACAGGCACAGAAGGAGGCTGAGGCTGCCCCAGCATTCACAGTAAAGGATTTAACTTCCGTCTTCTCCGCGCTGAATGTTGAGCTCCACCGACCTCCTCCTCTTCTGCAGTTCAGTGACATGCTTACAGGGAGGGAGTGCTGCAGACTGCAGGTACTTGTGAGTGATCCTCTTTTGCTGACAGTGCTGAGATGGCTGCCCTGGTGACTTTTCCACACTGTCTATTGACTGAGGGACCTGAGAGTGAGAGCAGAGTTCTCGTCAGTGCCTGCTGTGTCCCCACTGTTATTTTCCTGCTACCTGTTGCTGTTCTGCAGGCAGCAGTCACTATGGCAGGCGTCATCAGCCACCACCCATACTAGTTCATGCCAGCGCAGTATTGACCAATGCCATGGGAAGCAAGCAGTGGGAAATATGACAAGTAAGCCTGAGAGGACATCAGCATTACCAGATGACAACATGGTACAAGTCTGTAGTGATTATGTGAGAGAGAGGATCAGCTTTACATCGGCCTGTGGAGAGTAAGCTCTGCACTGTGTAACATCAAGCAGAACTAGTCCTGAATGAAAGCTGTGAACCCTTAGGGGTTAACTTAGTAACAGTGCAGTCACCCTCCATAGTGACTGAAGGGTTCGTTTGTATACCTCTGATTTAGGATTAGAGTTGTAGCTTCTCTCTCCCCCTTATCTTATGCAACGTTCACATCTGATCCGAAAATCGGAGACACAGATTCGTCGACTTTTTTCATTTACTAGTCGCAAGTAGAAATTGAATAGGTTACTAAAGTCACGAAAATTCTCGTACGACAGAAAAAAAAATCCGAAGTGAAGTGCTGTAGTGTTTTTGTGTTGTATTTTCGGACGACAACTGTACTGACCAAACGAAAATCGTACAATCTATCGTAAGGAAGATTTTCGTGCATGTCAGCATATCGGATGATATGACCGCTGACCGGCTCGTGTTAACCCTGACTAACGATCCGATCCTCGGAGACTTTCTTCTACCCATTATCCGATCGTGGCCGACGGTTGTGTCAATCACAAGTTTTCTGTATTGGAGATTAAACTTTTGGCTCTGGCTGATCTGTGTGTCCAGAATTTCATTACAGTGAGGGTATATCCAGGATGTGTTTGAAATCTGGTAAGGTATTTTTACTATATTCCACCACATTATCGTATAGTATTGATAAGAAACACCAGGACTCTAGTCAGGTCACTTAGTATCTATAGATGTTGCTATAAGTTTAAGCTTTTATTATCTCCAATTAGCTTTTACACAAGCTGTCTGTTCTTGCAGTACAATTTATATAAGATCAGGAATAAGCTATCTTCATCTCAGGAAAGTCTAGTTGACCAGTATCAGCATCACACTTATTTTCTTTCCTCAGACCATGTACACGATACATGAATATATCAGTGTTGTAAAATAAACGCCGTTAGGTAACGATGGCCACCTGAGTAATAAGAAATCTATCAGATTACTTTGCCATCTCGGCCATGCCGACTACTGGGCCGGAATTACTAACCACTTAGAGCGCACTGAGAAATGCTGCGTTAGGCGGGATACCTGTGCGTCTCCATGCCGACAAGTATCGCATACACGGGCAGTTCGGGCAGACTCTGCCTCCTCCCATGACCCCCTTGTGACTCACCGTCCGATGATTGGCGGACGTCCGCCTATACTTTCGTGCTCCTGGCTGCTGGGTTAAGTGGCCTAGGTATGCGTGGCGAAGTAAGTGGCCATGCAATCACGTCATGGTCTGATCGGAAATCAGAGTCAGCGTCACAGATGAGGCCTCTCCGGCAAAGAATAACTAAGGAACGAGATGGATGGACCGGCTATTGTTGCAGAGGACTAGAATCAGAGTGGAACAGCGGCGTTGGAGCCCGCCGAGGACTCGGAGATCATCAACATGACAGTCAGGGATGGAGAGGCACACAGGTACAGTACACGGGACAGCATAGTACTGTACTGTACTATGCTGTATAACTGCACTACAAAATTCCTTTACAAATAATGCATATTTTAAAATGTTATTACTAATAACTAATAACTAAAATGTTAATTACCAATAATTGGGCCCACAGCCAAAAACCACCCACACAGATGTGAGCCTTAACCCTTATGGGGGCAGCGGTAGGGACAGAATTGGAGACAGAAGATTTCATCTAAACAAAGAGACGGCAACACAAGAGGCACATCCCACTATTGGTAAGTGTCCATTGTGCTGATTTTTTATAATTTTTTTATGACTTGGGCTTTAATGTCTAACTTTGGATAGAACAGGAAAGGATTACAGTAATACTTCCCTTTACTTCCTGTTTGGGCAACACAAAAGGAAGTTAAGGAAATATCTGCAAAGAAAGGAGAATTCCTTTTATAGACAGCTGTCACCACAGATGGTTCTATCAAAAGACCTTAATTTACCATTTGCTCTGGTGACAGCCATACATTTTTTTATTCAAAACTGTTTGCCCTGGTGACTAGGGTTGCCACCTGATCCCTTTAAACCCAAAAACATATGAATTACATTCATACGTTCTGAGTCTAATTTAGTGCAGATAAGGCAACAATTGATTTTAGTTACCACCTTAATCAGCCACAGAACCTGTGGAATTCATATGTATTCAGGTTTAAAAAGAAGAGGTGGCAACCCTACTGGTGACATAAAATAAATCATCAAAGGCAGTACAGAAAGCAATGATATACACTGGAAAAATTGCTTCAGCTTTACTAAAAACCAACAGCAGTGAAAAAAAGAAAGATAATCTATATTTCCATTCCACTCATTTATATGTTTCAAAAATGTAAACTAGAAGGAGCAACACATTAAGGACTCAGCGAGGTTTGGTGAGGTCCCCCGGAAGTTTGGCCCCCCCGCCTCCTTCCTCCACCACCGGGCCTGTAAGAAAGCTCAGTGCACTTTGAGCATGCACAGTAGGAATCTGTCCGTGAAGCTGAAGGGCTTCACAGCCAGTTTCCCTTAACATGAATGGCGGCGGCAGCACCTGACAACCGGTCAAAAAATCCGCTGGGGTACTGACATTGCAGGATCCCTGGACAGGTAAGTGTCCTAATATTAAAAGTCAGCAGCTACAGTATTTGTAGCTGTTGCCTTTAAACAAATTTTGGAGGGGCTGGAGCTCCACTTTAAGTCCAGGGAGTCAACTGTCCCAAACCACACACTCCATGTGCAATTACATTTGAAAACCTGTTGGCAGCTGCAGCTGATGTCAGCCTGTCATTGCTTTGTACAGACTGACTGGCTGCAACTACTACCTGTATCTGCCTGTGAATTCAGCTGCAGAAATATGCTGGATTCTTGCCACAGCTAACAATAAAATCCCATGCGAATGAACCTTAATGTATAAAGTCCTAAAAACTATTAATTTCTTTACATAGATTGTAAAAAGGCAAGCCAACGGGTTATGGAGGTTTCAAGGGATACCTTTATTGTTTAAATCACTGGTTTGCATGCATGGGTGTTTTTTTTTTTATATATATATATTTTATTGTTATCATTATCAAAGGGAAAGGCATA